>LPNX010849103.1:177173-339212 GCA_001517045.1 Pseudotsuga menziesii
GGAGGTGACAACAAAAGACCCATGGAAAGTAAGCAAGGTAAACCGTATATTATATATAAATAATCCCATGCCAAGAATTTGAAGCCAACAGGCGAGTAAGAGTAAAAAAAACTCCTAAAGAAAGCAATATGTATCAAAACAAAGTACTAAACCATATGTGTACAAAATTGCCAAAATTTCTTCTCCGTCCGTGAGCGGAAAATTAAATACATCTCTCACACAAAAGGACACTATGGATAGAGGAGCCTGAATAAAAAATTCAGAAAGAAAGGCATGAGGAGGACTCAAAAGGACAAAAAGTCCAAAAGCACAAAAAGTGAAAAATGGCATGGGAATGAGGAACAAATGAATATTTCTGCTTACCATATGTTACAATCCTGTGGTGTCCAAGCTGGAAGCTACCCGAAGACAGAGGTAATAATGAAACTCATATTCCTGGCCTTAAAAGAGTTATCTTGACTTTAAAATCTTGGTTTCCATTTTCCTAAATTGGATTATCATCAATGATTAAAAGTACATATATTTTCCATTTGGGAAATCCAGACATATAGAATAATTCAATATGTTGGTTTTATTATCAAACAGTCTGTTACTTAAGGAAGAAATTGTCCAAAGATCTAGGTTCACCAGGTAGTCGCCAATTGTTGCAGCTGCAACTTTTGTCCTAACTTTTTTAAAATTTTGGACCCTCCTTTTAATTTTATCTTGCCTGGGAGTGTTTAAGATTCCTGAACTCTGTCTTTCCTCTGTTATGAATTTGGATTCTCCTAAGTTTGATTTGAGTTCGATTTTTTATCACTTTCAGAGGTTGAATGATATAAAACTGCCAATGCTTTTGACTGTGGAGCTTAACATTTTTTATTTTTCGATGGTTTGGTTTTATCGCCGTCGGAGGTTGGTTTAAGTTTGAGTCGGGGTTTTTGATCTCTATGACACCGCTGTTTTGGAGGTGAGACAAACTTTTTAGACCGCTGCACAACCTTAATATTTTTCGAACACTTAACGTTTTCGATGATTTTTTTTCCTATTTAAATGATGTTTCTGATTGCTATCGAAAGTTTTATTGAACAATGAATCTCGACCATAGTTCTCTATGCAGCCACCTTTGTGGGAGCTAAACAATGAATGAACCGATGGTTAGTTTTGATTTCCACCGATTCATTGGGTTTATTGATAAATTGTTTAATTTGCAATTTTTTTTTTAACACTATCGGAAGCCAGTTGAAGTTTGATTCGAAACTGTAGTCATATGTGCAGCCGCATTTTCGAAGAATCAATAATAAATGTTCCAATGGATCAGGGCTTATCCTCACTGATTCTATGTCTTATTATTTTTCTCTTCGCTATCGAAAAGTTTTATGGCTTTGATCGAAGGATGTAGCTTGATTGCTTTCTACCATTGCAGCTCCCGAGCAAACTAAACGTCATCCATATAACTACTCCACTCGCCGATGTTTTTTTATGGTTTTTTACGATATGTTTTATTTTTCGCGGAGCCCGTAGTCTTTGTGTCTTTCGCCATTGTGGCTGCGTAATGCACTAACCATCCAACTTATAGATTTGTCGACTGCCGATGTTTTATGTGACTACGAAACCCTTAGTCTATACATTTTTCGTCGTTGCGGAATTTTAGTGAACTAACCAACCGATGTTTATGTCGTTCTGTTCACCGACAAGGAGTTTTTCCGCTCGATGCTTTAGTATTTAGTCTTTCCAGCGTCGATATACTTAATGGTATCGTGGAACTCGTTGTCTGTCTAAATCCTGTCATTGTGGCTATGAATAAAACTATCCTACCGATGCTTTAATGATTCAGGCCGCCGATATGGGTTTTTCTCGCCGTTTTGTGAGTTTTTTACCCCTTTTTTGGGCGGCAGTGGTTTCTGATTCTTGTTAGGGTTTTTTGTGATGAGAACATATCGCACAATTGCATGTTTGATGCTTAGTCTCATTAATAGTGTGGTTACATTTTCTTGAATGCTGTCCATATTAATGTTGAGTTTTTTCGTCTAAATGCAGACAGACTTAGAAGATTTTTCAGATCCGGTTTGATGATTGCTGCTGTGAAGAAGACATCTCTAAAAGAAAAGTCAGAAGCATAGATGTTGCTCACAGACAGAAGATAGTGAAAGTTTGAGATCAACAGGTTATTGAACAGAATTGATAGCAGCAGAGGCCCAGGCTTGGAAATGGCTCATCAGTTACCAAGTCGGTCCCTTTTTACAAAGTGCTTGTAAATCTTAATCTAAAATGTAACGTATTGTATGAATCATGAGCACTCACAAAGGACAAATTTGTGAGATTAAATGGTTGCAGGAGCCCAAAGGTCACCCGGGGGGGCAACCCAAAAGTTTTGTTGTTTGTATAAATATAGGAGAGTTAGAGGGAATAAGGGACTTTTTCCTAGTTAGATTTGTGAAGACATGTTTCCTTTTGCAATAGATAATTACAATTTGCCTATTGGAGAAATCTTGGTGGAATATTCAAATGTTGTGCTATGGATTTGTTGAAGAGGAACTATTTCATTTTCAACTTTGTGTCCATTAACTGTGAGATCGTTCTAACTCTTTGAACCTATGTTCTTGTATGAATGTTCTCTGGTTTATTCTATGAAATTTCTGCTATGAGTAATGAATGTTGTTCATAAACAATTGGCTATCTGGTTATTCAAATATCTTTAAATGTTCATGTGTTTTGAAAGATGTATCAGCTATCTGTGATTTTTCATAATGCATGTACAAAATACATTACTCATTAATGAATGATAATCTTGCTCCCTAGGGATAGGTTAGGTAGTTAGTTTTAATTTCTTGCTGTGTGTGATTTAGATGCGAGAGAGTTTAAGATGAGAGGTAAGAATATGTACATCATGTTGTGACTGCTCCTCATATTCTCTATCAATATTCATTCTTAGATAGGCACTTGCATCTCATACTTAAATATAAAAAACTAAAACATACATGGTGGACCGAGCTGCAACCAATAAAAAACCTTTATTTTTGTTACTTGACCTACGGTAGCCGGACCGTAAACCAGACGGATTCCCCATACCAAACAGTAATGGGCTTGTTGGGAACGTTTACTGGGGAGAATCCCTTGTTGTTGTGGCCTGCGATTTTCTAGGCCTCAACCAGTAGTTAACTCCCTCTTAATCCCTGAATCTTTGCATAATGCTTTGAATTCATTTGAAGTGAATTATCCACCATTATCTGATCGAAAGGTTTTGATCTTATTTTCTGTGTGGTTCTCGATCAAGGATTTGAATTCCTTGAAATTGCTAAATACCTCATCTTTGTTCTTCATGAAGTATATCCATGTCTTCTTAGAAAAATCATGAATAAAAGAAACATAGTATACATACCCGCTTAATGAACTTGATGACATTGGACTGCATACATCAGAGTGAATGATTTCCAAGATTCCTTTTGCCTTTCTCTCGCTACTTGGAAATGTCTTCTTAGTGTTCTTTCCTTTCACACATCCTTTGCAGACTCCATCATGTTTTTCTTGAATTTATGGAAGACCTTCAATAGCTTTCCTTGCAAGTGGTAGTGCTTTGTAATGCACATGTGAAAGCCTTCTATGCCAAAGTTCATTTGGCTCTACTACGTCATGGACCAAGGCTTGTTCTAGATGGCCCTTCAATTTGTATAGACCTCCCTCTTATTCCCCAATTATTACTGCATCATCAATAGTCCTTCCCTTTGGCTACATGAGAACTTGGCCATCTACAAATGCAACCCTCATGCCTTTTGTATCTAATGCAGATATGGAGAGGATTTTATTCTTTAGTCCTGGTACAAACAATACATCCTTCATCATCATAGACTTTCCAGAGTCTAACTTATATGAGGATTACCCACTACCTTTTATTGGATACTGGTAGTCATCTCCAAGGTTCACCTTGTGGGGTGATTCATGTTCTGATAGTTTTACAAAGGATTCTTTGAATCTTGTCATATGTTTGGAAGCCCCACTGTCTATAAGCCAATCATTGCTTCCATGTGTGATGTTTCCCGTGAGAGCGGAAATCAAGACATATTCCTCATCACTTGAGGAATCATCACTTGCTTATTCGATTCTCTTTGTGGAAGGTTCATCATCCTCTGCAGCATGATCATGATGTCTTCTCTTGTTTCCCTTCTTCTTATTTTTTCTTTTAGGACAATCTTTTGCAAAGTGTCCTACTTCATCATATGTATAACATCTAATTCTAGACAAATCTTTTCTAGTGTTACTTTTATGGAAGTGCTTACCGCTGGGGTGATGAGAACTTCTTTTTCTTTTCTTGGAGTGTACTGTAAGAGCTTGATCTTCACTTCCCATATTTTCTTCTCGAGCTGCTATCCGAGCTTCTTCTTGAGAGCATTCTTTCAGTCTACTAAATTTGACTAGCTTATTTCTAGCATAGATCCCTTGAATAAAGGAGTCCCATGATCTAGGTAGAACATTCAAGGTGGTCATTAAAATCTCTGCATTCTCCACTTCTTCATCCACTGCTTCAAGTTGTTCTTTGATCTAGGAGACCCTTGTGAATTATGACTGTATGGTCTCCGCATTCTGGATCTTCATATTTTTCAACTGGTTCCTCAAATTCATCTTCCAGTTTATGTTCTTTCCTTCAAACAAATTGGTCACGGCATAAAACATAGCTTTAGGTGTCTTTACGGAGGACACCTGTGGTATGAGGTGATCCTTGATTGAATCAATAATAATCCTCTTAGTCATGACCAACTTCTTCTTGTGTAAGGCCTTAGCCTCATCTCCCTCTAGAAATGGAACCTCCTCATTGATGTAGGAGTCCAACTCATTTTCTTCCAGGACCAGGGAGATCCTATACTTTTAGGCTCGAAAGTTATCAGCTCCCTCAAGATTTTCATCAAGCTTGGTACGATGAGACATATTAACTGAGAACCTCAAATGGAAATACAAAATATTTAGATCTTAACAGGTTAAGATGTCAGATCTGGATCTGAAGCTGAAATTCTACAAAGTTGGTTCAGGAGCAGACTAGGGTTTGAATTTTCTAGAGCCATGTCCAAACAAAAACTCTGATCTTGATCTCTAAACTTTGATTTTGAGGAGGAGATAAATCTAGGCCTGGGCTCACTCAAAAATTCCAATTTTATGGAAATCCCTAATTTCCGGCAGGAGTGTCGGGTCAAAAACTGAAAATGCTTAGAATAAGATTCTGCTTCGACAGAAAGATGTGCCCTAGAGAGGAGGGTCAGCCCAAACTTCTTTTGCTAAAAATATGTGGAGAGAGATCCAAAAAGTAGGAAGCCCTAGTTTCTGTAGCTGCACAGTGTCTTCTTCTCAGGTTAGCTATGATACCATGTTAGATTTTTATCATTCAAGCTAGCATTATATTAGGATCTTTAACTGAGAGAATAACAAGCACAACAATCAAACATAAGAGACAATGAACACAATGTTTTTCCTTGGGGAAACCATAAATGGAGAAAACCCCACAACTTCCTGAGAGATAGAATCAACACCAAAAGTAAAACCTCAAAATAGTAAGATGATCTCCCGACAACAGTAGTCTCTTTCTTTCTAGCCCCAGCAACTTCTTCTCCCTCAGCTATGCGCTACAACTGAGTGTGAGTGAGTGTGTGATAAATAGAGAGGCTCACTCTCTATTTATACTAATTCCTGACTTGAAAATAACTCACTAGGGCCAAATTCACTAGGAGATTCTAATAAACCCTAGGGCCCCACAACTGTGGGGAATTTAACCCTTGATCAATAGGAGGGTTACCCATAATGACTTGACATGACTTGTTTACATTATTGAATCTCCTGATAGGAACATCGGGGCATGACATGACTCTAATACATTACAGACACATCCCATAATAAAAATCAGGGTACAATACATAAGATATATAGATGAATATTCAATACATTCCGAAGTTACAAATACATCAACACAAGGTTGGTCAAATCAAGGTTGAAAAGATGCACTTTTTTCGACTTTCTCGGAATTGAGTTTTGAAACCAGATTTAGGTACCCATTTGAGAGATAAGCATGGACACCTATTTTATGAGATTTAGAGTTATTTTGGCCCTCGTTCAAGATTGGTCAAACCAAGGTTGAAAATATGCACCATTAGAGGAATTTTGGCGTCTAAAATGGGCCTCCTAAGGAAAATAATAAAATAATAGTTAAAATAATAAAATAATAGTTAAAATAATAAAATAATATTGATTAATTGTGGAGGAAGAAAGAAAAAAACTACTTTTTGTGTTCATATTTTCGACATATCTCCCTGTGTTTTTACTCAAATTTCGATCGGGAGAGCTCGTTGGATGTGGAATTTGATTCCGCATCCAACAAGTACCCACACTGCATACTTTTGACGGACCCCGCTACCCCAAAAAAAAGAAATACCTAAAAAAATGTGATGATGATGTCATCATCACGTTTTTTTAGGTATTTCTTGTTTTTGGGGTAGTGGGGTCCGTCAAAAGTATGCAGTGTGGGTACTCGTTGGATGTGGAATCAAATTCCGCATCCAACGATTCCGCATCCAACGAGCTCTCCCGATCGAAATTTGAGTAAAAACACAGGGAGATATGTCGAAAATACGAACACAAAAAGTAGTTTTTTTTAATGACAAATATGTCAATTCAACCATTATGGTTGACTTATTTTATTGAAATTCATTTGGTTCTTGAATTCCAACTCACAAAAACTTATTTTGGCACGTTTTCTTATAAGGCCCATTTTAGACCCTAAATTTCCTCCAATGCTTTATCGACTTTCTTGGAATTGAAATTTCAACGTAGATTTAGATACACAGTTGAGATATAGGCATGGACACCCATTTTTATCAGATTTTGAGATATTTTGGCCCTCATTCAAGGTTGGTCAAACAAAGGTTGAAAATATGCACTTTTGTCGGCTTTCTCGGAACTGAAATTTTAAATTAGATTTAGATACCCATTTGAGAGATAAGCATGGACACCTATTTTATGAGATTTGGATTTATTTTGGACCTCATTCAAGGTTCGTCAAATCAAGGTTGAAAAGATGCACTTTTCTCGATTTTCTCAAAATTGAGTTTTGAAAGTGGATTAGGTACCCATTTGAGAGATAAGAATGGACTCCTATTTTTATGACATTTGGAGTCATTTTGGCCCTCATTCAAGGTAGGTCAAACCAAGGTTGAAAATATGCACTTTTTTCAACTTTCTAGGAATTGCGTTTTTAAAGTGGATTTAGGTACCCATTTGAGAGATAAGCATGGACACCTTGTTATTGAGATTTGGAGCTATTTTCACCCTTGATAATGGTTTGTCAAACTAAGGATTAAAATATGCACTTTTGTCAACTTTCTCTGAATTTGAAACTTAAAGTAGATCTAGATACCCATTTGACAGATAAGCATGGACACCTATTTTTATGAGATTTGGAGTTGTTCTGGCCCTCGTTCAAGGTTGCTCAAACCAAAATTGAAAATATGCACTTTTGTCGACTTTCTCGGAATTGAGTTTTGAAGGTGGATTTAAGTACCCGTTTGAGACATAAGCATGGCCACCTATTTTTATGAGACGTGGAGCTATTTTGGCCCTCGTTCAATGTTGGTCAAACCAAGGTTGAAAATATGCACTTTTGTCAACTTTCTCAGAACTGAGTTTTGAAGGCGACTTTAGGTAGTCATTTTAGAGATAAGCATAGACACCTACTTTTATTAGATTTGGAGTTATTTTGGCCCTTTTTCAAGGTTGGTCAAACCAAGAATGAAAATATGCACTGTTGTCGACTTTCTCGAAATTGAAATTTTAAAATAGATTTAGATACCCATTTGAGAGATAAGCATGGATACCTATTTTTATGAGATTTGGAACTATTTTGACCCTTGTTCAAGGTTGGTCACACCAACATTGAAAATATGCACTTTTGTCAACTTCCTCAGAATTCAGTTTTTAAAGTGGATTTAGGCACCCATTTAAAAGATGAGCATCGAAATATATTTTAATGAGATTTTGAGCTATTTTGTCCATCGTTCAAGTTTGGTCAAACCAAGGTTGAAAATATGCAATTTTTTCTACTTTCTCGGATTTGAAATTTTAAAGTAGATTTAGATACCCATTTGAGAGATAAGCATGGAAACCTATTTTTATGAGATTTGGAACTATTTTGGCCCCCGTTCAAGATTGGTCAAACCAAGGTTGAAAATATTTACTTTTGTCGACTTTCTCAGAATTGAGTTTTGAAAGTGGATTTAGGTACCCATTTGAGAGATAACAATAGAAAGCTATTTTTATGAGATTTGGAGATATTTTGGGCCACATTCAAGGTTGGTCATACCAAGGTTTAAAATATGCACTTTTGTCGATTTTCTCAAAATTGAATTTTTGAAGTTGATTAGACACCCATTTGAGAGATAACCATGCACACCTATTTTAATGAGATTTGGAGCTATTTTGGCCCTCGTTAAAGGTTGGTCAAACCATGGTTTAAAATATGCACTATTTTTGACATCTTAGAATTGAGTTTTGAAAGTGGATTTAGGTACCCATTTGAGAGATAAGCATGGAGAACTATTTTTATGAGCTTTGGAGCTATTTAGGCCCTCGTTCAAGGTTGGTCAAGCCAACGTTGAAAAGATGTAGTTTTGTCGACTTTCTCAGAATTGATTTTTGAAAGTGGATTTAGGTTCTCATTTGAGAGATAATCATGGAAACCATTTTTTAGATATTTGGAGCTATTTTGGCACTCGTTTAAGCTTGGTCAAACCAAGGTTGAAAATATGAACTCTTGACAACCTTCTCGGAATTGAAATTTTAAAGTAGATTTAGAAACCCATCTGAGAGATAAGCATGGAAACCTATTGTTATGGTATTTGGAGCTATGTTGGCCCTCGTTCAAGGTTGGTCAAACCAAGGTTGAAAAGATGCACTTTTGTCGACTTTCTCGAAATTGAGTTTTGAAAGCGGATGTAGATACTCGTTTCAGAGATAAGCATGGACACCTATTTTTATGAGTTTTGGAGCTATTTTCGCCCTTCTTCAAGGTTGAAAAAATGCACTTTTCTTGACTTTTTTGGAATTGAGTTTTAAAAGTGGAGTTAGGTACCCATTTGAGAGATAAGCATGGACACTTATTTTTATGAGATTTTGAGCTATTTTGGCCCTCGTTTAATGTTGGTCAAACCAAGGTTGAAAATATGCCCTTTTGTCGAAATTCAGTTTTGAAAGCGGATTTAGGTACCCATTTTAAAGATAACCATGGACACCTATTTTTATGACATTTGGAGTTGTTTTGGCTTTCGTTCAAGGTTGGACAAACCAAGGTTGAAAATATGCATTTTTGTCAACTTTATCGGAATTGAAATTTGAAAGTGGACTTAGGTAAGCATCTGAGAGATAAGCATGGACACCTATTGTTATGAGATTTGGAGCTATTTTAGCCCTCGTTCAAGGTTGGTCAAACCAAGGTTGAAAATATGCACTTTTGTCGACTTTTTTAGAATTGAAATTTTAAAGTAGATTTAGATACCCATTTGAGAGATAAGCATGGACACATATTTTTATTAGATTTAGGGCTATTTTGGCACTCGTTCAAGGTTGTTCAAACCAATGTTGAAAAGATCCACTTTTTTTTACTTTCTCGGAATTGAGTTTTAATAGTGGGTTTAGATACCAATTTGAGAGAGAACCATGGACATCTATTTTTCTCATATTTAAAGCTATTTTGGCATCCGGTCAAGATCGGTCAAACCAAAGTTGAAAATATGTACTTTTGTTGACTTTTTCTGAATTGAGTTTTGAAAGTGGACTTAGGTACCCATTTGAGAGATAAGCATGGACACCTATTTTTATGAGATTTGGAGCTATTTTTTCCCTCATTCAAGGTTAATCAAACCAAGGTTGAAAAGATGCACTTTTGTCAACTTTCTCAGAATTGAGTTTCGATAATGTATTTAGGTACCTATTTAAGAGATAAGCATGGAAACCTATTTTTATCAAATTTGGAACTATTTTGGCCCTCGTTCAAGGTTGGTCAAATCAAGGGTTAAAATATGCACTTTTTTCAATTTTCTAGCAATTGATTTTTGAATGTGGATTTATGTACCCATTTGAGAGATAAGCACAGACATTGATTTTTATAAAATTTGGAGCTATTTTAGGCCTTGTTCAATGTTGGTCAAACCAAGTTTGAAAATATGCACTTTTATAAAATTTCTTGAATTAGAATTTTAAAGTAGATTAGATACCCATTTGAGAGATATGCTTAGACACCTATTTTATGGGATTTGGAGCTATTTTGGCCCTCGTTCAAGTTTGTTCAAACCAAGGCTGAAAATATGCAATTTTCTCGAATTTCTCGGACTTGAGTTTTGAAAGTGGAGATTTAGATACCCATTTGACAAATAAGCATGGAAACCCTTTTTTATGGGATTTGGACCTATTTTGTCCCTCGTTCAAGGTTGGTCAAACCAAGGTTCAAAATATGCACTTTTGTCGACTTTCTCGGAATTGAAATTTTAAAGTAGATGTAGATACCCATTTGAGAGATAAGCATGGACACCTTTTTATGAGATTTGGAGCTATTTTGGCCCTCGGTTAAGGTTGGTTAAAACAAAGTTGAAAAGATGAACTTTTATCAACTTTCTCGGAATTGAGTTTTGAAAGTGGATTTAGGTACCCATTTGAGAGATAAGCATGGACACCTATTTCTATGAGATTTAGATCTATTTTGGCCCTCGTTCAAGTTTGCTCAAACCAAGGTTGAAAATTTGCACTTTTGTTCACTTTCTCGAAATTGAGTTTTGAAAGTAGATTTAGGTACCCATTTGAGAGATAAGCATGGAAACCTATTTTTATGAGATTTCGAGCTATTTTGTCCCTCATTCAAGGTTGGTCAAACCAAGGTTGAAAATATGCACTTTTGTCGACTTTCACGGAACTGAAATTTTAAAGTAGATTTTGATAAGCGTGGACACCTATTTTTCTGATATTTAGAGCTATTTTGGCCCTCGTTCAGGGTTGGTCAAACCAAGGTTGAAAAGATGCACTTTTGCCGACTTTCTTGGAATTGAGCTTCGAAGGTGAATTTAGGTACCCATTTGAGAGATAAACATGGACACCTATTTTTATGAGATTTGGAGCTATTTTATCCCTCATTCAAGGATGGTCAAACCAAGGTTGAAATTATGCACTTTTTTCGACTTTCTCGGCATTGAGTTTTGAAAGTGGATTTAGGTACCCATTCGAGAGATAAGCATGGACACCTTTTTTTATGAGATTTGGAATTATTTTGGCCCTCATTGAAGGTTGGTCAAACCAAAGTTGAAAATATGCACTTTTTCGACTTTCTTGAAATTAAAAATTTTAAAGTAGATTTACATACCCATTTGAGAGATAAGGATGGACACCTATTTTTATGAGATTTGGAACTATTTTGGCCCCCGTTAAAGGTTGGTAAAACCAAGGTAGAAAATATTTACTTTTGTTGAATTTCTTGGAATTGAGTTTTGAAAGTAGACTTAGGTACGCATTTGAGAGATAAGCATGGAAACCTATTTTTATAAGATTTGGAGCTATCTTAGCCCTCATTCAAGGTTGGTCAAACCAAGGTTGAAAATATGCACTTTTGTCAACTTTCTTGGATCTAAAATGTTAAACTAGATTTAGATACCCATTTGAGAGATAAGCATAGACACCTATTTTTATGAGATTTGGATCTATTTTGGCCCTCGTTCAAGATTAGTTAGACTAAGGTTGAAAAGATACACTTTTGATGACTTTTTTGGAATTGAGTTTTGAAAGTGGGTTTATTAACCCATTTTAGAGATAAGCATGCACACCTATTTGAGAGATAAGCATGGACACCTATTTTTATCATATTTGGAGCTATTTTGACACTCTTTCAAGGTTGGTCAAACCAAGGTTAACAATATGCACTTTTTTTTACTTTCTCAGAATTGAATTTTTAAAGTAGATTTAGATAGTCATTTTAGACATAAGCATGAACACCTATTTTTATGAGATTTGGAGCTATTTTGTCCCTCGTTCAAGGTTGGTCAAACCAAGGTTGAAAACTTGCACTTTTGTTGACTTTCTTGGTATTGAGTTTTGAAAGTGGATTTATGTATCCGTTTGAGAGAAGCATGGAAACTTAATTTTATGACATTTGGATCTATTTTGGCCATCGATCAAAGTTGTTGAAACCAAGGTTGAAAATATGCACTTTTGTCAACTTTCCCAGCATTGAAATTTTAAATTAGATTTAGATACCCATTTGAAAGATAAGCATGGACACCAATTTTTATGGTATTTGGAGTTATTTTGGCACTCGTTCAAGGTTGGTCAAACAAAGGGTGAAAAGATGCACTTTTGTCAACTTTGTCAAAATTGAATTTTGAAAGTGGATTTAGGTACCCATTTAAGAGATAAGCATGGACACCTTTTTTTATGAGATTTGGAGTTATTTTGGCCCTCATTCAAGACTGGTCAAACCAAGGTTAAAAGTATGCACTTTTGTTGACTTTAACGAAATTGCGTTTTCAAAATGGATTTAGGTACACATTTGAGAGATATTCATGGACACTTATTGTTATGAGATTTAGAGCTATTTTGGCCCTCGTTCAATGTTGTTCAAACCAAGGTTTAAAATACGCACTTATGTTAACTTTCTCATAATTTAACTTTTAAAACAGATTTAGATACTCATTTGAGAGATAAGCATGGAAACCTATTTTTAAGAGATTTGGAGGTATTTGGGCCCTCATTTAATGTTGGTTAAACAAGCATTGAAATGCACTTTTTTCGACTTTCTTAGAATTGAGTTTTTAAAGTGAATTTAGGTACCCATTTGAGAGATAAGCATGGACACCTATTTTTATGAGATTTGCAGCTATTTTGGCCTTCGTTCAAGGTTGGCCAAACCAAGGTTGAAAATATGGAGTTTTGTCGACTTTCTCGAAATTGAAAATTAAAAGTGGATTTAGGTACCCATTTGAGAGAAAAGCATGGACACCTATTTTTATGAGATTTGGAGATATTTTGGCCCTTGTTCAAGGTTAGTCAAAAAACAAGGTTCAAAATATTCACTTTTGTTGACTTTCTCGGAATTGAAATTTTAAAGTAGATTTAGATACCCATTTGAGAGATAAGCATGGCCACCTATATTTATGAGATTTGGAGTTGTTTTGGCCCTTGTTCAAGGTTGCTCAAACCAAGGTTTAAAAGATGCACTTTTTTCGACTTTCTCGGAATTGATTTTTGAAAGTGGATTTAGGTACCCATTTGAGATATAAGCATTGGTACCTATTTTTATGAGACTTGGAGCTATTTTGGCCCTCTCACAAGGTTGGTCAAGCCAATTCTAAAAATATGCACTTTTGTCAAGTTTCTCAGAATTGAGTTTTGAAATTGGATTTACGTACCCATTTGAGAGATAAGCATGGACACTTATTTTTTATGAGATTTAGACTTGATTTGGTCCTCATTTAAGGTTGGTAAAGCCAAAGTTGAAAATATGCACTTATGTTGACTTTGTTGGCATTGAAATTTTTAAGTAGGTTTAGATACCCATTTGAGATATAAGCATGGACACCTATTTTTATGAGATTTGGAGTTATTTTGGCCCTCGTTTAAGGTTGGCCAAACCAAGGTTGATAACATGCACTTTTTTCATTCTTCTTGGAATTGAGTTTTAAAAGTGGTTTTAGGTACCCATTTGAGAGATAAGCATGGATACCTATTTTTATGATATTTGGAGCTATTTTGGCCCTCATTCAAGGTTGGTCAAAACCCAGGTTGAAAATATGCAATTTTGCCGACTTTCTCGGAATTAAGTATTGAAAGTGGATTCATGTACCCATTTGAGAGATAAGCATGGAAACCTATATTTATGAGATTTGGACCTATATTGGCCCCCATTCAAGATTGGTCAAACCAAGGTTGAAAATATGCACTTTTGTCGACTTTATCGGAATTGAGTTTTGAAAGTGGATTTAGGTACTCATTTGAGAGATAAGCATGTAAACCTATTTTTATGAGATTTGGAACTATTTTATCCCTCATTCAAGATAGGTCAAACCAAGGTTGAAAATAAGCACTTTTGTTGACATTCTTGGAATTGAAATTATAAAGTTGATTTGGACCTTGTTCAAGGTTGAAAATATGCGCTTTTGTTGACTCTATTGAAATTGAGTTTGAAAGTGGATTTAGGTACCCATTTGATAGATAAACATGGAAACTTATTTCTATGAGATTTGGAGCTATTTTGGTCGTCATTCAAGGTTGGTCAAACCAAGGTTGAAAATATGAAATTTTGTTGACTTTCTCAGAATTGGGTTTTGAAAGTGGATTTAGGTAGCCATTTGGGAGATAAACATGGACACTTATTTTTATGAGATTTGGAGCTATTTTGGACCGTGTTCAAGGTTGTTTAAAGAAAGGTTCAAAGTTTTCACTTTTGTCGACTTTCTTGGAATTGAAATTTGAAAGTTTACTAGATATCCATTTCAAAGATACGCATGCACACCTATTTTAATGAGATTTAGAGTTATTTTGGCCCTCGTTAAAGGTTGGTCAAACCAAAGTTGAAATGATGCACATTTGTTGACTTTCTTGGAATTGAGTTTTGAAAGTTGATTTAGGTACCCATTTGAGAGATAAGCATCAAGACCAATTTTTATGATATTTAGAGCTATTTTGGCCCTCGTTCACCATCAAACCGAGGATGAAAAGATGCACTTTTGTCGATTTTCTCATAATTGAGTTTTGAAAGTGAATTTAGGTACCCATTTGAGAGATAAGCATGGACACCTATTTTTATGAGATTTGGAGCTATTTTTCCCCTCGTTCAAGGATGGTCAAACCAAAGTTGAAATTATGCACTTTTGTCGACTTTCTCGGAATTGAGTTTTGAAAGTGGATTTAGGTACCCATTCAAGAGTTAAGCATGGACACCTATTTTTATGAGATTTGGAGCTATTTTGGCTCTCATTCAAGGTTGGTCAAACCAAGGTTGAAAATATGCACTTTTTCGACTTTCTCGAAATTAAAATTTTAAAGTAGATTTAGATACCCATTTGAGAGATAAGAATGGACACCTATTTTTATGAGATTTGGAACTATTTTGGCCCCCATTAAAGGTTGGTCAAACCAAGGTTGAAAATATGCACTTTTTCAACTTTCTCGTAATTGAGGTTTGAAAGTGGATCTAGGTACCCATTTGAGAAATAAGCATGGACACCTATTTTTATGAGATTTGGAGCTATTCTGGTCCTCGTTCAAGGTTGGTCAAACCAAGGTTTAAAATATGCACTTTTGTCAACTTTCTCGGATCTAAAATTTTAAACTAGATTTAGATACCCATTCGAGAGATAAGCATAGAAACCTATTTTTAAGCGATTTGGATATATTTTGGCCCTCGTTCAAGGTTAGTCAGACAAGGTTGAAAAGATACACTTTTGAAGACTTTTTTGGAATTGATTTTTGAAAGTGGATTTAGGTACCTATTTGAGCGATGAGCGTGGACACCCTTTTTATGAGATTTGGAGTTATTTCGGCCCTCATTCAAGGTTGGTCAAACCAAGGTTGAAAATATGCACTTTTGTTAACTTTCTTGGAATTGAGTTTTGAAAGTAGGTTTATTAACCCATTTTAGAGATAAAAATGGACAGGTGTTTGAGAGATAAGCATGGAAACCTATTTTTATCATATTTGGAGCTATTTTGACACTCTTTAAGGGTTGGTCAAACCAAGGTTGAAAATATGCACTTTTTTTTTCTTTCTCAGAATTGAATTTTTAAAGTAGATTTAGATACCCATTTTAGACATAAGCATGGACACCTATTTTTATGAGACTTGGAGCTATTTTGGCCCTCGTTCAAGGTTGGTCAAATCAAGGTTGAAAACTTGCACTTTTGTCGACTTTCTCAGAGTTGAGTTTTGAAAGTGGATTTAGGTACCCATTTTAGAGATAAGCATGGAGACCTATTTTTATGAGATTTGGAGCTATTTTGGATCTAATTCAAGGTTGGTCAAACCAAGTTTAGAAATATGAGCTTTTATCGACTTTCTCAGAATTGAAATTTTAAAGTAGATTTAGATACCCTTTGGAGAGATAGGCATAGACACCTATGTTTATGAGATTTTAAGTTATTTTGGCCCTCATTCAACATTGCTCAAACCAAGGTTGAAAATATGCACTTTTTTCGACTTTCTTGGTATTGAGTTTTGAAAGTGGATTTATGTACCCATTTGAGAGATAAGCATGGAAACCTAATTTTATGACATTTGGATCTATTTTGGCCCTCGTTCAAGGTTGGTCAAACCAAGGTTGAAAATATGTACTTTTCTCAACTTTCTCAGAATTGAAATTTTAAAGTAGATTTAGATACCCATTTGAAAGATAAGCATGGACACCAATGTTTATGATATTTGGAGTTATTTTGGCACTTGTTCAAGGTTGTTCAAACAAAGGGTGAAAATATGCAGTTTTGTCAACTTTCTCGGAATTGAATTTTGAAAGTGGATTTAGGTACCCATTTAAGAGATAAGCATGGACACCTATTTTTATGAGATTTGGAGTTATTTTGGCCCTCATTCAAGGCTAGTCAAACCAAGGTTGAAAATATGCACTTTTGTCATCTTTAACAAAATTGTGTTTTGAAAGTGGATTTAGTAACCCATTTGAGAGATATTCATGGACACTTATTGTTATGAGATTTAGAGCTATTTTGGCCCTCATTCAAAGATGGTCAAACCAAGGTTTAAAATATGCACTTATGTCAACTTTCTTAGAATTTAACTTTTAAAGCAAATTTAGATACCTATTTGAGAGGTAAGCATGGAAACCTATTTTCATGAGATTTGGAGCTATTTGGGCCCTCGTTCAATGTTGGTTAAAAAAGCGTTGAAAAGATGTACTTTTTTCGACTTTCTTAGAATTGAGTTTTTAAAGTGGATTTAGGTACCCATTTGAGAGATAAGCATAGACACCTATTTTTATGAGATTTGGAGCTATTTTGGCACTCGTTTAAGGTTGGTTAAACCAAGGTTGAAAATATGCAGTTTTGTTGACTTTCTCAGAATTGAAAATTAAAAGTGGATTTATGTACCCATTTGAGAGATAAGCATGCACACCTATTTTTATGAGATTTGGAGATATTTTGGCCCTCATTCAAGGTTGGTCAAAAACAAGGTTCAAAATATTCACTTTTGTCGACTTTCTCGGAATTCAAATTTTAAAGTAGATTTAGATACCCATTTGAGAGATAAGCATGGCCACCTATTTGTATGATATTTGGAGTTGTTTTGGCCCTCATTCAAGGTTTCTCAAACCAAGGTTTAAAAGATGCACTTTTGTCAACTTTCTCGGAATTGAGTTATGAAAGTGGATTTAGGTACTCATTTGAGAGATAAGCATTGGCACCGATTTTTATGAGACTTGGAGCTATATTGGCCCTCTGTCAAGGTTGGTCAAACCAAGTTTGAAAATATGGACTTTTGTCGACTTTCTCTAAATTGAATTTTGAAAGCGGATTGAGGTACCCAATTGAGAGATAACGATGAACACCTATTTTTATGAGATTTGGAGTTATTTTGGCCCTCATTCAAGGTTGGTTAAATCGAGGTTGAAAATATGCACTTTTGTTGATTTTATCGGACTTGACTTTTGAAAGTAGTTTTAGGTACTCATTTGAGAGATAAACATGGACACCTATTTTTATGAGATTTAGAGCTATTTTATCCCTTGTTCAAGATTGGTCAAACCAAGGTTGAAAATATGCACTTTTGTCGACTTTCTCGGAATTGAAATTATAAAGTTGATTTAGATACCCATTCGAGAGAAAAGCATGAACACCTACTTTTATGATATTTGGAGATATATTGGACCTCGTTCATGGTTGGTTAAACCAAGGTTTAAAATATGCACTTTTGTCGACTTTATCGGAATTGAGTTTTTAAATTGGATTTAGGTACCCATTTCAGAGATAAACATGGAAACCTATTTTTATGAGATTTGGAGTTGTCTTGGTCGTCATTCAAGGTTGGTCAAACCAAGGTTGAAAATATGAACTTTTGTTGACTTTCTCAGAATTGAGTTTTGAAAGTGGATGACGTAGCCATTTAAGAGATAAATATTAACACTTATTTTTATGAGATTTGGAGCTATTTTGGCCCTTGTTCAAGGTTGTTCAAACAAAGGTTGAAAATATGCACTTTTGTCAACTTTCTTGGAATTGAAATTTTAAAGTTTATTAGATACCCATTTCAGAGATATGCATGCACACTTATTTTAATGAGATTTGGATTTATTTTGGCCCTCGTTAAAGGTTGGTCAAACCAAGGTTGAAAGGATGCACATTTGTTGACTTTCTCGGAATTGAGTTTTGAAAGTTGATTTAGGTACCCATTTGAGAGATAAGCATCGAGACTGAATTTTATGAGATTTAGAGCTATTTTGGCCCTCGTTCAAGGTTGGTCAAAATAAGGTTGAAAATATGCACTTTGGTTGACTTTCTCGGAATTGAAATTTTAAAGTAGATTTAGATACCCATTTGAGAGATAAGCTTGGACACCTATTTTTATGATATTTGGTGCTATTTTGGCCCACATTCAAGGTTAGTCAAACTAAATTTGAAAAGATACACTTTTGTCGACTTTCTCGGAATTGAGTTTTGAAAGTGGATATAGTTATCCATTTGAGAGATTAGCATGGACACCTATTTTTATGAGTTTTGGAGCTATTTTTTTCCTTGTTAAAGGCTGGTCAAACCAAGGTTAAAAATATACACTTTTATCGACTTTCTCGTAATTGAGTTTTGAAAGTTGATTTAGGTACCATTTTGAGAGATAAGCATGGACACATATTTTATGAGATTTGGAGCTATTTTGGCCCTCATTGAATGTTGGTCAAACCAAATTTGAAAATATGAACTTTTGTCGACTTTCTCAAAATGTAAATTTTAAAGTATATTTAGATACCCATTTAAGGGATAAGCATGGAAACCTATTTTTATGAGATTTGGGGCTATGTTGGACCTCGTTCAAGCTTGGTCAAACAAAGGTTGAAAAGATGCCAATTTGTTGAATTTCTTGGTATTGAATTTTGAAAGTGTATTTAAGTACCCATTTGAGAGATAAGCATGGACAACTATTTTATGAGATTTGGATCTATTTTGGACCTTGTTCAAGGTTGGTCAAATTGAGGTTGAAAAAATGCACTTTTGTTGAATTTCTCGCAATTGAGTTTTGAAAGTGGATTTAGGTACCCATTTGAGAGATAAACATGGAGACCTATTTTTATGATATTTGGAGTTATTTTGGCCCTCGTTTAGGGCTGGTCAAACCAAGGTTGAAATATGCACTTTTGTCGACTTTCTCGAAATTGAAATTTTAAAGTAGATTTAGATACCCATTTGAGAGATAAGCATGGAAACCTATTTTTATGAGATTTGGAGCTATTTTGTCTCTTGATTAAGTTTGGTAAAACCAAGGTTGAAAAGAAGCACTTTTTTCGACTCTCTTGAAATTGAGTTTTGAAAGTGGATTTAGGTACACAATTCAGAGGTTTGAATGGACACCTATTTTTATGATATTTTGAGCTATTTTTGCCCTCGTTCAAGGTTGGTCAAACCAAGGTTGAAAATATGCACTTTTGTCGACTTTCTCTAAATTGAGTTTTGAAAGCGGATTTAGGTACCCATTCTAGAGATAAGAATGGACACCAATTTTTATTAGATTTGGAGCTATTTTGGCTCTTGTTCAAGGTTGGTCAAACCAAAGTTGAAAATATGAACGTTTGTCGACTTTCTCATAATTGAAATTTTAAAGTAGATTTAGATACCTATTTGACAGATAAGCATGGGCACCTATTTTTATTAGATTTGGAGTTATTTTGGGTCTCTATCAAGGTAGGTCAAACCAACGTTGAAAATGTGCACTTTTTCGATTTTCATGGAATTTTGTTTTGAAAGTGGATCTAGGTACCAATTTGAGAGATAAGTATGGACACCTATTTTTATGATATTTGAAGCCATTAGAGGAAATTTCAATTTAAAATGGGCCTTCCAAAAATAATAAAAATTCCATGTCATCATGTATTAGCCAATCAAAATTCTTTAAAATTAAAAAAAGGAGCACCTCTTAAACAAATTTTTAATATAGTTTTGGGGATAGTTATCATAAAAAAAACTACTTTTTTGTTCGTATCTTCGACATATCTCCTTGTGTTTTTACTCAAATTTCAATTAGGATAGCTCATTGAATTCAGAATTAAATTCCACATCTAATGAGTACCCACTTGGCATACTTTCAACGGGCACCACTACCCCAAAACCGTGATGATGATGTCATCATCATGTTTTTTAGGTATTTCTTGTTTTTTGCGTAGAGGAGCCCATGAAAAGTATGCCGAGTGGGTACTCATTGGATGTGGAATTTAATTCTGCATCCAACGAGATCTCCCGATCGAAATTTGAGTAAAAATGTAGGGAGATATGTCGAAAATACAAACAAAAAGTAGTTTTTTTCTTTTCTTCCTCCAAAATTAATAAATATTATTTTATTTTTAACTATTATTTTATTAATTTTCCTTAGGAGGTCCATTTTGAGTTGAAATTTAGACTAATTTATTTTGGCCCTTGTTCAAGGTTGGTCGAACCAAGGTTGAAAATATGCACTTTTGTCAATTTTCTCGGAATTGATTTTCGAAAGTGGATTTAGGTACCTATCTCAGAGATAAGAATGGACACCTATTTTTATGAGTTTTGGAACTATTTTGGCCCTCCTTCAAGGTTGTTCAAAACAAGGTTGAGAATATCCACTTTTATCGAATTTCTCATAATTGAAATTTTAAAGTAGATTTAGATACCCATCTGAGAGATAAGCATGGACACCTATTTTTATGATATTTGGAGCTAGGTTGGTCAAAACAAGGTTGAAAAGATGCACTATTGTCGACTTCCTCAGAATTGAGTTTTGAAAGTGGACTTTGGTACTGATTTGAGAGATAAGCATGGACACCTATTTTTATGAGATTTGGTGTTATTTTGTCCCTCTTTCAAGGTTCGTCAAACCAAGGTTTAAAATATGCACTTTTGTCGACTTCCTCGAAATCGAGTTTTTAAACTGGAATTAGGTACTGATTTGAGAGATAGGCATAGAAACCTATTTTTATGATATTTGGACCTATTTTAGCCCTCGTTCAAGCTTGGTCAAACCAAGGTTGAAAATATGCACTTTTGTCGACTTTCTCGGAATTGAAATTTTAAACTATATTTGGATATCCATTTGAGAGATAAGGACAAACACTTATTTTTATGAGATTTGGAGCTATTTTGGCCCTCGTTCAAGGTTGGTTAAACCAAGGTTGAAAATATGCACTTTTGTTGACTTTATCAAGATCAAGTTTTGAAAGTGGATTTATGTACCCATTTGAGAGATAAGCATGGAGACCTATTTTTATGAGATTTGGAGCTATTTTGGCCCTCATTTAAGGTATGTCAAACTAAGGTTGAAAATATGGACTTTTGTCGACTTTCTCGGAATTGAGTTTTCAAAGTGGATTTAGGTGCCCATTTGAGAGATACATATGGAAACCTATTTTTATGAGATTTGGAGCTATTTTGGCGCTCAGTCAAGGTTGCTTTAACAAAGGTTGAAAATATGAACTTTTGTCGAATTTCTCGGAATTGAAATTTTAAAGTAGATTTAGTTACCCATTTGAGAGATAAGTATGGGAACCTATTTTTATGATATTTACAGCTATTATGGCCCTCGTTCAAGGTTGGTTAAACCAAGGTTTAAAATATGCGCTTTTGTCAACTTTCTCGGAATTAAGTTTTGAAAGTGGATTTAGGTACCCATTTGAGACATAAGCATGGACACCTATTTTTATAAAAATTTTAGCTATTTTGGCCCTCATTCGAGATTTGTCAAACCAAGGTTGGAAGGATGCAATTTTGTCGACTTTCTCAGAATTGAGTTTTGAAAGTGGATTTAGGTACCAATTTGAGAGATAAGCATTTAAACCTATTTTTATGAGACTTCAAGCTATTTTGACCCTCATTCAAGGTTGGTCAAACCAAGGTTGAAAATATGCACTTTTGTCGACTTTATCTAAATTGAAATTTTAAAGTATATTTGTAAACCCATTTGAGAGATAAGCATGGACACCTATTTTTATGATATTTGGAGCTATTTTGGCCCTCGTTCAAGGGTTGTCAAACAAAGGTTGGAAAGATGCAATTTTGTCGAATTTCGCAGAATTGAGTTTTGAAAGTGGACTTAGTTACCCATTTGAGAGATAAGCATGGACACTATTTTTATCAGATTTGGACCTATTTTGGACTTTGTTCAAGAGTTGTCAAACCAAGGTTGAAAATATGCACTTTTGTTGACTTTGTCGGAATTGAGTTTTGAAAGTGAATTTAGGTACACATTTGAGATATAAGAATGGACATCTATTTTATGAGATTTGCATTAATTTTAGCCCTTGTTCAAGGTTGGTTAAACCAAGGTTGAAAATATGCACTTTTGTCGACTTTCTCGCAATTGAAATTTTAAAGTAGATTTAAATACCCATTTGAGAGATAATCATAGACACCTATTTTTATGAGATTTAAAGCTATTTTGGCCCTCATTAAAGGTTGGTAAAACCAAGGTATAAAAGATGCCCTTTTGTTGACTTTCTCTGAATTGAGTTTTTAAAGTGGGTTTAGGTACCCATTTGAGAGATAAGCATGGACACCTATTTTTATGATATTTGGAGCTATTTTGGCCCTTGTTCAAGGTTGGTCAAACCAAGGTTGAAAATATGCACTTTTGTCAACTCTCTCGGAATTGAGTTTTGAAAGCTGATTTAGGTACCCATTTGAGAGATAAGCATAGACACCTAATTTTATGAGGTTTGGATCTATTTTGGCCCTCGTCCAAGGTTGGTCAAACTAAGGTTTAAAATATGCACTTTTGTCGACTTTGTCAGAATTGAAATTTGAAATTAGATTTAGATACCCATTTGAGAGATGATCATGGACACCTATTTTTATGAGATTTGGAGTTATTTTGGCCCGTGTTCAAGGTTGGTCAAAGCAACATTGAAAAGATGCACTTTTTTTGACATTCTCATAATTGAGATTTGAAAGTGGATTTAGGTAATTGTTTGAGAGATAAGCATGGAGACCTATTTTTATGATAGTTGGAGCTAATTTGGCCCTGGTTCAATTTTGGTCAAACCAAGGTTGAAAATATGCACTTTTGTTGACTTTCTCGAAATTGAGTTTTTAAAGTGGATTTAGGTAGTCATTTGAGAGATAAGTATGGACACCTATTTTTATGATATTTGGATTTATTTTGGCCCTCGTTCAATGTTTTTTTAGGATTATAATCCTCCCTTGTCCAAAGTATCTATTAGGAGTCATTTAGTTATTATTTTTTCCACTAGTACCATTAGGTCTACTTGGCCTAATGGGGCCACATTTACCAGTCACTAGATTGTGGGGAATCCGAATAGAGGCTAACTAGAACTGACTGCACTTTCATGCATCAGTTTCAGCGCCTCCTAGACAAATCTCTACAATTTAGGATCCACTGGTGGTGTCGCCACCAACCTTTTTCAGTTGTCAGCAGTTGGTGACTAGTGAATCTTAGTTATACTTCAGTTAGATTCTGTTAGATATCCTCTAGTTCAGTTAGCACCAGTTATGCATGGCTACATGTGGGAAGGCGCCTTTTCTCACCTACCACTAGATTTAGAATAGTTTGATTGATTTTAAGTTATTGTGAGACCGTATTAGACATCTCGAGTTATCATTTTGAACTACGATAGTGATTTAGACACTCCTAGTTATCCATGCAGTCAAATTGAGTTAATCAATTCGAATTATCTCTCATGGATTCGAATTGTATGGATATTAATGCCATTTTATTACATTGTAACATGTATCCAGATTAATTTTGATTAATGAAATCAATTATACAATTGCAAGTCCTTATTGCACTGTTTCATATCATTTTTTGAGTAAAATTGGACATGATATCTATTATGAGTTTTTTCTTGATTCATGGATTCCTATGCCTCTAATATTATATGGTATCAGAGCCATGGTAGGAAAAGGAATTCTTCTATAGGTTTCTTGCTGGATCTATAAAGAAATTTGATAAAAATTGATCAAAACATTCTAGCTCTGCACCAGATGCAGAGAGTTTACCACATAATTCCTGGAATCCCAACCTTGTTGATCAAGCTTGTTTGATTAACTAAGCCTAGTGTGATGCAAACTCCAAAAGTACAATTTGTTCACCCTTAATTTGTTTGTTTTGTGTAATTGTAGGTACAAATTCATATGGATTCATTAGTTCCTCTTCTCACTCCATTCACAAGATATTCAGAATGGAGATTGAAGATGGTTTCATATCTAAAGAGACAAGGTGTCTATGAAGTATCTATTGGACTTGGTAAAGATTCTTATGAAGATGAGAATGACTAACTAAATGACAGTGATAGATATTTTGGAACAATGTGTATGGCCCTTTCTCCAAGCTTGTGCTGCCTTATTGGTTCTATTGAATACCCAAAGGACCTCTGAACAAAATTGGATAGAACCTCTGGAAAGCACAATGAGGATTATTATAGCAGTTTTGAGAACACACCCAGCACCACAATATATATTTATTCAAAAGTATCGGCCTCTACTCTCTTTGATGAATTTGTTCAATATGAAGAAGAAGCAGAATCTTCCACACAATCAATTCGAATTGAAGAAAGCCTCGTTGCAGTGACTCCTTCTCCTACTGATCTGGAAGTTTATGAGATATCTGATATCCCATCTTCTCATATGGATGATCTAGAAGAAGACATTTGAATCTCTAATATTGAATAAAAAATATCCTTCCATTTTATGCAAACATTCTCTTATGATTCTCCTTTAAATTATGTGCAAAATTTCTCAGTGATTACTTCAGAGAATGAAGAGTAATTTGATTTATCTCCCTCTAATGTTGTTGCTAGTGTGCAGATAAGTAATAATTCATATATTTGGGAAATAATATCATATTTTAGGAGTGATCCATTCATTCTTATTGATCTACATGTTCCAGCAAATTGCTACATGATTGCATGCATCTATACTCAGAATTTTGAAGGAGGAGAAAATTGTGCATCTACCATGTCAATGGAGCACACTCTTGGATATGATATGAAATTATTTGGATCTGATATGATATTATTTGGATCTGATCTGATATTATTTGGTTTTAATTTTAAGGTTCAAGAGCTTCGAGTCATCCTTTTAGCTGTTCTCATCAATTTTGGTGTGAAAAATCAAGTACCGTAAGTCTCTCTCAAACTTGCTGCTGGGGGATTTAATGTCGATTTAATGTTGATATTGTATTTCATGAATTATTGGTTAATTTTGAAGGTATATTAGATTATGTAGCTCAATCATTCACTTTGCACATTCCTAGGGATTCTTTACCTTTGATCATATGCTCATCTCCTCACCGAACTAGTAAAGATGGAGACATTCTACATCCGCCTGGAAAGTTGCTCCTAACACTTGGGGCTGATTTCATGGTTTGATGTTCAAGGCTGCAATATATTAGTTTCTTGGGTGTTCCTCATATGGTTCGAATTCTCTAGCACTTTTTATCTCTTATCAGTTGATTTGAATTTCTCTATATGGGTCCAGTTTACATCGTGTAGATGTCTATGTTCCTGATTTAGTTGAGCACATTATTCTTCTTCCAAAGAGGAAGATTCCTCCAGACATAATCATTTAGTTTGGATTCATAGGTTCACATGCATAGTCTCAGGACATTGTTGGTACAGAAGAACTAACATACTGCATTTGCTATTGCATAGTGCTGCAAATTGCAGCAAAATTTTCATGAAGTTTTATTCAAATCTTGTTTTCCTTATTCACTCCTTAGTTTGAGGTGGGGTAATTTTCCCATTATACTTTTCCCCATTTCCTTGGTTGCATTAAGAAGTTACTTTTTTATCTTTTATATTTTATATGGGTGATTTATGGCCTTGTTTCCAAGGCCCACAGTTTTTCAAGTTAGGATTCAGGGGGAGTGTTAAGATTATAATCCTCCCTTGTCCAAACTGTCTATTAGGAGTCATTTAGTTATTATTGGGTCAACTAGTACCATTGGGTCCACTTGTCCTAGTGGGGCCACATGTATCAGTCACTAGATTGTGGGGAACACCAATAGAGGATAACTGGAACTGACTGCACCTTCATGCATGAGTTTAGGCACCTCCTATACCAATCCCTACAATTTAGGAGCCACTGGGAGTGTCGACACCGACCTCCTTTAGTTGTTAGTAGTTGGTGACTAGTCAAGCTTAGTCATGCTTCAGTTAGATTTAGTTATATATCCTCTAGTTCACTTAGAGTCAGTTATGCATGGATGCAAGTGGGAAGACGCCTTTTCCCACCTACCACTATAGTTAGACTAGTTTGATTGATTCTAACTAATTTTGAGACTGGATTAGACATATGGAGTTAGCATGTTGAACTTAGATAATGATTTAGACACTCCTAGTTAGCCATACAATTAGATTGAGTTAATCAATCTGAATTATCTCTCATGGATTCGAATTGTCTGGCTATTAATTCTATTGTAGTACATTGTATTACATAGTAACATGTATCCAGATTAATTTTGATTAATGAAAACAATTATACAGCTGCAACTCCTTTATTGCACTGTTTCATATCATTTTATGAGTAAATTGGTCTTGAAATCTATTGAGTTTTCTCTTGATTCGTAGATTGGAATGCCTCCAATTTTATAGGTTGGTCAAACATAGGTTGAAAATATGCACTTTTGTCGACTTTCTTGGAATTGAAATTTTAAATTAACTTTAGATACCCATTTGAGAGATAAGCATGGACACCTATATTTATGAGATTTGGAGTTATTTTGTCCCTCGTTCAAGGTTGGTCAAACCAAGGCAAAAAATATGCACTTTTGTCGCCTTCTCAGAATTGAATTTTGAAAGAGGATTTAGGTACCCATTTGAGAGATAAGCATCGACACCTATTTTTATGAGGTTTGGAGCTATTGTGGCCCTCGTTCAAGGTTGGTTAATACAAGGTTGAAAATATGCACTTTTGTTGACTTTCTCGAAATTGAGTTTTGAAAGTGGATTTCGGTACCCATTTGAGAGATAAGCATGGACAACTATTTTTATGAAATTTGGAGCTATTTTGGCGATTGTTCAAGGTTGGTCAAAGAAAGCTTGAAAATATGCACTTTTGTCGACTTTCTCGAAATTGAGATTTGAAAATAGATTTAGATACCCATTTGAGAGATAAGCACGGACACCTGCTTTTATAAAATTTGGAGCTATTTTGGCCCTCGTTCAAGGTTGATCAAACCAAAATTGAAAAGATACACTTTTCTCCACTTTCTCAAAATTGAGTTTCGAAAGTGGATTTAGGTACCCATTTAGAGATAAGCATGGACACCTATTTTTATGAGATTTGGAACTAGTTTGGCCCTCATAAAAGATTGGTCAAACCAAGTTTAAGAATGTGCATTTTTGTCGACTTTCTCGAAATTGAGTTTTGAAAGTGGATTTAGGTACCCATTTGAGAGATAAGCATGTACACGTATTTTTATAAGATTTGGAGCTATTTTGGCCCTCATTCAAGGTTGGTCAAACGAAGGTTGAAAATATGCACTTTTATCGACTTTCTCAAAATTGAAGTTTTAAAGTAGATTTAAATAACCATTTGAGAGATAAGCATAGGCACATATTTTAATGCGATTTGGAGCTATTTTGGTCCTTGTTCAAGGTTTTTCAAACCAAGGTTGGAAAGATGCACTTTTGTCGACTTTCTCGAAATTGAGTTTTGAAAGTGGATTTAGGTACCTATTTGAGAGGTAAGCATTAGCATTTTTTTTAACGAGATTTGGAGTTATTTTGGCACTCATTCAAGGTTGGTCAAACCAAGGTTGAAAATATGCACTTTTGTCGACTTTCTTGGAATTGATATTTTAAAGAAGATTTAGATACCCATTTGAGAGAGAAGCATGGACACCTATTTTTATGAGATTTGGAGTTATTTTGGCCGTAGTTCAACGTTGGTCAAACCATGGTTGAAAAGAGGCACTTTTGTTGAATTTCTCGTAATTGAGTTTTGAAAGTGGATTTAGGTACCCATTTGAGAGATAAGCATGGACACGTATTATTATGATATTTGGACCTATTTTGGCCCTCCTTATAGGTTGGTAAAATCAAGGTTGAAAACATGCACTTTTGTCGACTTTCACGGAATTGAGTTTTTAAAGTGGATTTAGGTACCCATTTGAGAGATAAGCATGGAAACCTATTTTTATGATATTTGGAGCTCTAATGGACCTCGATCAAACTCCGTTAAACAAAGGATGAAAATGTGCACTTTTGTCGAATTTCTCGGAATTGAAATTTTAAAGTAGATTTAGATACCCATTTGAGAAATAAGCATGGACAACTATTTTTATTAGATTTAGAGCTACTTTGGCCCTCGTTCAAGGTTTGGTCAAACGAAGCTTTAAAAGATGCACTTTTTTCAACCTTCTCGGAATAGATTTTTGAAAGTGGATTTAGGTACCCATTTGAGACATAAGCATGAACACCTATTTTTATGATATTTGGAGCTATTTTTGCTCATTCAAGGTCGGTCAAACCAAGGTTGACAATATGCACTTTTGTTGACTTTCTCGGAATTGAATTTTGGAAGTGGATTTAGGTACCCATTTGATATATAAGCATGGACACCTATTTTTATGAGATTTGCTGTTATTTTTTCCCATGATCAAGGTTGGTCAAACCAAGGTTGAAAATATGCACTTTTGTTGACTTTCTCGAAATTGAAATTTTAAAGTAGATTTAGATACCCATTTGAGAGATAACAATGGACACATGTTTTTATGAGATTTGGAGCTATTTTGACTCTCATTCAAGGTTGGTCAAACAAAGGTTGAAAAGATGCACTTTTGTCGACCTTCTTGGAATTGATTTTTGAAAGTGGATTTAGGTACCCATTGGAGAGATAACCATGGGCACCTATTTTTATAATATTTGGAGCTATTTTGGATCTCTTTTAAGGGTTGTCAAAACAAGGTTGAAAATATGCACTTTCATCAACTTTCTAAGAATTGAGTTTTGAAAGTGGATTTAGGTACTGATTCGAGAGAAAGCATTGACACCTATTTTTATGAGATTTGGAGCTATTTTGGCCCTCCTTCAAGGTTGGTCAAACCAAGGTTGAAAATATGCACTTTTGTCGATGTTCTC
The DNA here is from genome assembly GCA_001517045.1 of Pseudotsuga menziesii. Classification (NCBI taxonomy): domain Eukaryota; kingdom Viridiplantae; phylum Streptophyta; class Pinopsida; order Pinales; family Pinaceae; genus Pseudotsuga; species Pseudotsuga menziesii. The sequence goes on from LPNX010849103.1 coordinate 206,440, forward strand.
GAAATTGATATTTTACAGTAGATTTAGATACCCGTTTGAGAGATAAGCATGGACACCTATTTTTATGAGATTTGGAGCTATTTTGGCCCTCATTAAAGGTTGGTCAAATCAACGTTAAAAATATGCCCTTTTGTTGACTTCCTCAAAATTGAGTTTTGAAAGTGGATTTAGGTACACATTTGAGAGATAAGCATGGAAACCTATATTTATGTTATTTTTAGCTATTTTGGCCCTCGTAAAGGGTTGGTCAAACCAAGGTTGAAAATATGCACTTGTGTCGACTTTCTCGGAACTGAGTTTTGAAAGTGGATTTAGTTTCCCATGTGAGAAATAAGCATGGACACCTAGATTTATGATATTTCAAGCTATTTTAGCCCTCATCCAAGGTTGGTCAAACCAAAGTTGAAAATATCCACCTTTGTCGACTTTCTTGGAATTGAAATTTTAAAGTAGATTTAGATACCCATTTGAGAGATAAGCATTGACACCTTTTTTATGAGATTTGGATCTATTTTGGCCCTCGTTCAAGTTTGGTTAGAGCAACGTTGAAAATATGCACTTTTGTCGACATCCTCAGAATTGAGTTTTGAAAGTGGATTTAGGTAACCATTTGAGAGATAAGCATGTACACCTATTTTCATGACATTTGGAGCTATTTTGGCCCTCATTCTAGGTTGGTCAAACCAAGGTTGAAAATATGTACTTTTGGCGACTTGCTCGTAATTGACTTTTGAAAGTGGATTTAGGTACCTATTTGAGATATAAGCATGAACACCGATTTTTATGAGATTTGGATCTATTTGTGTCGTTATTCAAGCTTGGTAAAACCAAGGTTGAAAATATGCACTTTTGTCGACTTTCTCAGAATTGAAATTTTAAAATAGATTTATATACCCATTTGAGAGATAAGAAAGGAGACCTATTTTTCTGAGATTTGGAGTTATTTTGGCCCTAGTTCAAGGTTAGTCTAACCAAGGTTGAAAAGATGCACTTTTGTTGACTTTCTCAAAATTGAGTTTTGAAAGTAGATTTAGGTACCCATTTGAGAGATAATCATGGACACCTATTTTTATGATATTTGGAGCTATTTTTTCCCTCGTTCAAGGTTGGTCAAACCAAGGTTGAAAATATGCAGGTTTTTTGACTTTCTTGAAGATGAAATTTTAAAGTAGAATTAGATACCTGTTTGAGAGATAAGCATTGACACCTATTTTTGAGATTTCGATCTATTTTGGCCCTCGTTCAAGGTTGGTCAATCCAATATTGAAAAGATACACTTTTGTTGACTTTCTAGGAATTGATTTTTGAAAGTGGATTTAGGTACCCATTTCAGAGATAAGCATGGACACCTATTTATGAGATTTGGAGATAGTGTGACCCTCGTTCAAGGTTGGTGAAACCAAGGTTGAAAATATGCACCTTTGTCAACTTTATCAGAATTGAGATTTGAAAGTGGATTTAGGTACCCATTTGAGAGGTAAGCATTGACACCTAGTTTTATGAGATTTGGAGCTATTTCGGCCCTCATTCAAGGTTGGTAAAACTAAGGATGAAAATATGTTTTTTTGTCAATTTTCTCGGAATTGAAATTTTAAAGTAGATTTAGATACCCATTTGAGAGATAAGAATGGACAAATATTTTTATGATATTTGTAGCTATTTTAGCCCTTGTTCAAGGTTTCGAAAACCAAGTTTGAAAATATGCACTTTTGTCGACCTTCTCGGAATTGAGTTTTGAAAGTTGATTTAGGTACCCATTTGAGAGATAAGCATGAACACCTATTTTTATGAGATTTGGAGCTATTTTGGAACTCGTTCAAGGTTAGTCAAACCAAGGTTGAAAATATGCACTTTTGTTGACTTTCTCGGAATTTAAATTTTAAAGTTGATTTAGATACCCATTTGAGAGATAAGCATGGACCCCTATTTTTATGATATTTCGAGCTATTTTGGCCCTCCTTGAAGGTTGGTGAAACCAAGGTTGAAAATATGCACTTTTGTCGACTTTCTCATATTTAAGTTTTAAAAGTAGATTTAGGTACCCATTTGAGAGATAAGCATGGTAGCCTATTTTTATGAGATATGGAGCTATTTTGGCCCTTGTTAAAGGTTGGTGAAACCAAGGTTGAAAATATGCACTTTTGTGGACTTTCTCGTAATTGAGTCTTGAAAGTGGATTTAGGTACCCATTTAAGAGATAAGCACGGACACCTAGTTTTATGAGATTTGGACCTAATTTGGCCCTTGTTCAAGGTTTGTCAAACCAAGGTTGAAAATATGCACTTTTGCCAACTTTTTCGGAATTAAAATCTTAAAGTAGATTTAGATACCCATTTGAGATATAAGAATGGAAACCTATTTTTATGAGATTTTGAGCTATTTTGGCCCTCGTTCAAGGTTGGTCAAACCAAGTTTGAAAAGATAAAATTTTGTCAACTTTCAAGGAATTGAGTGTTGAAAGTGGATTTAGGTACCCATTTGAGAGATAAGCATGGAAACCTATTTTTATGTGGTTGTGATCTAATTTTATGAGATTTGGCGTTATTTTAGCCCTTATTCAAGGTTGGTCAAACGAAGGTTGAAAATATGCACTTTTGTTGACTTTCTCGAAATTGAGTTTTGAAAGTTTATTTAGGTAAACATTTGAGAGATAAGCATGGACACCTATTTTTATGAGATTTGGATCTATTTTGGTCGTCAATCAAGGTTGGTCAAACCAACCTTGAAAATATGCACTTCTGTCGACTTTCTCGGAATTGAGTTTTGAAAGTGGATCTAGGTAGCCATTTGAGAGATAAGAATTGACACCTATTTTTATGAGATTTGTAGCTATCCTGGACCTCGTTCAAGGTTGGTCAAACCAAGGTTGAAGCTATGCACTTTTGTCGACTTTCACGAAATTGAAATTTTAAATTAGATTTACATACTTATATTAGAGATAAGAATGCATACCTATTCTTATGATATTTGGAACTATTTTGTGTTGAAATTGAACCCAAGTGATAGAACAATTACACTCACAAAATTGCTAATCAAACATGCAAAATTACCATCAAAGGAGACTGAAATTGGAGCATAACACTAATTTGTATTGAATAAGTGTACAATAGCCAACCTTGTGAAGTCATAGGCTGCTGCAATATATAATTACATGAGAGATTTGAATGCATAAGGATTCCATTTGAAATAATCAAAAAGCAGGCTTACTAAATCTAGTCAAATCCCCCATATGTGCATAAAGTAGTTTCCATATCCACTTAGAGGCTCATGAATTGGCAAAGTCAAGTAGGCATGCTAATAAGGGATGGAAAGACAACTCATACATATTTTTATTAGGAGAAAATAATGTAGGATGATGAGGGAAAAAAACAAGTCAACTAGACCTAGTCTTACTTTCCCTTTTGCCATAAATCTCAATAAAGCAGGCAACTTAGCAGAAAAAGTAGATAAGTGCTTTAGAGGATCTGGAATAAAGAAGACATGCTAAATATGGCATCCAGGAGGTTTCCCAAGCTCTCCATGACTCAATTTTAGCAATTTTGACTTCTATGACATGTAGAAGACAACTTGCATAGAGTGGAATATAGGAAAGTAGGCAAATAAGACAAAAATAAATTAATTAATGTCTAAGGTAGGTAACTATGGGTTGATTATTCTAACACCCCCCCCTTAAGCCTGAATTTATGAGTAAATATCAGAAAACTATAGGGCATAGCAACAAGGCTTGGTCACCCTTTACATACTACATGTCCATTTAACTAAGGAAAGAGGCAAAAACCCAGTGGAAAAATCCTCCCTTAAACATGGACAGTAAAATGAAATTTGAAAATCTTGTCATCAATCATGCTTCACAGCATGATGAGCAATCCCCATCAGTGATTTGAGATTGATGGATGTATTCTCACAAAAAACTTTGGTGAATATGTCTGCTACTTGTTCTGAATATGCACAGAAGAGTAGGTGAATGGTGCCCTCATGCATAAGCTGTCTGATGTAGTGCATATGGATATCAATGTGTTTGGTTCTCTGTCTCTGAACTGTATCATTTCAGATTCAAATGGTACTCTGATTATCATAATAGATAATAGTTGAAAACTTTGATTCGAAGCCACACTCACCAAGTATTCCCTACAACCATAAACATTGAGTTGTTTCATTTACAACTCCTCTGTACTCTGCTTTTGTAGATGAGAGTGCAATGGCACTATGTTTCTTGCTTGACCAATTGATTGGTCCTTCTGCAAGAATGAACACATATACTTATGTTGACTTTCGATCTGTGTTGTCACTTGTCCAATCACTGTCAATAAACCTAATCAAGTCAAGATAAGATTTATCTTTGTAGAGGATCCCATGAGTTCTTGTTCCTTGAACAAAGTTAAGGATCCTTTTGGCTGCTCTCCAATGGATCTCATGAGGCTGATCCATGTATCTTGAAGCCACACTTACTGCATAATAAACATCAGGTCGATTCTATGTAAGGTAAAGCAAACACCCAATCAACTGCCTATACAATGTATTATTTACCATAGGAGAAGAATATGCTTCTTCAAGCTTAACTCCTGAAATGAAGGTAGTTTTGCTTGGATTGCAATCTTTCATGTTGAACTTGTTCAACAAATCTAAGGCATACTTGGACTGATTTTCTTTGATTCCATGTTTGGATTAAGAAATTTTGAGACCCAAGAATTGGCTCAACAACCCCAAATCGATCATAGAAAATGCATGGTTCATTGCATCCTTCAAGGAGGAAATATCTTTCTTTGAACTTCTTGTAATCAGAAGGTCATCCACATACAAGACAATAATCATAAAATAACCATGAATCAGCTTCAAATAAACATTATGATCAGACTTGCATCGAACAAAACTCAATGACAGCAGAAAGCCATCAATCTTGGCATACCAAGCCCTGGGGGCTTGCTTAAGCCCATACAATGATTTCTTTAGCCTGCACACAAAATATGGATTAGTAAAAAACCCTTGAGGTTGATGCATGTAAATAGATTCAGTGAGATATCCATTTAGGAAATCACACTTCACATCCATGTGATGTACCTCCCACTTCTTTGAAGCTACAATGGCTAAAGCTAGCCTGATGGAGTCCATTTTTTCCACTGGTGGAAAGGTTTCATTATAGTCAATACTATGTAATTGTGAGTAGCCCTTAGCTACCAATCTGGACTTATATTTCAAAGGTGAACCATCAGCAACAAACTTAGTCTTGAAAATCCACTTACATTGAACTAGCTTCCTCCCTGGGGGAAGATCAACCAGTTCCCAAGTGTTGTTCTTCTTGAGCGAGTTGAATTCTTCTTTCATGGCTGTTTGCCATATTGGATCATGTGGTGCATCTTCATATGTCTGTGGGTATAATTCAACCATCATATGTCACTTCTCTACAAACAAATGGTCTTTCATACATAGGGCACTCTCAAACATAGATCTAGTCCTCCTAGGATCACTAGGATTTCCAACTAGTTCCCCAACTACATGAATGGTATTTTCTGCCCATTTTGGTCTTGTAGGACTATCAAGATCTGCAATTAAATAATCATTATTAGACATATCAGAATCAACAAACTCATTTGTCTCTTCACTTACATTCAATGGTTCTGGTGGTGAAGAAGACTCTCCAACTTCAACTACTACTAAAGGCTCTTCTTGGAACTGAACATTCCTTTCAATGAAGGATTTGTTTGTGCTCAAGTTTATCAGCTTGTACCCTTTTGAATATTCATAATACCCAACAAATAGGCACTCTTGGCTTTGGGGGCTGCAAATCCTTTCTCTTTTCAGTTGGAATTCTAGCCCAAGCCTTTGAGCCAGAAATCCTGAAATGGGCGACATCTGGCTTGTGCCCACTGCAAGCTTCGAAAGGAGTCATACCATAAATTTGTTTATGAGGCACCCTATTCTGGATGTAGGATGCACATTTTATAGCCTCGGACCAAAAATTTGGTGGAAAAGTCTTAGCCTCCATCATACAGGTTGCCATCTCCTTCAGTGATTTGTTCTTCCTCTCAGCAACACCATTTTGTTGTGGTGTGTAAGGGATCGAATGCTGCATATGAATACCTGAATCTTTACAATATTGAATGAACTTAGACTTGAAATACTCACCACCATTTTCATATCTGAGGATATTGAGTCTCCTCCCATACTGGTTTTCAACCAAGGCCTTAAAGACTTTGAAGAGGTCAAAAAATTCAGACTTATGCTTCAGGAAGTAAACCCAACAATACCTGGAAAAGTCATATATGAAGGTCAATGCATATTTGGATTGACTCATGGACATATGAGGAAATGGACCAGCAACGTCACTGCGGATCAACTCAAGAGGTGCAGAGGTTCTCTCATGACTAGCTTTCTCAAATTTATGCTCTGGATGTTTTCCTAGGATACAACCTTGACAGACTCCCTTGGAAAAATTAATATTTGGTAACCCTATGACCATATCTTTTTCACTTAGATCATAAATATACTTATAGTTAAGATGGCCAAATATTTCATGCCAAAGCTTGCTTGCCTCATTAGCATGAATGAAAAGAGTAGAGGAGTTTGAGTATGGTAGAAAATGGGAAAACATGTATACCTTCGAAGTGTGATCAACAACACCTTTTGCAATGACTTTACCATTTGAGATCTCTATGATCTCAACATCATTAGGGGAGAATATGACCTTCTTTGGAGACCCTGTGTGAGTCATCTGATACACTGACAAGAGGTTAGAGGCAAGACCTAGAACATACAACACATTATTGAACTTACCATGGTCAATATCAATGCTTCCTTTCCCCAAACTGTTAGTGAGAGAGTCATCTCCCAACACTATTGGTGGACCTTTCGACATGTCAAGAGAGGATAATTCCTCCTTGGTTGAAACCATATGTCTAGAAGCTCTAGAATCTATGATAAAGCTAGGTGAGCTTGATGTACCAACAACCAAAGCATGTACTCTCTCTCTGTCCTCTGAATTTGATCCTCCTTCCCTCTTATTTGAGCAATCAGGAAGGGATATGTTATTCTTCTCTAGGAATTGGATCAACATGTCAATTTTATTCTTCATACAGGAGCTCTCATGATGATGGCCGTTACTATAGTATGCGCACTTGCTCATTTCTCCTTTTTTATTCTTCTCCTGGGAGTTCTTCTTGGAGCCTTGGGGCTCCTCTTAAGACTTGTTCTTGTCTCTCTTTTGCTCAGGTGGATTCTTAGCTTTCTTCTTGGCTTTTGAATCCACCCTCGAATCTACAGCAACCAAAGCTTGGTCTTTGGAAGGTTTGATGGTGGCCATCATCACCAATTTATCTTATTCTTGTGTGAGGGATTCCATGAACTCTGCAAGCTTAGGCATCTTCTAGGCTCGATCTATCAACTTGGTGGCATGGAAGGTAAAAAAAAACACTGAATAGTCAGGGCCAAGCTTCAAGAGTATGGACAAAACTAGATTCTTTTCCTTCTTTTAAATTCCACACTGTTTTAGTTGCAAAACAAGGGATTTAAACTTGGAAAAATAGAGTTGCAAGGATTCAAAGTTACTGGGACTGAAAGAGATCAATTCATTCTCAATTTGATGTCCTCTCATCTCATCTGTATTGTAAAAAGGCTCTACAAGATTCTCCCATACTTCATTAAGTGATGTCAATCCATCAAGATGGAAGAGGAGGTCTCTTGATATGCTCAGACACAAAAGACCATAGGCCTCATCCCTCTTGTTGTGCCATTTAATTTTCTCTACAGCTGCATTAGGCTCTACCTGAGTTGCCATAGTCATCCTGTAGAGACCTTTCACTCTCAACAGTATCTCCATCTCTGCTTTACATTCAAAGAAATTAAATGGACTCAAGATGATCTTTTGAGATTGATCCATAGCTTAGAACTGTACCCTTGAACCAGCAAAATGTGCTCCTAGTCAAGATGTTGAACCTAAAATAACAATATGGAAGGAGATAAATCAATCTACAAGGGCTCTGATACCATGTGGAAATTGAACCCAAGTGATAGAACAATTACACTCACAAAATTTCTAATCAAACATGCAAAATTACCATCAAAGGAGACTGAAATTGGAGCATAACACTAATCTGTATTGAATAAGTGTACAATAGCCAACCTTGTGAAGTCATAAGCTGCTGCAATATATAATTACATGAAAGATTTGAATGCATAAGGATTCCATTCGAAATAGTCAAAAAGTAGGCTTACTAAATCTAGTCAAATCCCCCATAGGTGCATAAAGCAATTTCCAAATCCACTTAGAGGCTCACGAATTGGCAAATTCAAGTAGGCAAGATAATAAGGGATGGAAAGAAAACTCATACATGCTTTTATTAGGAGAAAATAATGGAGGATGATGAGGGAAAAAAACAAGTCAACTACACCTAGTCTTACTCTTCCTTTTGCCATAAATCTCAATAAAGCAGGCAACTTAGCAGAAAAAGAAGATATGCACTTTGGAAGATCTGGAATAAAGCAGACATGCTAAATATGGTTTCCAGGAGGTTTCCCAAATGCTCCATGACTCAGTTCTAGCAATTTTGACTTCTATGACATGTAGAAGACAACTTGCATAGAGTGGAATATAGGAAATTGGGCAAATAAGACAAAAATGAATTAATTAATGTCTAAGGTAGGTAACTATGGGTTGATTATTCTAACATTTTGGCCCCACTTCAAGGTTGGTCAACCTAAGGTTGAAAATATGCTCTTTTGTAGATTTTCTCAAAATTGAGTTTTGAAATTGGATTCAGGTACCCATTTGAGAGATAAGCATGGACACCAATTTTTATCAGATCTGGAGCTATTTTGGCCCTCATTCAAGGTTTGTCAAACCAAGGTTGAAAATATGCAGTTTTGTCAACTTTCTCGAAATTGAATTTTTAAATTGGATTTAGGTACCCATTTGAGATATAAGCATGGGAACCTATTTTTTGAGATTTGGAGCTTTTTTGGCCCTCGGTCAACATTGGTCAAACCAAGGTTGAAAATATGCACTTTTGTCGATTATCTTGGAATTGAAATTTTAAAATAGATTTAGATATCCATTTGAGAGATACACATAGACACCTATTTTTATGATATTTGGAGTTATTTTGGACCTCCTTCAAGGTTGGTCAAACTAAGGTTGAAAATGTGCACTTTTGTCGACTTTCTCGAAATTTAAATGTTAAAGTAGATTTAGATACCCATTTGGGAGATAAACATGGACACCTATTTTGATGATATCTCGAGCTATTTTGGCCCTCGTTCAAGGTTGGTCAAACCAAGGTTGAAAAGATGCACTTTTGTTGAATTTCTCGGAATTGATTTTTGAAAGTGGATTTAGGTAGCCATTTGAGACATAACCATGGACACCTATTTTTATGGTATTAGGAAATATTTTGGCCCTCGTACAAGGTTGGTCAAACCAAGGTTGAAAATATGCACTTTTGTCGACTTTCTTGAAATTGAGTTTTGAAAGTAGATTTAGGTACCCATTTGAGAGATAAGCATGGAAACCTATTTTTATGATGTTTGGAGCTATTTTGGACCTCATTCAAGGTTGGTCAAAACAAATATGAAAATATGCAGTTTTCTCGACTTTATCGAAATAGAGTTTTGAAAGTGGATTTAGGTACCCATTCGAGAGATAAGCATGGATACATATTTTTATGAGATTTGGAGCTATTTTATCCCTCGTTCAAGGTTGGGGAAACCAATGTTGAAAATATGTACTTTTTTCGAGTTTCTCAAAATTGAAATTTTAAAGTAGATTTATATACGCATCTGAGATAATGGACACCTATTTTTATGAGATTTGGAGTTATTTTGGCCCTTGTTCAAGATTGGTCACACCAAGGTTGAAAAGAGGCACATTTTCGACTTTCTCAAAATTGATATTTGAAAGTGGAGTTAGGTACCCATCTGAGAGATAAGCATGGACACCTATTTTTATGAGACTTGAAGCGATTTTGGCCCTCGTTCAAGGTTGAAAATATGCACTTTTGTCTACTTTCTTGGAATTGAGTTTTCAAAGAGGATTTAGGTACCCATGAGAGATAAGAATGGACACCTATTTTAAAGATATTTGGAGCTATTTTGGCCCTCATTAAAGGTTGGTCAAACCAAGGTTGAAAAGATGCACTTTTGTTGAATTTCTTGGAATTGAGTTTTGAAAGTGGATTTAAGTACCCATTTGAGGCATAAGTATGTACACCTATTTTTATGAGATTTGGATCTATTTTCTCCCTCATTCAAGGTTGGTCAAACCAAGGTTGAAAATATGCACTTATGTAAATTTTCTCCAAATTGAAATTTTAAAGCGGATTTAGCTACCCATTTGAGAGATAAGGATGGACACCTATTTTTATGAGATTTGGAGCTATTTTGGCCCTTGTTCAAGGTTGGTCATACCAAGCTTGAAAATATGCACATTGTTGACATTATCGGAATGGAGTTTTTAAAGTGGATTTAGGTAGCCATTTGAGAGATAAGCATCGACACCTATTTTTATGAGATTTGGATCTATTTTGGCCCTCCTTCATGGTTGGTCAAGCCAAGGTTGAAAATATTCACTTCTGTGGGATTTCTCGGAATTGAAATTTTAAATTAGATTTCGATACACATTTCAGAGATAAGCATGCACTCCTATTTTTATGAGATTTGGCACTATTTTGGCCCCCATTCAAGGTTGGTCAAACCAAGGTTGAAAAGATGCACTTTTTTCAACTTTCTCAGAATTTAGTTTTGAAAGTGGATTTAGGTACCCTTTTGAGTGATAAGTATGGACACTTATTTTTATGAGATTTGGAGATATTTTGGTCGTCGTTCAAGGTTAGTCAAATAAAGGTTGAAAATATGCAGTTTTGTTGACTTTATTGGAATTGAAATTTTAAAGTTGATTTAGATACCCATTTGAGAGATAAGCATGCACACCTATTTTGATGAGATTTGGACCTATTTTGGCCCTTGTTTTTAAGGTTGGTCAAACCCAGCTTGGAAAAATGCACTTTTGTCGACTGTCTCAAAATAGAGTTTTAAAAGTGGATTTAGGTACCCGTCTGAGATATAAGCATGGACACCTATTTTTATGAGATTTTAGGCTATTTTTGGCCACGATTCAAGGTTGGTCAAACTATATTCAAGTTTTGTCAAAGAAAGCTTCATGATAGGTATAACTCCCGATTCAATATTATTCCAATGCTAATGCATTCATTTATACATTTCAGGTGGTGGTTGAGCTTCATCAACCTTTTCACCTTCCTATGTAAATGTTCAGCTTCCTACATAACTATTATTTATTTATTTACAATATATAATCCCGATGGCCTATATTCTAACAATCCCCCTCTTAATCCGAAGGGGTGTTCGTAAGTCCGAGCATGTTTCTGAATCTTTCAAACTTTTCTCGTCCAAGCGCTTTGGTGAAGATGTCTGCAACTTGATCATTTGTGGAACAATGTCAAAGATGGACTGTCTTGGCCTCTACATGATGTCGAATCAAATGATACTTTGTGTTGATGTGTTTGGTTCGATCATGGAATCTAGGATTCTTAGCCAGCTTGATTGCAAAAGTATTGTCGACCAATAATGGAGTGGAGTTTTCTTGTTTTGCTTGCAAATCTTCAAGTATCTTCCTGAGCCATACTATTTCTTTCGTTGCTTCAGCTGCAGCCACATATTCTGCTTCTATTGTTGAATCTGTCGAAACTGACTATTTGCGTGATCTCCATGAGACAGCTGCTAATCCAAGACTCATAGTGTATCTAGAAGTTGATACTCCTGTCTCCTTATCGCCATCAAAATCTGATTCTGAGTACCCAATAAGTTTGAAGTCATCCACTTTAGAGTACTTGATTCCAACGTCTTGAGTCCCCTTCAAGTATCTTTGAACCCTCTTTGCAGCTGACCAGTGTCCTTCACAAGGTTTATGCATGAACCTTGAAAGTATGCCAACAACATAAGAAATATCTAGTCTAGTTGTTGTAAGGTAGATAAGACTCCCTACAAGTTGTCGATACTTGGTCGCATCTTCAAATTCTTTTCCTTCGCTTGATGTGAGCTTCATTTTCTGTTCCATTGGAGTAGAGATAGGGTTGCATTCTGTCATGCAAAATTTGTTTAGTAGTTCTCCAACATATTTATTCTGAGATAGGAATATGTACTTAGGATGTTGAGTGACTTCAATTCCTAGGTAATAGTGGCGATGTCCTATATCTGTCATTTCAAAGATCTTTTTCAAATCTTTCTTTATGGATGCTATATAGCTCTCATTGTTCCCTGTCATCAAAATATCATCTACGTACACCACAAGATACACAATAGATCTTCCAACTTTATTTATAAATAGTGTTGCATCATCAAGATCAAAATGTTCGAAATTTAACTTCAAAAGATGCTCGGTTAACTTTTCATACCATGCACGAGGCGCTTGTTTTAGGCCATACAAGGATTTGACAAGCTTTCATACCTTTTGTTCTTTTCCTTTCACAACAAAGACTTCTGGCTGAGACATGAAGAAATTCTCTTTCAAGTCTCCATTCAAGAAAGCAGTCTTCACATCCATTTGATGAACTTTCCACCCTTTCTGAGCAGCTAAAGAGAGTAAGGTACGGATGGTAGCCCATTTTGCTATAGGATAAAATGTTTCTTCATAGTCAATTCCTTCTTTCTGTGCATAGCCTTTCGCTACAAGCCTCGCTTTGTGCTTTTCAAGTGAGCCATCTGAACTCTATTTGTTCTTGTACACCCACTTGCAGCCAATTGGTTTGGTTCCAACTGGAGGGTCAACCAACTTTCAAGTTCCATTCTTCATGAGTGCATCATACTCATTCTGCATAGATTCTTTCCACTCAACACGAGTAGAAGCTTCTTCAAAGGAAGTTGGTTCAAATTTAGCAGATAAATTAAATTCACAATCAAATGATAGATCCATGTCATCACCTGAATTATCTGCTCCTCCTCCATCTTCATGTCTTTTCAAACTTATCGTTCCCGTCTTTCCAACTTGATCCGGATGGACACTTTCAAGTGTCTTTGTGGCCCATTTAGGAATCTTCCGTGATGGTCCTGGTTGATCAGCTGGTGGTGCTTCATCATTGATTGAGAGTCTTTCAATTCTCTCAATCACATCATCCAGTTGAATCTCTTGTTCAAGTGAAGTAGCAGGAACTTCTTCCTGCGAGGGAGTTGGTGCTTCATATGGAAATTCCAAAGGTTGATCCAAAATAGGAATCCCCCCTTCAAGGTTTGGAATTTCATATTCATTCTCAGAATATGTCTTTGGATGAGGATAAATTTCCAAATGATCAAGATTTCTCTCAATAGACTGGTCATTTTTATTAGTCTCAAGAAAAATGACATCTCTGGAAATAACAAATTTCTTGTTTACCTCATCATACAAATGGTATGCCTTGGAGTATTCTTCGTACCCCAGGAAAATACATTTTCTGCTTCGAGCACCAAGCTTGTTTCTTTGCTCCTTTGGAATCAAGGCATAACAGGTGGAACCAAAAACTCTGAGATGCCTGACTGAAGGGAGATGGCCAAACCACATTTCATGTGGAGTCTTGTTATCAAGAGAATTTGAGGGACTTCTATTTCTCAAATAGGCTACACATTTTACTGCATCACCCCAAAACATTAGTTTTATATTCTCAAAAAACATCATTGAGCGAACCATATTCATTATGGTTCTGTTCATTCTTTCTGCTACACCGTTTTGTTGAGGATTGTAGGGAACGGTAGTCTAATGTGCAATTCCATGTTGGAGAAGATAATATTCAAAAGCATTTGAAGTGTATTCTTTCCCATTATTAGTACGAAGTGTACCAATTTTTTATCGTGCTTGTTTTTCTATCAATGCATGAAAGTCTTTGAATGTTTGAAATGCTTCTGATTTTGTCTTTAAACAATAAATCCAGCACATTCTTGAGTAGTCATCAACAAATGTCATAAAATACTTATTCCCATTTGCTGAAGGAGTTGGCATTGGGCCACATAAATCAGAATGTACTAATTCTAATTTCCTACTTGCTCTGAAATTAAACTCATGGAATGGCAGCTTACTATGTTTCCCTAATATACATGCATCACATTTGTTCTTCTCTTTGGGAATGGTGAGAAAACCAAATACACCATTCTTTCTCAACAAACGAAGACTGTCATAATTTAGATGACCAAATCTTCCATGCCACAATGAACTAGATGACAAATTACCTTCTCCATGCTGAGAGAGGTAGGCATAGTTTTGAACTCTTGCAGATTAACCCTTTAGCTTCAGCAACTTCCCATATTCGTATCCAATCATGATGGCTTGGTTGTCAGAGGACTTTCTTATTTCAACGATTCCATCAAACATGTGGATGGAATGGACTCACTGTCGAATCTCCACCAAGGACAGCAGGCTTCTCTGCAACTCTGGAAGATAGAGAACGCTCTTCAACAAGAAATCAGGGAATCCAGGCATCTTCAGTCAAATGGTGCCCATTCCCTTTGGTTTAATACTTGACTTATCTGCAAAGTAAACTATGCCATCTATTGTTTCATTAAGTTCTTCAAAACAGTATTTTTTGAATGTCATGTGTGATGTTGCACCAGTATCAAGCAGCCAAAAATCTTTGTGAGATGAAAGTGAAGACATTTCATTAATTCCAAGATTACAATGTGCAGCAATACAATGAGTAGAATCAGACGATTTACTAGCATCTTGGTTTTTATTGTCATCTTTCTTCTGGTTCTGTTTGTCTTTGATGGAGTCCCATGAAGCCCAACACTGATCTAATGTGTGCCCAGTCTTTCCACAACACTTGCACTACAGATTTGATCTTTTTCTGGAGTTGTTTCTGCCTCCTCTACCTTTGAAGTTTCTTCCTCTGCCTCTCTTGATGCTTTCTCCTTTGGAATGATCTTTGCCAGAGAGAGTGGCACCAACTATTGATGCCAAAGATTGCATCTTTTGCAACTGCTAGTGTAATTTACAATAATGAACTTAATATGACAAAGAGAATGAGATAATAGAAAAACAAAAACCTTGCAGGTCTACAGCCTCTGCCAAGGTGATTTACAATCTTAATATGTTGTCAATAAGTTCATAAACAAATTTTTAGCACTAGAAGAACTGCTCAGCAATACGCCAAAGGAAATACCATTGTTTGTGAACTTTCACAAAATATAGGGTTTTGAACAGCACCAGTCAACGATCTCAGCTATATGAAAGAAGCAGGTCTAAGTCTCTGCTACTTTTTACAATACAGTCCTTGTAAAATTACATATGCACTAGCTAGTATAAACAATGTCTTCGACAAGCTCTATTCACTATACAAGTCTATGTCTCTGTCATAGTATTTAGATTAGTCTAAGACAATTTTGCAGCAATACAATTTATATAGCGGTGTACAAACATAAAAAATAATAAGATCTGCAATCGTTTACAACAATATTTTCATGTCACATGACAGTGCTAGTTTTCAAAGGAACATATCATAATGATTTCTTCATATGTAGCCAATATTCAGCAGCCAATATACTCAACACAGGTACAAACTTACAGCTCGCAGCATTGGTGCTTCAACATAGCAGTTGGAGCTCGCAGCTGATATTATTTCTCCAATGCAGTCTCCACCGTGTTCACTCAGAAAATTAGGGTTTCTACCCTAGAGAGGATGCACCATTCTCCACACTATTACAGCATTCAACACAGTTTTCAACAGGCTCCATGCACTGCTTCACGCTTCACACAGTCACGATTCACGCAGTAGTGACCAGCATTCAACACAAAACTTCAGCATTCTTCTCAGGCTTCCACGCAGTAGTAGTCATGCTCCAACAAGGCTTGAGTCTTCAGCAAGGCTTCACGCAGTTGAAGAGACCAGTCTTCAAAGTGGTCGCAGCTCTCACAATTACAATTACTCCATTTTCAACATGACTTCAATCTCATCAATACGAATCTGATCGAGTGAGAAAGGAAATGACACCAATGTTGCATGGGAAATCAAGACAAGACTATAAACATGCATATGAATCCATCACGATGAGAGTGTTTGGATCGAATGTTCAACCAACGAATACTTTTGATCGACGTGTTGATAGATATCTGGTGAAATTTGTTCAAAATATTGTAGATCACATGATTTTTATGTTGGATCAATATAAAATGATCAACAATCGACCATTTTGAATGCTTCAACCGACGACTACTCAGTCAACAACTATTTGGGATTCACGAGCAACAACTGCCTTGAATCCACAAGCACACAAGCATTATTTAATCTTTTCCTTGCAGGATTCTCTACCTCTCACTTTTCTTACAAGTTCGAACTACCCTCCCTCGCTGCTGAGGTTTGCACATAGACAATTGAACAAGTATTAGACAGAAGATGGAACACCATTGCAAAATTAGGGTTAGGTATACATCAAACGTAGGAGCAGTAAAATTGAGGGCACGCAGGCTGGCAGGAGAAACGCATGCGACTGGCAGACTAACGGAGCAGGCAGTCTGGCAATGAACTGGCAAGCAGAATGCCACGACTGAAATGCAGCAAGCAGGAGTTATGGCAAATAGCCAAGCTCTGATACCATTGATAGGTATAATTCCCGATTCAATATTATTCCAATGCTAATGCTTTCATTTATACATTTCAGGCGGTGGTTGAACTTCATCACACTTTTCACCTTCCTATGTAACTGTTCATCTTCCTACATAACTATTATTTATTTATTTACAATATATAATCCCGACGGATTATATTCTAACACTTCAAAATATACACTTTTGTTGACTTTCTTGGAATTCAAATTTAAATGTATATTTAGATACCCATTTGAGAGATAAGCATGGGAACCTACTTTTATGAGATTTGGAGCTATTTTGGCCATCGTTCAAGTTTGGTCAAACCAAGGTTGAAACGATTTACTTTTGACTACATTCAAGAAATTGAGTTTTGAAAGTGGATTTACGTACCCACTTGAGAGATAACCACTGTCACCTATTTTAGCATATTTGGATCTATTTTGGCCCTTGTTCAAGTTTGGTCAAAGCAAGGTTGAAAATATGCAATTTTGTCGACTTTCTTGGAATTGAGTTTTGAAAGTTTATTTAGGTACCCATTTGAGAGAAAAGCATGGACACCTATTTCTATGATATTTGGAGCTATTTTGGCCCTCATTCAAGGTTGGTCAAACCAAGCTTGAAAATATGCACTTTTGTCAACTTTCTCGGAATTGTGTTTTGAAAGTGGATTTAGGTACCCATTTGAAAGATAAACATGAAGACCTATTTTTATGATATTTGGAGCTATTTTGGCTCTCGTTCAAGGTTAATCAAACCAAGGGTGAAAATATGCACTTTTGTCGACTATCTTAGAATTGGAATTTTAAAGTAGATTTAGATACCCATTTGAGAGCTAACCATGGACACCTATTTTTATGATATTTTTATGAGATTTGGAGCTATTTTGGCCCTCGTTCAGAGTTGGTCAAACTAAGATTGAAAATATGCACGTTTTTAAACTTTCTTGGAGTTGAAATTTTAAAGTACATTTAGATACCCATTTGAGAGATAAGTATCGACACCCACTTTTATGAGACTTGGAATTACTTTGGACCTCATTCAAGGTTGGTCAAATAAGGGTTGCAAAGATGCACTTTTGTCAACTTTGTCAGAATTGAGTTTTGAAAGTGGATTTAGGTACCCATTTGAGAGATAAGCATGGAAACCTATTTTTATGAGATTTGGAGCTATTTTTTACCCCATTTAAGGTTGGTCAAACCAAGGTTGAAAATGTGCACTTTTATCGACTTTCTCGAAATTGAAATTTTGAACCAAAATTAGATACCCATTTGAGAGACAAGTATGAACACCTATTTTTTTATATATTTGGATCTATTTTCGCACTCATTCAAGGTTGGTCAAACCAAAGTTGAAAATATCACTTTAATTGACTTTCTCGGAATTGAGTTTTGAAAGTGGATTTAGGTACCCATTTGAGAGATAAGCATGCACACCTATTTTTAGGAGATTTGGAGCTATTTTGGCCTTTGTTCAAGGTTGGTCAAACAAAGGTTGAAATATGCACTTTTGTGGACTTTCTCGGAATTGGGTTTTGAAAGTGGATTTAGGTACCCATTTGAGAGATACGCATGAACACCTATTTTTATGATATTTAGAGCGATTTTGGCCCTCGTTCAAGGTTATCCAAACTAAGGTTGAAAATATGCACTTTTGTTGACTTTCTCTGAATTGAGTTTTGAAAGTGGATTTAGGTACCCCTTTGAGAGATAAGTATGAAGACCTATATTTATGAGATTTGGATCTATTTTGGCCCTTGTTCAAGGTTGGTGTAACACATGTTGAAAATATGCACTTTTGTCAACTTTGTCAGAATTGAAAATATGCATTTTTGTTGACTTTCACATAATTTAGTTTGAAAGTGGATTTAGGTACCCATTTGAGAGATAAGCACGGACACCTATTTGTATGATATCTGGAGTTAGTTTGGCCATA
Organism: Pseudotsuga menziesii; assembly: GCA_001517045.1. Lineage (NCBI taxonomy): Eukaryota > Viridiplantae > Streptophyta > Pinopsida > Pinales > Pinaceae > Pseudotsuga > Pseudotsuga menziesii. The sequence goes on from LPNX010849103.1 coordinate 224,924, forward strand.
GTTCAAGGTTGGTCAAACCAAGGTTGAAAATATTCAATTTTGTTCACTTTCTCGGAATTGAAATGTTAAAGTATATTTATATACCCATTTCAGATTTCGTCAAACCAACGTTGAAAAGATGCACTTTTGTTGACTTTCTCGGAATTGAGTTTTGAAAGTGGATTTAGGTACCGATTTGGGAGATATGCATGGACACCTATTTATATGAGATTTAGAGCTATTTTGGCCATCATTCAAGGTTGAAAATATGCATTTTCATCGACTTTCTTGGAATTGATTTTGAAAGTGGATTTAGGTACCCATTTGACAGATAAGCATGGACAACTATTTTTATTTGATTTGGAGCTATTTTGGACCTCTTTGAAGGTTGGTCGAACCAAGGTTGAAAATATGCACTTTTGTCGACTTTTGCGGAATTGAAATTTTAAAGTAGATTTAGATACCCATTTGAGAGATAAGCATGGAAACCTATTTTTATGAGATTTAGAGTTATTTCGGCCCTCGTTCAAGGTTGGCCAAACCAAGGCTGAAAATATGCACTATCATCAACTTTTTCGAGATTGAGTTTTGAAAGTGGATTTAGGTACCCATTTTAGAGATAAGCATGGATACCTGTTTTTATTAGATTTGGAGCTATTCAAGCCCTCATTGAAGGTTCGTCAAACCAAGGTAAAAAATATGCATTTTCTTCTACTTTTGCGGAATTGAAATTTTAAAGTAGATTTACATACCCATTTGAGATACAAGCATGGACACCTATCTTTATGAGATTTGGAGATATTTTATCCCTCATTCAAGGTTGGTCAAACCAAGGTTGAAAATATGCACTTTTGTTGACTTTCTCGGAATTGGGTTTTGAAAGTGGATTTAGGAACCCATTTCAGAGATAAGGATGGACACCTGTATTTATGAGATTTGGAGCTATTTTGGCCCTTGTTCAAGGTTAGTCAAACCAAGGTTGAAAATATGCACTTTTATCGACTTTATCATAATTGAGTTATGAAAGTGGATTTAGGCACCTATTTGAAGCATAAGCATGGCCACTTATTTTTATGAGATTTGGAGCTATTTTGGTCCGCGTTCAAGGTTTGTCAAACCAAGGTTGAAAATATGAACTTTTGTCAACTTTATCGGAATTAAAATTTTAAAATATATTTAGATACCAATTTAAGAGATAAGCATGGACACATATTTTTATGAGATTTGGAGCTATTTTGGACCTCATTCAAGGTTGGTCAAACCTAGGTTGAAAAGATGCACTTTTGTTGAATCTCTTGGAATTGAGTTTTGAAAGTGGATTTAGGTACCCATTTCAGAGATAATCATGGACACATATTTAAATGAAATTTGGAGCTATTTTAGCCCACGTTCAAGGTTGGTCAAACCAACGTTGAAAATATGTACTTTTGTCGACTTTCTTGGAATTGAGTTTTGAAAGTGGATTTAGATACCGATTTGAGAGATAAGCATGGACACCTATTCTATGAGATTCTAAGCTATTTTGGCCCTCGTTCAAGGTTGGTCAAACTGAGGTTGAAAATATGCACTTTTGTGAACTTTCTCGGAATTGAAATTCTAAAGTAGATTCAGATACCCATTTGAGAGATTAGAATAGACACCTATTTTTATGATATTTTAAGATATTTTCAAGGTTGGTCAAACCAACGTTGAAAAGATGCAATTTTGATGACTTTCTCAGAATTGAGTTTTGAAAGTGGATTTAGGTACCCATTTGATAGATAAGCATTGACACCTATTTTTATGATATTTGGAGCTATTTTACCCCCGTTCAAGGTTGGTCAAACCAAGGTTGAAAAGATGCACTTTTGTTGAATTTCTTGGAATTGATTTTTGCAAGTGGATTTAGGTACCCATTTGAGACATAACCATGGACACCTAATTTTATGGTATTTGGAGCTATTTTGGCCCTCATACAAGGTTGGTCAAACCAAGGTTGAAAATATGCACTTTTGTCGACTTTCTCAAAATTGAGTTTTGAAAGTAAATTTAGGTACCCATTTGAGAGATAAGCATGGACACCTAATTTTATGAGATTTGGAGATATTTTGGCCCTCGTTCAAGGTTGTTAAAAAATGATCTTGTGCTAAGTTTCTCATAATTTAATTTTGAAATTGAATTTAGGCACCCATTTGAAAGATAAGAATGAACACCTATTTTTATGATATTTGGAGCTATTTTGGCTCTCATTCAAGTTGGTCAAACCAAGGTAGAAAATATGCAGTTTTTTCGAGTTTCTCGGAAATGAAATTTTAAATCAAATTTAGATGCCTGTTCGAGAGATAAGCATGTACACCTATATTTGTGAGATTTGGAGTTATTTTGGCCCTCATACAAGTTTGGTCAAACCAAGGTTGAAAAGATGCACTTTTGTCGACTTTCTCGAAATTGAGTTTTGAAATTTGATTTAGGTACCCATTTGAGGGATAATCATGGACACATATTTTTATGAGATTTAGAACTATTTTGGTCCTCGTTCAAGGTTTGTCAAACCAAGGTTGAAAAGATGCACTTTTAATTAATTTCTTGGAATTGAGATTTTAAAGTAGATTTAGCTACCCATTTGACAGATAAGCATGGACACCTATTTTTATGAAATTTCAAGCTATTTTGGCCCTCGTTCTAGGTTGGTCAAACCAAGGTTGAAAATATGCACTTTTGTCGACTTTCTCAAAATTGAGTTTTGAAAGTGTATTTAGGTACCCATTTGAGAGATAATCATGGACACATATTTTTATGAGATTTGGAGCTATTTTGGCCCTCACTCAAAGTTGGTCAAACCAAGGTCGAAAAGATGCACTTTTGTCAACTTTATCGGAAGTGAGTTTTGAAAATGGATTTAGGTACCGATTTGAGTGATAAATGAGATAACAATTATTATGATATTTGGAGCTATTTTGGCCCTCGTTCAATGTTGGTCAAAGTAAGGTTGAAAATATGCACCTTTGTTGACTTTCTCAGAATTGAGTTTTGAAAGTAGATATAGGTACCCATTTGAGAGATAAGCACGGACATGTGATTCTATGAGATTTGGAGCTATTTTGGCCCTCGTTCAAGGTTGGTCACACCAAGGTTGAAAATATTTACTTTTGTCGACTTTCTCAGAATTGAGTTTTGAAAGTGGATTTAGGTACCGATTTAAGAGATAAGCATGGTCAACTATTTCTATGAGATTTGGAGCTATTTTGGCCCTCGTTCAAGGTTGGTCAAACCAAGGTTGAAAATATGCAGTTTTGTCGACTTTTTCAAAATTGAAATTTTAAAGTAGATTTAGATACCCATTTGAGAGATGAGCATGGACACCTATTTTTATGAGATTTGGAGTTATTTTGGCCCTCGTTCAAATTTGGTCAAACCAAGTTTGAAAAGATGAACTTGTGTGGCATTTCTTAGAATTGAGTTTTTAAAGTAGATTTAGGTACCCATTTCAGAGATAAGCATGAGCACTTATTTTTATGAGATATAGAGCTATTTTGGCTCTCCTTCAAGGTTGGTCAAACCAAGGTTGAAAATATGCACTTTTGTCGAATTTCTGAGAATTGCGTTTGAAAGTGGAGTTAGGTACCCATTTGAGAGATAAGCTTGGGCACTTATTTTTATGATATTTGGAGTTAATTTGGCCCTCGTTTAAGGTTGGTCAAATCAAGGTTGAAAATATGCTCTTTTGTAAACTTTTTCAGAATTGAAATTTCAAAGTAGATTTAGATACCCATTTGAGAGATAAGCATGGAAAACTATTTTTGTGAGATTTGTAGTTATTTTGGATGTCGTTAAAGGTTGGTCAAACCAAGGTTGAAAAGATGCACTTTTGTCGACTTTCTCGGAATTGAGTTTTGAAAGTGGATTTAGGTACCCATTTGAGAGATAAGCATGGGATTTGGAGCTATTTTGGCCCTCATTCAAGGTTGGTCAAACAAACGTTCAAAATATGCACTTTTGTCGACATTCTTGGAATTGAAATTTTAAGGTAGATTTAGATACTGATTTTAGAGATAAGCATGGACACCTATCTTTATGAGATTTGGATCTATTTTGTCCCTCGTTCAAGGTTGGTCAAACCAAGGTTTAAAAGATGCACTTTTGACGAATTTCTTGGAATTGATTTTTGAAATTTTATTTAGGTACCCATTTGAGAGATAAACATGGGCACCAATTTTTATGAGATTTGGACCTATTTTGGCCCTCATTGAAGGTTGGTCAAACCAAGGTTGAAAATATGCACTTTTTTTTTAATTTCTCAAAATTGAGTTTTGAAAGTGGATATAGGTAACCATTTGAGAGATAAGCATCGATACTTATTTTTATGAGATTAGATGCTATTTTGGCCTTCGTTCAATGTTTGCCAAACCAATGTTAACAATATGCACTTTTGTCGACTTTCTCGGAATTGAGTTTTGAATGTGTATTTAGGTACCCATTTGAGAGATAAGCAAGGTCACCTATTTTTATGAGATTTGGAGCTATTTCGACCCTCATTCAAGGTTGGTCAAACCAAGGTTGAAAATATTCACTTTTGTCGACTTTCTCGAAATTGAAATTTTAAAGTAGATTTCGATACCCATTTGAGAGATAAGTATGGACGCCTATTTTAATGAGATTTGGAGCTATTTTGGCCCTTCTTCAAGGTTTGTCAAACCAAGGTTGAAAACATGCACTTTTGTCAAATTTCTCAGAATTGAGTTTTCAAAGTGGATTTAGGTATCCATTTGAGAGATAAGCATGGACACCTATTTTTTTGAGATATGGAGCTAGTTTGGCCCTTGTTCAAGGTTGGTCAAACCAAGGTTGAAAATGTGCACTTTTGTCAAATTTCTCAGAATTGAATTTTGAAAGTGGATTTAGGTACCCATTTGAGAGATAAGCATTGACGCCTATCTTTATGAAATTTGGAGCTAATTTGGCCCTCGTTCAAGGCTGTGGAAACCAAGGTTGAAAATATTCACTTTTTTCAACTTCTTCGGAATTGATATTTTAAAGTAAATTTAGATACACATTGTAGATATACGCATGGAGACCTAGTTTTATGAGATTTGGAGGTATTTTGGCCCTCGTTCAAGGTTGGTCAAACCAAGGTCTAAAAGATGCACTTTTATCGACTTTCTTGGAAATGATTTTTGAAAGTGGATCCAGGTACCGATTTGAGAGATAAGCATGGACACCTATTTTTATGATATTTAGACTTGTTATGGACCTCATTAAAGGATGGTCCAACCAAGGTTGAAAATATGCACTTTTGTTGACTTTCTTGGAATTGAAATTTTAAAGTAGATTTAAATACCCATTTGAGATATAAGCATGCACATCTATTTTTATGAGAGTTGGAGATATTTTGTCCCTCATTCAAGGTTGGTCAAACCAAGGTTGAAAAGATGCACTTTTGTCGACTTTATCAGAATAAAGTTTTAATTTGATTTAGGTACCCATTTGAGAGATAACCATGGACACCTATTTTTATGAGATTTGGAGTTATTTTGGCCGTCATTCAAGGTTGTATTAAATTGAGCACATAGATTTTTGGAAAAACACACAAATCACAAGATAGATTACAAAAAATACTCAGTTACTGAAGATTGAAAGAGTGCAAAAATGGCTTGCAACTGTGAATGATTTCATTAATAAAAAAGTAATTACATGATAAATTACAATGTAATACAATGGGTAAATAGACACATGCAATTTGAATCCACATGAGGAAATTCGAATTGATTAGACTCTACTTGAGTGTAGGTAACTAAGACCTTGTCTAAATCATTATCGTAGGACTCAATAGTTAACTGACCTTGTCTAAATCATTATCAAAGTTCATCGAAGTTCTAAAACAAAAATCAAGTGTCTAATTCAGTGTTAACTAAGGTTAACTGACTGTGGTAGGTGAGGAATGCGCCTCTCCTAGATGCAGCCATGCAAACCTAGCACTGACTGAATGTAGAGGACTAGAACTAAATGTAAATGACTCCTAACTCAACTTGACTAGTCACTAACTGAACTCAACTGATGGAGGTTGGTGTCGACACTACTAGTGGATCTTAAATTGTAGGGATTGATCTAGGAGGTTCCTAAATTGATGCATGCAAGTGCAATCAGTGGAGGTAGTCTTGAATTAGTGTTCCCCACACTTTATTAACTGGAAAATGTTCCCCAATTAGGCCAAGTGGACCCATTGGTGCTAGTGACTAAAACTAGACTAGAAGGACTCTCAATTTAGACATGACTCCTGATTTAAACATATGACCAAATTGGACAAGTGAGGATTAATAATCCTAACACCCCCACTGAATTATAACTTGGACAATCTATGGGCCCTAGTAACTAAGACCATAGGTCACCCATTACATCAAGTAAAGTAAAGTAACTGCTCAATACAAGGAGTTGGGGAAAAAATCACATGGGCAAAAAGTCCCCCCCTCTAATTAAGCAGGTAGAATAATGATCAATCTAATTCTTCCACAGGTATTCTGGGGCTTGATATGTGAACCTATCCATCATTATCTATGGAGGAATCTTCCTCTTTGGAGGAAGAATTATATGCTCAACTAAATCAGAAATATAGACAACTGCAAGATGAAGACTGGACCCATGTAGAGCAACTGAAATCAACTGATAAGTGAGAAAAGGTTCTTGAGGTTTCAAACCAAGTGAGGAAAACTCAATAAACTGATATGTTTCAGCCACGAAAAACAAACCATGAGTGGTAAAAACATCCCCAAGTGTTAGGAGCAAATTTCCAGGCAGATGCAGAAAATATTCCTCTTTACAAGTTCTATGAAGAGATGAACATGTGACCAAAAGTAGAGAAGCCCTGGGACTATGGAGAGCGAATGCTTGAGCTGAATAAAATTATATATATTTAGAAATAGATAATGAATCATATAATAAAATATCAGAAACCTCATAAGAGGAAACTAACACCAAATCCCCAGCAGCAATTTTGAGGAAGAATTGTGGTACTTGATTTTTCACACCGAAATTGGTGAGAGCAGCTACAAGCATGACTGAAAGCTCTTGGATTTTAAAATTTGAACCAAATAATATCAGATCAGAAAGTAAATAATATTTAAATTAGTTCATATCCTATCCAAAATTGTGAAATGAATTGAAATCCCCAGCAGCAGTCTTGAAGGAGGCTTGCGGTACTTGTTTCTTCACAAAATTAATGAGAACAACTACAAGTAGTATTGAAAGCTTATGAACCTGAAATATTGAACCAAGAAATATCAGATCAGATGTAATAAGATAATATAAGATCCAATAAGGTTCATATCATATCCAAGAGTATGGTCCACCGAGACGGTAGATGCACAGTTTTCTTCTTCTTCAAAATTCTGAATTTTAGTGCATGCAATCCTGCAGAAATTTGTTGGAAGATCTAGATCATGGGGAGTGAATGGATCACTCTGGTAATCTGATATTTATTCCAAAATATCCAAGGTATTACATATTTTCACACTAAAATCAACATTAGAGGGAGAAAATCAAATTTCTCTTCACTTTCGGAAGCACTTACTAGCAAATTTTGTACAGAATTCAAAGGAAAATCACTGGAGGAGGACTTTGCTTATTTTTCATCTTGAACAAATTTAGCAGAGAAAGGAGAGGCCAAGAATTTTGGATCAGTAACTCTTATGGTGTTGGATGTGCTCTCCAAAGTGCTATTATCATCCTCATCAATCTTTCTAAAGGCTCTGTCGAATCTTGTCCAGAGTTCCTTTGGGTGTTCAATAGATCTACCAAGGTAGCACAAGCTAAGAGAAAGATCCAGTGTCATTGTTCCAAAAGATGCATCACATTCATTCAGCCAGTCATTCTCACTAAAAAAATCTTCATTGAGTCCAATAGACACCCCATAGAGACCTCGTCTCATCAGAGATGCAGTCATCTTCTTCTTCCATTCTGAATAGTTTGTGAATAGGGTGATAAGAGGAACTTATGAATCCATTCAAAGTTATACTTGCAATTACACAAAAATTCAAAGTAAGGTTGGACAGCCTGCACATTTCAGGTTTTCATCACACCCAGCATAATTGATAAAGCAAGATTGATCAACAATTCCTTAACTTGGGGAATTAAGTGGTAAACCTTCTGCTTCTGGTGCAGAGCTAGAAGGAGCAATTTCGCTCAAAAATGATCCAGTAGGATATTTGAGGAGGAGAAGTGCCTTGTTCATTGAAGTTCTGATACCATATTAAATTGAGCACATAGCTCTGTGGACAAACACACAACTCACAAGATAGAGCACACAATTTACTCAGTTATTGAAGAATGAAATAGTGCAAAAACGGCATGCAACTATGAATTCTTTCATTAATCAAAAAGTAAGTAGATGATAAATTACAATGTAATACAATGGATAAATAGCCACATGCAATTCATATCCATATGAGAAAATTTGAATTGATTAGACTCTACTTGACTATAGGTAACTAAGACCTTGTCTAAATCATTATCGGAGTTCTTCAGAGTTCTGAACCACAACTCAAGTGTCTAATTTAGTGTTAACTAATGCTAACTGACTGTGGTAGGTGAGGAATGCACCTCTCCTACATGCATCCATGCAAACCTAGCATTGATTGAATGTAGAGGACTAGAACTAAATGTAACTAACTCCTAACTCAGCTTGACTAGTCACTAACTGAACTCAACTGATGAAGGTTGGTGTCGGCACTCCCAGTGGCTCCTAAATTGTAGGGATTGATCGAGGAGGCTCCTAAGCTAATGCATGCAAGTGCAATCAGTGACAATAGGCCTCAATTAGTGTTCCAAACACTTTTGTAACTGGAAAATGTGCCCCAATTAGGCCAACTGGACCCAATGGTGCTAGTGACTAAAAATAGACTAGAAGGAATCCTGATTTGGACATGACTCCTGATTTAGACATATGACCAAATTGGACAAGGGAGGATTAATAATCCTAACAAGTTGAAATTATGCACTTTTGTTGACTTTCTCAGACCTCAGTTTTGAAAGTGGATTTAGGTACTCATTTCAAAGATAAGCACAAACACCTATTTTTATGAGATTTGGAGCTATTTTGGCCCTCATTCAAAGTTGGTCAAACCAAGGTTGAAAATATGCACTTTTGTCGACTTTCTCGGAATTGAAATTTTAAATTAGCTTTACACACTTATTTGAGAGATAAGCATTCCCACCTATTTTTATGATATTTGGAACTATTTTGGCCCCCATTCTTGAATTTCTCGGAATTGAGTTTTGAAAGTGGATTTAGGTACCCATTTGAGAGATATTAAGCATGGACACCTATTTTTATGATATTTAGAGATATTTTTGCCCTCGTACAAGGTCGGTGAAACCAAGTTGAAAATATGCACTTTTGTCGACTTTCTTGGAATTGAGTTTTGAAAGTGGATTTAGGTACCCATTTGAGAGATAAGAATGCACCCCTAATTTTATGAGATTTGGAGACATTTGGCCCTCGTCCAAGGTTGAAATTATGCACTTTTGTCAACTTTCTCAAAATTGAAATTTTAAAGTAGATTTAGATACCCATTTGAGAGATAAGCATGGACACCAATTTTTATAAGATTTGGAGCTATTTTGGCACTCATTCATGGTTGGTCAAATAACATTGAAAATATGCATTTTTCTTGACATTCCCGGAATTGAGTTTTGAAAGTGCATTTAGGTAACCATTTGAGAGATAAGCATGGACACCTATTTTATGACATTTGGAGCTACTTTGGCCTTCATTCAAGGATGGTCAAACCAAGGTTGAAAATATGCATTTTTGTCGACTTTCACGAAATTTAGTTTTGAAAGTGGATTTAGGTACTCATTTGAGAGATAAGCATGGACACCTATTTCTATGATATCTGGAGTTAGTTTGGCCCTCCTTAAAGGTTGGTCAAACCAAGGTTGAAAATATGCACTTTTGTTTACCTTCTTGGAATTTAAATTTTAAAGTATATTTATATGCACATTTCAAATTTCGTCAAACCAACGTTGAAAAGATGCACTTTTGTCAACTTTATAGGAGATGAGTTTTCAAAGTGGATTTAGGTACCAATTTGAGAGATAAGAATGGACACCTATTTTTATGCGTTTTGGAGCTATTTTGACCCGCATTCAAGGTTGGTAAAACCAAGGTTGAAAATATATACTTTTGTTGAATTACTCGGAATTGAGTTTTGAAAGTGGAGTTTGTCACCCATTTGAGAGATAAGTATGGACACCTTTTTTGATGAGATTTGGAACTATTTTGGCCCTCGTCCATGGTTGATCAAACCAAGGTTTAAAATATGCACTTTTATCGACTTTCTTGGAATTGAGTTTTGAAAGTGGATTTAGGTACCCATTTGAGAGATCAGCATGGACACCTATTTTTATGAGATTTGGAGCTATTTTGACCCTCATTCAAAGTTGGTTAAAACAAGCTTTAAGATATGCAATTTTGTCGACTTTCTCGGAATTGAGTTTTGAAAGTGGAATTAGGTACCCATTTGAGCGATAAGCATGGACACCTATTTTTATGAGATTTGGAGCAATTTTGGTCCGCGTTCAAGGTTGGTCAAACCAAGGTTTAAAATATCTACTTTTATCGACTTTCTCTGAATTGATTTTTTAAAGGGGATTTAGCTACCCATTTTAGAGATAAGCATCGACACCTATTTTATGATATTTGGAGCTATTTTTTCCCTTGTTCAAGGTTGTTCAAACCAATGTTGAAAATATGTACTTTTGTCGACTTTCTCAGAATTGAAATTTTAAAGTAGATTTATATACCCATCTGAGATCATGGACACCTATTTTTATGAGATTTGGAGTTATTTTGGCCCTCAATCAATGTTGGTCACACCAAGGTTGAAAAGATGCACATTTTTTACTTTCTCAAAATTCAGTTTTGAAAGTGGAGTTAGGTACCCATTTGAGAGATAAGCATGGACACCTATTTTTATGAGACTTGGAGCAATTTTGGCCCTCGTTCAAGGTTGAAAATATGCACTTTTTACTACTTTCTTGGAATTGAGTTTTGAAAGAGGATTTAGGTACCCATTTGAGAGATAAGCAAGGACACCTATTTTTATGAGATTTGGAGCTATTTTTCTGTCATTAAAGGTTGGTCGAACCAAGGTTGAAAAGATGCGCTTTTGTTGACTTTCTTGGAATTGAGTTTTGAAAGAGGATTTAAGTACCCATTTGAGAGATAAGCATGGAAACCTATTTTTATGAGATTTGGGGCTATTTTGGCCTGCGTTCAAGGTTGGTCAAACTAAGGTTGAAAATATGCACTTATGTCAATTTTCTCGAAATTGAAATTTTAAAGCGAATTTAGGTACCCATTTGAGAGATAAGCATGGACACCTATTTTTATGAGATTTGGAGCTATTTTGGCCCTCGTTCAAGGTTGGTCATACCAAGGTTGAAAAGATGCACATTGTCAACTTTATCGAAATTGAGTTTTGAAAGTGGATTTAGGTACCCATTTGAGAGATAAGCATGGACGCCTATTTTTATGAGATTTGGAGCTATTTTGGCCCTCCTTCATGGTTGGTCAAACCAAGGTTGAAAATATGCAATTCTGTGGGCATTCTCGGAATTGAAATTTTAAATTAGATTTAGATACACATTTTAGAGATAAACATGCACTCCTATTTTTATGAGATTTGGAACTATTTTGGCCCCCGTTCAAGGTTGGTCAAACCAAGGTTTAAAAGATGCACTTTTGTCAACTATCTTCGAATTGGAATTTTAAAGCAAATTCAGATATCCATTTGAGAGATAACCAAGGACACCTATTTTTATGAGATTTGGAGCTATTTTGGCCCTTGTTCAGGGTGCTCAAACTAACATTGAAAATATGCACATTTGTTAACTTTCTCGGAGTTGAAATTTTAAGGTAGATTTAGATACCCATTTGAGAGATAAGCATGGACACCCATTTTTATGAGATTTGGAATTATTTTGGACCTCATTCGAGGTTGGTCAAACAAGGGTTGAAAAGATGCACTTTTGTCGACTTTATCATAATTGAGTTTTGAAAGTGGATTTAGGTAGCCATTTGAGAGATAAGCATGTAAAGCTATTTTTATGAGATTTGGAGCTATTTTTGACCTTGTTTAAGGTTGGTCAAACCAAGGTTGAAAATGTGCACTTTTATTGACTTTCTCAAAATTGAAAATTTGAAGCAAAATTAGATACCCATTTGAGAGATAAGTATGAACACCTACTTTTTTTATATTTGGAGCTATTTTGGCACTCATTCAAGGTTGGTCAAACCAAAGTTGAAAAGATGCACTTTAATTGACTTTCTCGGCATTGAGTTTTGAAAGTGGATTTAGGTACCCATTTGAGAGATAAGCATGCACACCTATTTTTATGAGATTTGGAGCTATTTTGGCCCTCGTTCAAGGTTGGTCAAACCAAGGTTGAAAATATGCACTTTTGTGGACTTTCTTGGAATTGGGTTTTGAAAGTGGATTTAGGTACCCATTTGAGAGATATGCATGAACACCTATTTTTATGATATTTAGAGCGATTTTGGCCCCCGTTCAAGGTTGTCCAAACTAAGGTTGAAAATATGCACTTTTGTTTACTTTCTCTGAATTGATTTTTGAAAGTAGATTTAGGTACCCCTTTGAGAGATAAGTATGGAAACCTATCTTTATGAGATTTGGAGCTATATTGGCCCTTGTTCAAGTTTGTTCTAACACATGTTGAAAATATGCACTTTTTTCGACTTTCTCGGAATTGAAAATATGCATTTTTGTTGAATTTCGCAGAATTTAGTTTTGAAAGTGGATTTAGGTACCAATTTGAGAGATAAGCATGGAAACCTATTTCTATGATATCTGGAGTTAGTTTGGCCCTCGTTCAAGATTGGTCAAATGAAGCTTGAAAATATGCACTTTTGTCGACTTTCTCGGAATTGAAATTTTAAAGTATATTTATATACCCATTTCAAATTTCGTCAAACTAACGTTGAAAAGATGCACTTTTGTTGACTTTCTCGGAATTGAGTTTTGAAAGTGGATTTAGGTACTGATTTGAGAGATATGCATGGACACCTATTTATATGAGATTTAGAGCTATTTCAGCCCTCATTCAAGGATGGTCAAACCAAAGTTGAAAATATGCACTTTCGTCGACTTTCTTGGAATTGAGTTTTGAAAGTGGATTTAGGTACCCATTTGACAGATAAGCATGGGAAACTATTTTTATTTGATTTGGAGCTATTTTGGACCTCTTTGAAGGTTGGTCGAACCAAGGTTGAAAATATGCACTTTTGTCGACTTTCGTGGAATTGAAATTTTAACGTAGATTTAGATACCCATTTAATGGACAAGCATTGAAACCTATTTTTATAAGATTTAGAGTTATTTCGGCCCTCATTCAAGGTTGGTCAAACCAAGGCTGAAAATATGCACTATCGTCGACATTTTCAGAATTGAGTTTTGAAAGTGGATTTAGGTACCCATTTGAGAGAAAAGCATGGATACCTATTTTTATTAGATTTGGAGCTATTTTATCCCTCATTTAAGGTTGGTCGAACCAAGGTTGAAAATATGCATTTTTCTACTTTCGTAGCATTGAAATTTTAAAGTAGATTTACATACCCATTTGAGATATAAGCATGGACACCTATCGTTATGAGATTTGGAGCTATTTTAGCCCTCATTGAAGGTTGGGCAGACCAAGGTTGAAAATATGCACCTTTGTCGATTTTCTCAGAATTGGATTTTGAAAGTGGATTTAGGAACCCATTTCAGAGATAAGCATGGACACCTATTTTTATGAGATTTGGAGCTATTTTGGCCCTCGTTTAAGGTTGGTCAAACCAAGGTTGAAAATATGCACCTTTTTTCGACTTTATTGGAATTGAGTTTTTAAAGCTGATTTAGGCACCTATTAGAAACATAAGCATGGGCACTTTTTTTTATGATATTTGGAGATATTTTGGTCCTCGTTCAAGGCTTGTCAAACCAAGGTGGAAAATATGAACTTTTGTCGACTTTTTCGGAATTAAAATTTTAAAAATAGATTTAGATATGGATTTGAGAGATAAGCATGGACACGTATCTTTATGAGATTTGGAGCTATTTTGGCCCTCATTTAAGGTTGGTAAAACCTAGGTTGAAAAGATGCACTTTTGTCGACTTTCTTGGAATTGAGTTTTAAAAGTGGATTTAGGTACCCATTTCAAAGATAATCATGGACACATATTTAAATGAAATTTGGAGCTATTTTGTCCCGCGTTCAAGGTTGGTCAAACCAACGTTGAAAATATGTACTTTTGTCGACTTTCTTGAAATTGAGTTTTGAAAGTGGATTTAGGTACCCATTTGAGAAATAAGCATGGATAACTATTTTTATGAGATTTAGAGCTATTTTGGCAATCGTTAAAGCTTGGTCAAAGAAAGGTTGAAAATATGCACTTTTCTCGACCTTCTCGGAATTGAGTTTTGAAAGTTGATTTAGGTTCCCATTTGAGAGATAAGCATGGACACCTATTCTATGAGAATCTAAGCTATTTTGGCCCTCGTTCAAGGTTGGTCAAACCGAGGTTGAAAATATGCACTTTTGTCGACTTTGTCGGAATTGAAATTTTAAAGTAGATTTAGATACCCATTTGAGAGATAAGAATGGACACCTATTTTTATGATATTTTGAGCTATTTTGGCCCTCATTCAATGTTGGTCAAACCAACGTTGAAAAGATGCAATTTCAATGACTTTCTCAGAATTGAGTTTTGAAAGTGGATTTAGGTATCCATTTGATATATAAACATTGACACCTATTTTTATGATATTTGGAGCTATTTTACCCTCGTTCAAGGTTGGTCAAACCAAGGTTGAAAATATGCACTTTTTCTGAATTTCTCGGTATTGAGTTTTGAAAGCGAATTTAGGTACCCATTTTAGAGATAAGCATGGACACCTATTTTGTTGATGTAATTGTAACTTCAGGATGTACTTACTTGTATTCCTTATGTATTGTACCCTTATGTTTATTTCAAGATGTTTTTGTAATATATTTGAGTCATGTCATACCCCAATGTTCTTATCAGGAGGTTCTATAATGTAAATAAGTCATGTCAAGTCATTGTGGGTAACCATCCTATTGGTCAAGGGTTAAAGTCCCCATAGTTGTGGGGCCCTAGTGTTATTATACTATCCTAGAGAAGTCGACCCTAGGTGAGTCATTGTAAGTCAGGGCAATAGTCTCCACCATTGTGTTAAGGATAAACCTCCTTGTTGGTCGGAGGAGGCAAAGTTCCCACAAGTTGTGGGGCACTAGGGTTAGTAGACACTCCTAGAGATGTCAGCTCTAGTAAGTAATTGTTAAGTGAGGCTGACATGTTGGAGTGGGTTTCAAGTGAATGAAAGAATATAAATAGAGAGTGAGCCTCTCTATTTATCACACACACACTCACTCATTGGGGCGCACGAGTGAGAGGAGAAGTTGTTGGGACAAGAGAAACACTATTGCTTTCAGGAGATCATATTTATGTTTTTGGGTTTTACTTTTGGTGCTAATTCTATCTCTAATGAAGTTGCAAGGTTTTCTCCTTTATGGTTTCCCCAAGGAAAATTCTTTGTTTCTCTTGTCTCTTGTGTTTTATTGTTGTGCATGTTATTCTATCAGTTAAAGATCCTAAGATCATAATTCTACCTCAGTGCGAAGTTTCAGACACAGAGGAGCAGTAATTTTGGAGATACCGCAGAAACAGTATCAGGCATTTCTACAGGAGAAATTAGAAAACTAGGGCTTCCTTTTCCAGGATCTTCCCTCCACTGTTTTCAGAAAAGGAGTACATTGGACATCTCAAATTGAAGAGATCTATCTTTCTATCCAATCAGATCTAAAAGATTCCAAGTTTTGAAAATTAGGGTTTCTCTGACAAACCCTAGATCAACCAGCTCCGAAACCAGGACAGACATATCAAATCAGTAAGATCTAATCTTTTGCTATGTTCATCTCAGGTTCTCATTTAAAAGTTATCTATCACATCATCTTGATGATAAGCTTGGTGAAGTTGACAACTTCCAATCATGGAAGTATATGATCTCTTTGAAGAAAATGAATTGGACACCTACATGAGTAGAGAGGTTCCAATTCTAGAGGGAGATGAGGATAGAATCCTTACACAAGGAGAAATTGGTCAAGGTCAAGAAGATCATTGTTGATTCAATCACAGATCAAATTGTACCACAAGTGTCTGCCCTAAAGACACCGAAGATGTTTGATTCCTTGACCAAGCTATTTGAAGGGAAGAACACAAATCAGAATATGACCTTAAGAAACCAGTTGAAGAATGTGAAGATCCAGAATGCAGAGACCATGCAGTCATACTTTACAAGGGTCTCTCAAATCAAAGAACAACTTGAAGTGGTAAAAGAAGAAGTGAAGAATGAAGAAGTGGTGATAGCCACCTTGAATGGCCTCCTAGGATCATGGGATTCATTCATTCAAGGAATCTGTTCCAGAAGGAGGTGATTACTTTCAGTAGACTCTGGGAAGAAGAAGAAGCTAGAATCATAAGAATAGAAGAGAAGATGGGAGCAATTGAAGATCAAGCTCTCACCATCGAAAGAAGATCCCTCAAGCAATGAGGAATATGAAGGACTCAATTCATGAAGAACCTCTTATCCATCTTGAGAGTTTGGATAAGAAATGATGAAGTCATGAATGAAGAAGATTATGAAGAGAAATGATCAAGAAGGAGTCTACCCACGGAACAAATAAAGATAAGTATTCAATTGTCATTTCATGATATAGTTTTATTATGCATTTGTTTATATTCAGTTGATGTATTTTGCATGATACAATGTTTGCATTAATGACAGTATACTACTAATATGCATGTGATGGGTAAGTAGCTCATGGTGCTATACAACTCTCCATTGCTACTTATCTAGAATGAAACCTCTTTTCTAACATATTGGATTAGTGCACAATCTCAATGTTGTCCTGGTAGAGATGGAAAGCATCTAGAAAAGTTTCTGTGAGATATGGATAAATGTTGTATTGGATAAAATATTTGCATGATCATATATTTATCCAAAAGAAGTTTTCATTATGAATATACCTTATGAAATGTTTCTAACCATACAACTAATGCATTTGAGTTGTAGGAAAGATCGTGTAAAATATCCTACAAGCAAAGAAGGATGATACTTGTTCCGAAGAACAAGTGACAACAGTGCAAGATGAAGAATAATATGATGAATGCAGCGACATCATTGATGCAGAAGCTTCAAGCTATGAAGAAGTAACGAAGAATAAAGGGAAAACCAGTTCAAGAAGAATGATGTCTAGGATGTAGTATCGATACATGAATGGAAGTTCATAGTTCCATCATGTAATAGATGGAAACATCGTGGGAGACAAGGCAAGATTCGTAGCAAGAGGCTTCTCACGAAAAGAAGGACTTATACAAGTTCAATAGACACCCATGGGATAACACATACATGATGAGCTTGTTGAAGATCTTAACCTTTGATACAAGGTTGAATAAATAATATAGAGGATGAAAAGCTCATAGATTGGTGCGAGAAGAATGCTTTCAAAGATAGAGGATCTTGGTATCCAGTGACCCTAGATGGATACATAAAATATGAGTAGCAGAGGAAGCTACTTGTCACTCCAGTACAGAATGTTTCAGTGCATAGAGTACGAAAGATAGAGGGAGTATGATGCTTCAAAGGGAGTGACTACATAATATCCTGAGGTTCGACATGGTATGACAGGATGGATAGATTACTGATGACTCTAGGCTTTACTGAGAGTAAAGTAGATTCCAACCTTTGCTTCAAGGTTGAAGGCAGAAGACTAGTGATGCTCCTATTATGTATCGATGCACTATTTTCTAGGAAAGGAGGTGTGGACAAGGGAAGTATGCAGTAGAAATCCTAAAGAGGTCCAAGATGATGGACTGCATGACCACACCTATGTCATCGAACATGAAGCTATTGAGTAATGCTTCATTAGAGATGGATCATTCCACGATGTATCATCAGATGATTGGGTCCTTGATGTAAATGACGAACACGAGACCAGATATTTTCTTTGCTGTGAACACCTTGATCCAGTTCCTGATAGATCCGAGACATGTTCACTTGATTGCTGCAAAGCATATTCTGAGGTACCTAAGGGGTACAGTTGATTATGGGCTCAAGTATGAGGCGAATCAGAATATTAAACTGGAGGGTTATGTTGATTCAGATTGGGTAGGCAGTGCCATCAATAGGAAGAGCACTTCAGGGTGTTGCTTCAACATGGGATCATGTGTGATCTCTTGGTTTCGCAGGAAGAAATCTTGTGTGGCATTGAGTACAACTGAAGCAGAGTATGTCGCAGCTTGTTCAGCTAGTTGTGAGGCAGTATTGCTAAGGAAG
Source organism: Pseudotsuga menziesii (assembly GCA_001517045.1). Taxonomy (NCBI): domain Eukaryota; kingdom Viridiplantae; phylum Streptophyta; class Pinopsida; order Pinales; family Pinaceae; genus Pseudotsuga; species Pseudotsuga menziesii. The sequence continues at coordinate 243,292 of LPNX010849103.1, forward strand.
CTACTATCTGATTTATTTGATCTCCATCTAGATGCTAGTTGTATATATTGCAACAACCAGAGTTGTGTGAAGTTGTCGAAGAACCTGGTTTTCCATGACAAGTCGAAGCATATCGAGATCAAGTATCACTATATCAGGAATATGGTGCAGAGGGGAGCAGTGAACCTCTAGTATGTTGTGATGGATGAACAGATAGCGGATGTGTTGATGAATCCATTGGGCAAACTGAAGTTTGAGTACTTCAGGGAGAAGCTTGGTGTTCTCCAGATCAAGGTTCCTTCCAAGGGGAAGTGATGAGTCCATCAGTCATTATGACATGGTGAGAGGATTGATTCCTTCCATGGTCAGATTTAAGGGCTGATCCATTCTATCATGGTGAGAGCATTGGTTCCTTCCATTTTAGATATGAGTGCTAATCCATTCTGATATGACTATAGGATTGGTTCCTACATGATTAGATATAAGGGCTATTTCCATTCTTGGAATGGAGGTGCCTGGTCAGTTACCAGGAATACTTAATCTAGGATTGAGGGCCTTTCTGATATGACTGTAATATGTAGTCTTACATGATCATATGTGAGCGCATGGCCATTATGATGTGATTGAGGGATGTGTTCCCACTTGATTAGATATAAGGGTTGTTGCCATTCTTTGAATGGAGGTACCTGGTCAGTTACCAGGAAATATCAGTCTGGGACTGAGGGCCATTCTGATATGACTGTGGGATGTGTTCTCACATGATCAGATATGAGTGCATGGCCATTCTAATGTGATTAAGGGATGTGTTCCCACTTGATCAGATATAAGGTTTGTTTCCATTCTCTGGGAGAATGGATGCACCTGGTCAGTTACCAGGAACCCTCAGTCTAGGACTGAGTGCCCTTCCTGACATGGTTAGAGGATTAAGTTCCTTCCATGGTCAGATGTAAGTGTTGTGCCTTTTCACAGATGGTAGTAGGTGTGTCCTACCATGCTTGTAATTGTAAGTATTGAGCCTTTCCATAAATGATAGTAGGTGTATCCTATCATGCTGGTGGATGCGATTGTTGTGCCTTTCCACATATGATAGTAGTTGTGTCCTATCATGCTCGTGATTGTAAGTGCTAATCCTTTTCACAGATGATAGTAGTTGTGTCCTATCATGCTAGTGAATGTGAGTGTTGGGACTTTCTGATATGATTATAGGATTGGTTTCTACATGATCAGATGTGAGTGTTGGGCACGCCTTTCTGACATGGTGTTGGATGTGTTCCTATCATGGTCAGATGTAAGTGTTGGGCAGGCCATTCTGACTTGGTGTCAGATATAAGCGCTGAAGAAGAACTACCTGGAAGCTAGGCCTATAACCAGCATGAAAAATGGTTGGCTCTGTAGAACTTCCTGTGATAAGAAGAATCATGAGATAGCACCTGTGATGATCCAGCAGTGATGATCAAGATCGAGTGATTATCCAGATCCAGTGATGATGTCCAGTGATGATCCAGATTGAGTGATGATCCATATCCAGTAGTGATGATCCAGATCTAGTAGTGATGATCTATATCCAGTGATGATCCAGATCCAGTGATGATCTAGATATAGTGATGATGATCCAGATCAAGTGATGATCCAGATTCAGTGATGATGATCTAGATCCAGTGATGATGATCCAGATTGAGTGATGATCCAGATTCAATGATGAAGATTGCTTGAAGATGAAGATGGCTTGAAGATGACAAGGACTCGAAAATGATCCAGATGATACAGAGAAGAAGACTTGTGCTGATAAATTATGTTAAGAGAATACCTTCCTAGTTAAGAGGGAGTGTTGATGTAATTGTAACTCCGGAATGTATTCACTTGTATTTCTTATGTATTGTACCCCGATGTTTATTTTGGGATGTGTGTAATATATTTGAGTCATGTCATACCTCGATGTTCCTATCGGGAGGTTCTATAATGTAAACAAGTCATGTCAAGTCATTGTGGATAACCCTCCTATTGGTCAAGGGTTAAAGTCCCCGCAGTTGTGGGGCCCTAGGGGTATTAGACTATCCTAGAGAAGTCGACTCTAGGTGAGTCATTGTAAGTTAGGGAAATAGTCCCCACCATTGTGTTAAGGATAAACCTCCTTGTTGGTCGGAGGAGGCAAATTCCCCACAAGTTGTGGGGCACTAGGGTTATTAGACACTCCTAGAGATGTCGGCTCTAGTGAGTAATTGTTAAGTGAGGCTGACATGTTGGAGTGGGTTTCAAGTGAACAAAATAATATAAATAGAGAGTGAGCCTCTCTATTTGGGGTGAATGAGTGAGAGGAGAAGTTGTTGTGACAAGAGAGAGACTACTGCTGCCAGGACATCATATTTATGTTTTCAAATTTTACTTTTGGTGCTGATTCTATCTTTGAGGAAGTTGCAGGGCTTTCTCCTTTATGGTTTCCCCAAGGAAAATTCTTTGTGTCTCTTGTCTCTTTGTGTCCTTTATTGTTTGCTATCTTGAATGATAAAAATCTAACATATTTTTATGAGATTTGGAGCTATTTTTGCCTGCGTTCAAGGTTGAAAATATGCACTTTTGTCGACTTTGTTGGAATTGAAATTTTAAAGTAGATTTAGATGCCCATTTGAGAGATATGTATGGACACCTATTTCTATGAGATTTCGAGCTATTTTTTCCCTCGTTTAAGGTTAGTCAAACCAAGGTTGAAAAGATGCACTTTTGATGAATTTCTTGGAATTGAGTTTTGAAAGTGGATTTAGGTACCCATTTGAGAGATAAGGATGCATACCTATTTTTTTTAAATTTGGAGTTATTTTTTCCCTTGTTCAAGGTTCATTAACCCGATGCTGAAAATATGCACTTTTGTCGACTTTGTCGGAATTGAAATTTTATAGTAGGTTTAGATACCCATTTGAGAGATAAGCATGGGTACCTATTTTTTTAAGATTTGGAGATATTTTGGCCCTCGTTCAAGTTTTCTCAAACCAATGTTGAAAATATGCACTTTTGTCAACTTTCTAGGAAATTGTGTTTTAAAAGTGTATTTAGGTACCCAATTGAGAGATAAGCATGGACTCCTATTTTTATAAGATTTAGAGCTATTTTGGCCACCGTTAATGTTAGTCAAACCAAGGTTGAAAAGATGCACTTTTGTCAACTTTATCGATATTGACTTTTGAAAATGGATTTATGTACCCATTTGAGAGATAAATGGGACACCCATTATTATGAGATTTGGAGCTATTTTGACCCTCATTCAAGGTAGGTCAAACTATAGTTGAAAATATGCACATTTTTCGACTTTCTTAGAATTAAATTTTGAAAGTGGATTTAGGTACCTATTTGAGAGATAAGCATGGACACCTATTTTTATGAGATTTGGATATATTTTGGCCCTCATTCAAGGTTGGTCAAACCAACATTGAAAAGATCCACTTTTGTCGACTTTCTCATAATTAAGTTTTGAAAGTGGATATAGGTACCCATTTGAGAGATAAGCATGGAAACCGATTTTTATGATATTTGGAGATATTTTGGCCCTCGTTCAAGGTTAGTCACAGCAAGGTTGAAAATATGCACTTTTGTCGACTTTCTCGAAATTGAGTTTTGAAAGTGGATTTAGGTACCCACTTGAGAGATAAGCATGGACACTTGTTTTTATCGGATTTGGAGCTATTTTGGCCCTCATTCAAGGTTGGTCAAACCAACGTTGAAAAGATGCACTTTTGTCGACTTTTTCAGAATTGAGTTTTGAAAGTGCATTTAGGTACCCATTTGAGAGATAAGTATAGACACCTGTTTTTAAGAGATTTTGAGCTATTTTGGGCCTCGTTCAACGTTGGTCAAACCAAGGTTGAAAAGATGCACTTTTGGGGAGTTTCTTAGAATTGAGTTTTGAAATTAGAATAAGGTACCCATTTGACAGATAAGCATGAACACCTTTTTTTATGAGATATAGAGCTATTTTGGCCCTCGTTCAATGTTGGTCAAACCAAGTTTGAAAATATGCACTTTTTTCGAATTTCTTGGAATTGAGTTTTGAAAGTGTTTTTAGGTACCAATTCGAGAGATAAGCATGGACACCTATTTTTATGATATTTGGAGCTAACTTGGATCTCATTCAAGGTTGGTCAAACCAAGGTTCAAAATATGCACTTTTGTCGACTTTTTCGGAATTCAAATTTTAAAGTAGATTAAGATACCCATTTTAGATATAAGCATGGAGTTATTTTGGCCCTCACTCAAGGTAGGTCAAACCAAGGTTGAAAAGATGCACTTTTGTCGACTTTCTCGGAATTGAGTTTTGAAAGTAGACTTAGGTACCCATTTACGATATAAGCGTGGGATTTTGAGCTATTTTGGCCCTCATTCATGGTTGGTCAAACAAGGGTTCAAAATATGCACTTTTGTTGAGTTTCTCCGAATTTAAATTTTAAAGTATATTTAGATACCCATTTGAGAGATAAGCATGGACACCTATTTTTATGAGATTTGGATCTATTTTGTCCCTTGTTCAAGGTTGTTCAAACCAAGGTTGAAAAGATGGGCTTTGTTCGAATTTCTCAGAATTGAGTTTTGGAATTTGATTTATGTACCCATTTGAGAGATAAGCATGGACACCTATTTTTATGAGATTTGGAGCTATTTTGGCCCACGTTCAAGGTTGGTCAAACCAAGGTTGAAAATATACAATTTTGTTGACTTTGTCGGAATTTAAATTTTAAAGTAGATTTAGATACCCATTTGAGAGATAAGTATGGACACCTGTTTTTATGAGATTTCGAGCTATTTTGGCCCTCATTTAAGGTTAGTCAAACCAAGGTTGAAAAGATGCACTTTTGTTGACTTTCTTGGAACTGAGTTTTGAAAGTGTATTTAGGTACCCATTTGAGAGATAATCATGCATACCTATTTTTTTTAAATTTGGAGTTATTTTGGCCTTCGTTCAAGGTTGGTTAAACGGAGGCTGAAAATAGCACTTTTGTCGACTTTCTCAGAATTTAAATTTTAAAGTATATTTACATACCCATTTGAGAGGTATACATGGGTACCTATTTTTATAAGATTTGTAGATTTTTTGACCCTCATCCAAGGTTAGTCAAACCAAGGTTGAAAAGATACACTTTTGTCGAATTTCTCGGAATTGAGTTTTGAAAGTGGATTTAGGTACCCATTTGAGAGATAAGCATGGAAACCTATTTTTATAAGATTTGGAGCTATTTTGGCCCATGTTCAAGGTTTAAAATATGCACTTTTGTCAACTTTGTCGTAATTGAAATTTTAAACTAGATTTAGATACCCATTTCACACCTATTTTTAAATTGGATTTGGATTTAGATTTTGACACCTATTTTTATTAGATTTGGAGCTATTTTGTCTCTCATTCAAGGTTGGCAAAACCAAGTTTGAAAATATGTACTTTTTTTACTTTCTCCGAATTAGGTTTTGAAAGTGGATTTAGGTACCCATTTGAGAGATAACCAGTGAACCCTATGTTTACGATATTTGGAGCTATTTTGGCCCTCATTCAAGGTTGGTCAAACCAAGGTTGAAAATATGCACTTTTCTTAAATTTCTCAGAATTGAGTTTTTAATGTTGATTTAGGTACCCATTTTTCAGATAAGCATGGTAACCTATTGTTATTAGATTTGGAGCTATTTTGGCCCTCGTTCAAGGTTGGTCAAACCAAGGTTGAAAAAATGCATTTTTGTCAAATTTCTCAGAATTGAGTTTTTAAAGTGGATTTAGGTATCCATTTGAGAGATAAGCATAGACACCTATTTTTAACAAATTTTGATCTCTTTTGGCTCGCGTTCAAGGTTGTTCAAACAAATGTTGAAAAGATGCACCTTTGTCGATTTTCTCAGAATTGAAATTTTAAAGAAGATTTATATACCCATTTGAGAGATTACCATGGACACCTACTTTTAAGCGATTCAGAGCTATTTTGGTCATTGTTTAAGGTTGGCCAAACCAAGGTTGAAAATATGCACTTTTGTCGACTTTCTTGGAATTGAGTTTTGAAAGTGGATTTAGGTACCTATTTGAGAAATAAGAATGGACACCTATTTTTATGATATTTGGAGTTATTTTGTCCCATGTTCAAGGTTGATCAAACCAAGGTTGAAAATATGCACTTTTGTTGACTTTCTCATATTGGGTTTTGAAAGTGGATTTAGGTACACATTTGAGAGATAAGTATCGACACCTATTATGATGAGATTTGGATCTATTTTGGCCCCTGTTTAAGGTTGGTCAAAACAAGGTTGAAAATATGCACTTTTCTCGACTTTCTTGGAATTGAGTTTTGAAAGTGGATTTAGATACCCATTTGAGAGATAAGCATGGACACCTATGTTTATGAGATTTGGATCTATTTTGGCCCTCATTCATGGTCAATCAAACCAAGGTTGAAAATATGCACTTTTGTCGACTTTCTCGGAATTGAGTTTTGAAAGTTTACATAGGTACCCATTTGAGAGATAAGTATGGACACCTATTTTTATCATATTTGGAGATATTTTGGCCCGCATTCAAGGTTGGTCAAACCAACGTTGAAAACATGCACCTTTGTCGACATTCTCAAAATTGAGTTTTGAATGTGGATTTAGGTGCCCATTTGAGAGATAAGCATGGACACCTATTTTTATGAGATTTTGAGTTATTTTGGCCCTCGTTCAAGGTTGTTCAAACCAACGTTGAAAATATGCTCTTTGTCTGTCGAATTTCTTGGAATTGAGTTTGAAATTGGATTTACGTACCCATTTCAGAGATAAGCATCGACAACTATTTTTATGAGATTTTGAGTTATTTTGTCCCTTGTTCAAGGTTGGTTAAACCAAGGTTGAAAATATGCACTTTTGTCAACTTTCTCAGAATTGATTTTTGAAAGTGGATTTTGGTACCCATTTGAGAGATAAGCATGGAAACCTATTTTTATGAGATTTGGAGCTATTTTGGCCTGCGTTCAAGGTTAAAAATATGCACTTTTGTCAACTTTGTCGGAATTGAAATTTTAAAGTAGATTTAGATACCCATTTTAGAGATAAGTATGGACACCTATTTTTATGAGATTTCAAGCTATTTTGGCCCTCATTTAAGGTCAGTCAAACCAAGGTTGAAAAGATGCACTTTGATTAACTATTAGAAAACAGGACCGCAAAGCAATGACAAATAGACAGTTAAATCATTAAATAAGATGCAAAACACATTAAACACATTATAGAGAGACACATATATAATGTGGTTCACCCAAATGATGGGCTACGTCCACAAAGAAATTTTCAGTCCTGTTATTATAGTCCAAAAAGATGAAGGGATACAACCTGCAGCAAAACCGCTGCACTTCCTCTTCACGCTCTCATAGTCTCTCTCACACAATCAGAGAGATTGTTTACAATGCAATAATACCATACATAACCGTGTTACAATGCTTTCTTTTATAGGGTAATAATACCATGGGAAAATACTATAGTTAACCAAATACCATGGGAAAATACTACGGTTAATCCAAGGAAAATGGAATGAGTGTAAAGTACACCTGGGGTACAAACATGACTAAATAATATCTTTGGATCTAGAAGATCAGGCTCCACAACCAACAATCTCCCACTTGGAGACTGATCACAGTAACTCCACCACTGCTGCACTTACTGGACCTTGGACTTGGAAAATTTCTTATTTTCACCTTCATGCTTGAAGGCCAATAGAAATAGAGAAAGAACTCAGTTTCTCTCTGGTTACTCCCTTTGTCAACATGTCTGCAGTATTCTGGCTAGTATGTATCTTTTCCAGTTTTAACAGTTCTTCATCTAGAACATATCTTATGAAGTGGTACTTGATTTGTATATGTTTAGTCTTCAAATGAAAGGCTGGGTTATTTGCAATATGAATTGAACTCTGGATGTCACTGTACAACCTTCTATTCTCTTGCTTCTTACCCAATTCCTCCATGAACCTCTGCAACCAAATAATCTCCTTACTAGCCTCTGTAGCAGCAACATACTCTGATTCTGTTGTTGAAAGTGCAACAACCTGTTGCAGTTTTGAAATCCAACTTACTGTTGTTCCACCCATAGTAAACACATACCATGTGGTGCTCCTCCTCATGTCTTTATCACCAGCCATATCTGCATCAACATATCCATGTATAATAATGTCTGATCATCCAAAACATAATGCATGTGAAGTAGTACCTCTCAAATACTTGAGAATCCAATGTACTTATTTCCAATTCTCTTTACCTATAGTATTCATATACGTGCTCACAACTCCCACTGCATGTGCAATATCTGGTCTTGTGCACACCATGGCATACATCAAGCTTCCAATCACTGATGAATAGGGAATCTTGGACATGTAATATATTTCTTATTGTGTCTCTAGACACATTTCCTTACTTAGTTTTAAATGGATGTCTAAAGTTGTACTAACTATTTTTTCATTCTGCATTATAAACATCTGCAACACCTTTTCTATGTACTCACCTTGAGACAATGTCAATTTGTGATTTTTCATGTCTCTTATTCTCATACTGAGGATTTTCTTTGCAGCACCCAAATCCTTCATTGCAAATGAATTAGCTAGTTTTCTTTTGAGCACATTTATATCATGCATGTTAGACCCTACAACAAGCATGTCATCCACATACAATAACAAGAGAATATATATTCCGTTATCTAACCTCTTGAAATAAACACAGTGGTCAAAATGACATCTATTATAACCTTGTTCTATCATAAACTTATCAAATTTAAATACCATTTCCTTGGATCTTGCTTCAGGCCATACAAGCTCTTCTTCAACCTGTAAACCAAATTTTCCTTCCCTTTCACCTCATACCCTTCTGGTTGCTGTATATAAATCTCTTCCTCCAAATCCCCATGGAGAAAGGTTATTTTTACATCTAATTGTTCAATATGCAAATATTCTACCACCACTAGACTTAAAATATTTTTAATTGAAGTCATTTTAACAACAGGAGAAAATATTTCATCAAATTCTATACCTTTATTTTGTGCAAACCCCTTTACAACAAGTCTAGCCTTGTACCACTTCTTGCCTCCATCTTCTTACTTCAACCTATAAACCCATTTATTCTACAATGCCCTTTTTTCTACAGGAAACTTAACCAGATCCCAAGTATGGTTTCTTACCAATGAGTCCATCTCCTCATCCATGCCTTGCTCCCACTTCATTCTAGTTTCTACTTGCATTGCTTCTTTATAACATTCTGGTCCACTAGAATCAGTCATCAATAAATAATACAATGAAGGAGAGAATCGTTCAAGGGGTCTACTTAACCTGGTAGAATTTCTTATAGTTGCAGGAGTTTCAGGTACCTGCTGCTACTATTGAATTTATGGTGCCTTTGGAACTTCATTTTCTTTGATTTCATAAAGCACTGTGTACTATGTGTTTTCCTTTTCCACTTTCTTTCCCTGCATGACATTTGTACCTGACCTTTTCATTGAATACTACATCTCTACTCCTAATTATTTTTTTGTTTTTCATAATCCCACAAACCATAACCAAAATCATCAAGCCCATATACAATAAAGGTATATTTCTTGGATTTAGCCTCAAGGTTTGTTCTGTTCATCCTTTCATGCTCCGTGATTGTTCTCTTCATCCTTTCTGACACACCATTTTCTTATGGTGTTCCAAGGACTATCTTCTCTCTGTGAATCCCATTGTGTGAACAGTAACTGTCAAACTCCTTGCTGCAGTATTCACCTCTGTTATTAGATTTGAGACATTTCAACCTTTTCCCTATCTCATTCTTAGCTAAATCTTTCCACTTCTTAAAAGTATCAAACACATCATATTTCTGTCTAATGCAATAAACCCAAGTTTTTCTAGTTGCATCATCAATAAAAGTAATATAATAACAAGAGCCACCAAGAGATTGTATCTAAGTTGGTCCCCATACATGTGTATGGACAAGCTCTAACATTTCACTCTTCTTTTGTTTCCCAACCCTGAGAAGTCTAACTCTCTTCTGTTTTCCATAAACATAGTTCTCATAGAATTCCAAACTTACCTACTTTAGATCTGGAAGTAGTTTCCTTGAGTGGATAATTTGCATCCCCTTCTCACTCATATGGCCAAGCCTATGATGCCAAAACGCCACACCTATTTATGTGGAAGCTACAGAGATAGAATAATCCGAATTATGAGGACATAAATATAACATACCTATCCTATCCACTTTTTCTATTACCATTGATCCTTTAGTGACCTTCCACCACGTTTCTTCAAACATAGACAAGAGCTGCCATCTCCCAACTGCCCTATTGAGATAAGATTTCTTTTCATAGAAGGAATGTGCCTTACATCTTTTATCATCCATTCATTTCCATTATTTAGCTTAATCTGTACCTTACCCTTTCCAACAATTTTACATGGTTCATCATCCCCCAATAACACATGCCCAAAATCACCTTGAAAATAATCATGAAAGAATTTCCTATGGGGTGTAGCATGACATGAAGCCCCTAAATCTACTACCTAGTAGTCACTAGTATTATCTAATGCAAGAATCAAATCATATTGCAACACATCACCTGCTACATTGGCTTCATGAGTATCTATTGCTTCCTCTCACCTTTCTTCTTTGGTGCTCTGCAGTCTTTCTTCCAGTGTCCTTTCTTACCACAATTCTAGCACTCTATTTTTCCAAATATGGACATGGATCTGTCCTTTTTATACTTGATGCGATTTCCTAGGCTCCTTCCTCTCTCATTTTGTCTCCCTCTGCTCTCCATGTTCAACGCATTACCTGATGTCTCACTTGTTCTTTTTCTTGGCATTTCCTTGCTAATAATAACACCAACAACATCATCAAACTTAAGAATGTTTTAAATAGGGATAGAGTTACTTACAGCCATGACCAATCTATTCTAGCTTTCTAGCAATGAGAAAATATTAGAAGAGCCCTAACCTCATCATTTAAAGTTCACTTTTACAGAACTTAACTGACTAGTAAGTTTATTAAACTCATTTAAATGATCAACAACAGATCCACCTTCTGACATCTTCATATTAAATAAACACTTCATTAAAAATATCTTGTTGGAAGCCGGGGTTTTTTCGTAGAGCTTACCCAATGCACTCATCACGCCCTCCATTATTTTTTCTTTCGAAATATTGAAAGCCAATGATGAAGCCAGGAATAGCCGTATTGTTCCTAGTTCCTTTATGTAAATAACCTCCCATTCTTCATCCTTCGTAGCCACCGATTGTTTTTCTTTTCTACCCAACGACAGGTACAGATCCTTTTGGTATAGATAGTCCTCCATTTGCATCTTCCACAACTAACAGTTTTAGCCATTAAATTTCTTGACCCTAAATTTTCCTTCTTCCACCATTGCTCCCACTCAAACCAGGAACCCTTCTTTCCTATGAGTTTACCAGCCAAATAGACCTTTTGGCTATGATACCAATTATTAGAAAACAAGGCTGCAGAGCAATAATTAATATACAATTAAATCATTAAACAAGATGTAAAACACATTAAACACATTATAGAGAGAAAAATATATAATGTGGTTCACCCAAACAATAGGCTACATCCACAAAAAATCTACCAGTTCTTTTATTACAGTTCAAAAAGATGAAGGGATACAACCTCCAGCAAAACTATTGTACTTCCTTTTCACGCTCTCACAATCTCTCTCACACAATCACAGAGATTGTTTACAATGAAATAATACCGTACACAGTCGTGTTACAATGATTTCTTTTATAGCGGAAAATTACCATGGGAAAATACTACGGCTAACCCAATACCATGGGTCTGCATAAATGTTGGCCAACACACATCACGAACCCCAAGGCAGGGGTAACGAGTGTACAGTACACCCGGGGTACAAACACGACTAAATAATATCTCTAGATATAGAAGATCAGGCTCCACAACCAACAATTGTCTTTCTTGGAATTGAGTTTTGAAAGTGGATTTAGGTACCCATTTCAGAGATAAGCATGGACACCTATTTTTATGATAGTTGGTGCTATTTTGGCCCCCGTTCAAGGTTGGTCAAACCAATGTTGAAAATATGCACTTTTGTCAACAGTCTAATATTGGGTTTTGAAAGTGCATTTAGGTACCCATTTGAGAGATAAGCATGGAGACCTATTTATATGAGATTTGGAGATGTTTTGGTCCTCGTTCAAGGTTTGTCAAACCAAGGTTGAAAATATGCACTTTTCTCGACTTTCTCAGAATTGAGTTTTGAAAGTGGATTTAGGTACCCATTTGAGACATAAGCATGGACACCTATTTTTATGAGATTTAAATCTATTTTGGCCCTCGCGTAAGGTTGGTCAAACCAAGGTTTAAAATATGCGCTTTTGTCAACTTTCTCGGAATTGAATTTTGAAAGTTTACTTAGGTACCCATTTGAGAGATCAGTATGGACACCTATTTTAATGAGATTCAGAGTTATTTTGACCAGCGTTCAAGGTTGGTCAAACCAATGTTGAAAACATGCACCTTTGTCGACATTCTTGAAATTGAGTTTTGAAAATGGATTTAGGTGCCTATTTGAGAGATAAGCATGAACACCTATTTTTATGATATCTGGTCTTATTTTGGCCCTAGTTCAAGGTTGGTCAAACCAAGGTTGAAAATATGCTCTTTGTCGACTTCCTTAGAATTGAGTTTTGAAAGTGGATTTACGTATCCATTTGAGTGATAATCATGGACACCTATTTCAATGAAATTTGAAGTTATTCTGGCCCTCATTCAAGGTTGGCCAAACCGAGCTTGAAAATATGTCATTTTGTCGACTTTCTCATAATTATGTTTTGTAAGTGGATTTAGGTTCCCATTTGAGAGATAAGCATGGAAACCTATTTTATGAGATATGGATCTATTTTGGCCCTCGTTCAAGGTTGGTCAAACCAAGGCTGAAAATATGCACTTTTTTCAACTTTCTCGGAATTGAAATTTTAAAGTAGATTTAGATACCCATTTGAGAGATAAGTATGCACACCTATTTTTATGAAATTTGGAGCTATTTTGGCCCTCATTCAAGGTTAGTCAAACCAAGGTTGAAAATATGGAATTTTGTTGACTTTTTGGGAATTGAGTTTTGAAATTTGATTTAGGTACCCATTTGAGAGATAAGCATGGATACCAGTTTTTATGAGATTTGCATCTATTTTGGCCCTCGTTCAAGGTTGATCAAACCAAGCTTGAAAATATGTACTTTTGTCAACTTTATCTGAATTGAGTTTTGATAGTGGATTTAGGTATCCATTTGAGAGATAAGCATGGACACCTATTTTTACTATATTTGAAGCTATATTAGCCCCCGTTCAAGATTGGTCAAAATAAGTTTGAAAATTTGCACTTTTGTTGACTTTCTCAGAATGGGTTTTTAAAGTGGATTTAGTTACCCATTTAAGAGATAAGAATTGACACCTATTTTTATGATATTTGGAGATATTTTGGCCCTCGGTCAAGGTTAGACAAGCCAAGGTTAAAAATATGCATTTTTCTCGACGTTCTCAAAATTGAGTTTTGAAAGTGGATTTAGATACCCATTTGAGAGATAAGCATGGACACCCATTTTTAGGAGATTTGGAGTTGTTTTGGTCGTAGTTAAGGGTTGGTCAAACCAAGGTTTGAAAATATGCACTTTTGTTGAATTTCTCGGAACTAAGTTTTGAAAGTGGATTTAGGTACCCATTTGAGAAATAAGCATGGACACCTATTCTTTTGAGATTTGGAGCTATTTTGGCCCTCTTTCAAGGTTGGTGAAACCAAGGTTGAAAATATGCACTTTTCTCGACTTTATCGGAATTGAGTTATCAACATGGATTTAGGTACCCATTTGAGAGATAAGCATGGACATCTATTTTTATGAGATTTAGAGCTATTTTGGTCCTCGTTCAAGGTTGGTCAAACCAAGGTTGAAAAGATGCACATTTGTTCACTATCTCAAAATTGAGTTTCGAAAGTGAATTTAGGTACCCATTTAAGTGATAATCATGAACAACTATTTTTATGATATTTGGAGCTATTTTGGCCCTCTTTCAAGCTTGGTCAAACCAAGGTTGAAAAATGCACTTTTGTCGACTTTCTCAAAATTGTGTTAAGAAAGTGGATTTAGGTACCTATTTGAGAGATAAGCATGAACATCTATTTTTATGAGATTTGGAGCTATTTTGGCCCTTGTTCAAGGTTGGTCAAACCAATGTTGAAAAAAATGATTTTGCTGACTTTCTCGGAATTGAGTTTCGAAAGTGGATTTAGGTACCCATGTGAGAGATAAGCATGGACACCTAATTTTATGATATTTGGAGTGATTTTTGCATTCGTTCATGGTTGGTAAAAGGAAGGTTGAAAAAAAGAACCTTTGTCGACTTTCTCGAAATTGAGTTCTGAAAGAGGATTTAGGTACCCATTTGAGAGATAAGCATCGACACCTATATTTATGAGATTTTGAGCTATTTTGGCCCTTGTTCATTGTTGGTGAAACCAAGGTTGAAAAGATGCACTTTTGTGAACTTTATTAGAGTTGAAATTTTAAAGTAGATTTAGACAGCCATTTGAGAGATAAGCAAGGAAACCTATTTTTGTGATATTTGGATCTATTTAGGCCCTCGTTCAAGGTTTGTCAAACCAAGTTTAAAAATATGCACTTTTGTCGACTTTTTCGAAAGTGAGTTTTTAAATTGGATTTAGGTACCCATTTAAGAGATAAGCAGGGACACCTATTTTTATGAGAATTAGAGCTATTTTGGCCCTCATTCAAGGTTGCTAAAACCAGGGTTGAAAATATGCACTTTTGTTGGCATTCTCGAAATTGAGTTTTAAAAGTGGATTTAGGTACCCATTTGAGAGAGAAGCATGGACCCGTATTTTTATGATATTTGGAGCTATATTGGCCCTCGTTGAAGGTTGGTCAAACCAAGGTTGAAAATATGCACTTTTCTTGACTTTCTCATAATTGTGTTTTGAAAGTGGATTTAGGTACCCATTTGAGAGATAAGCATCGACACCTATTTTTATGATTTTTGGAGCTATTTTGTCCCACGTTCAAGGTTGGCCAAACCAAGGTTGAAAATATGCACTTTTGTCGACTTTCTCTAAAGTGAAATTTTAAAGTAGATTTAGATACCGATTTGAGAGATAAGCATGGACACCTAATTTTATGAAATTTGTAGCTATTTTATCCCTCGTTCAAGGTTGGTCAAACCAAGGGTGAAAAGATACACTTTTTTTTACTTTCTCGTAATTGAGTTTTGAAAGTGGATTAAGGTACCCATTTGAGAGATAAGCATGGACGCCTATTTTTATGAGATTTGGAGCTATTTCGGTCCTGGTTCAAGGTTGGTCAAACAAATTTTGAAAATATGCACTTTTATTGACTTTCTCGGAACTAAGCTTTGAAAGTGGATTTAGGTTCCCATCTTAGAGATAATTATGGACACCTATTTTTATGAGATTTGGAGCTATTTTGGCCCTCATTCAAGGTTGGTCAAACCAAGGTTGAAAATATGCACTTTTGTCGACTTTCTCAAAGTTTAAATTTTAAAGTACATTTAGATAACCATTTCAAAGATACGCATGGACACCTATTTATTAAATTTGGAGTTATTTTGGCCCTAGTTCAAGCTTGGTCATACCTGTTAAATTTTCATATGCTAAGCTAGATCATGAGTGTTCCATTTCGAATTCATAACAAAAGCATATAAACAGGATCATTGAAAGATAGACAAGCAAAACCATAGAAAAGGAACACAAAGATTTATCCTGGGAAAACCCTAAAGGGAAAAACCTGGCAAAAGCTTCCTCAATATAGATGCCCCAAAAAGATAAAAGGTAAAACCAACAAGGAGATCAAATCCTGATCCTCCTCCTTCTCCAGCTACTTCTCTCCTTCACTAGTGCACTACACAAGTGAGAGTGTGTACTCAAATGAGGAGAGCTACACCTCTATTTATATTCATCCGTTCACTTCAATTAACTCATCCGACATGTAGGCTCAAGTTACACATGTAGGCTCAAGTAACCATACTGGGGTGCTAATGACCCACCTTTACAATTAGAGGGGACAAACTCATGACTCTTATTAGTTCTTCCGATTATAAGCATCAGGGTACAAGATAATACAAGTAGTTATCCCGTTAGGACCATCGGGGACCACAAAAGATACATATAGAATATTCTTTGAAGTTACAATATTTCAACACTCCCCCTTAAAGAGAAGGGTATTCTATAACAACATCAAGAACAACAATAGTAGGAGAGAGATAGAGGACATCATCAACATCATCAGGGTAATACATCTATAAATCATTGGAAGCTTTTCAAAATTATGTAGTCTTCATCTCCAATCTTCAGTCTTCATCATCATTAATACTTTGACTGCTTCGATCAACAACATCTTCAGCACTTTGACCTTTTGATCAGCAACATCATCTTCAGCACTTTGACCTTTCAATCAGCAGCATCATCTTCAACGCTTTGACCTTTCGATCAGCAACATCATCTTCAGCACTTTGACCTTTCAATCAGCAACATCATCTTCAACACTTTGACCTTTCGATCAGCAACATCATCTTCAGCGCTTTGACCTTTCGATCAGCAACATCATCTTCAGCACTTTGACCTTTCAATCATCAACATCATCTTCAACACTTTGACCTTTCGATTAGCAACATCATCTTCATCCCTTTGACCTTTCGATCAGCAACATCATCTTCATCGCTTTGAACTTTCGATCAACAACATCATATTTAGCACTTTGACCTTTCAATCAGCAACATCATCTTCAGCACTTTGACCTTTTGATCAGCAACATCATCATCATCATACTCTGATCTTTTGATCAGAAACATCATCATGAAAATATCATCATCACCAAAACATCATTATCATCAAAACATCAACATCATCAAAACATCAACATGATCCTTCCTTTCGGAATTACGAGATCAACATGTCTATGGTACTCAGATGATCCTTCCTGTCGGAATTACAGGATTCAGGTCTTTACAGAGTTACTAACGATCCTTCCTTTCGGAATTGTGGGATCAACACATCTGTGGAGCTCAGATGATCCTTCCTTTCAGAATTACGGGATCAAGTCTTTACGGAGCTACTAACGATCCTTCCTTTCGGAATTATGGGATTTAGGTCTTTACAGATTTGCTAACGATCCTTCCTTTTAGAATTACGGGATCAACACATTTGTGGAACTTAGACAATCCTTCCTATTGGAATTACAAGATCAACACATCTGTGGAACTCAAACAATCCTTCCTGTTGGAATTACCGGATCAAGTCTTTATGGAGTTACCAACAATCCTTCCTTTCGGAATTACATGATTTATGTCTTTACGGAGTTACTAATGATCCTTCCTTTGAGAATTATGGGATCAACACATCTATGAAACTAAGACAATCCTTCCTATTGGAATTACGGGATCAAGTCAATGATCCTTCCTTTCAGAATTACAGGATTTAGGTCTTTACGGAGTTACTAATGATCCTTCCTATTGGAATTACGGGATCAACACAGTTTTGGAACTCAGACAATCCTTCCTCTAGGAATTACGGGATCAACACACGTTCTTGAGTACCGAAGTCACTGGATCCGTTCTAAACCAAAGTTCAAGGATGATACAATCCTACCACATTCATGGGGACCGAAATCTCCGGATACATTTTGAACCAAGGTTTAGGGATGATGCAATCCTACCACTTTCACAGGGGCCAAGACCTCCGGATACATTTTGAACCAAGGTTCAGGGATGATGCAATCCACTATTTTCATGGGGGCCAAGACCTCCGGATACATTTTGAACCAAATTTCAGGGATGATGCAATCCTACCACATTCACGGGGGCTGAGACCTCTGGATACATTTTGAACCGAAGTTCAAGGATGATGCAATCCCACCACATTCACAAAGACCGAAGTCACCGGATCTATTTTGGACAGTATTCCCAAGATGATAAAATCCCTCTTCATTCTTGAGGACCGAGGTCACCGGATCACTTTTGGATAGATGTCCCAGGATGATACAATCCCTCTTCATTATCGAGGACCAAGGTCACCGGATCACTTTTGGACAGATGTCCCAAGATGATACAATCCCTCTTCATTCTCAAGGACCTAGGTCACCGGATCACTTTAGGGCAGATTCCCAGGGATGATACAATCCCACTGCAACATCACTACTCCCCCTTTCGAGGAAGGTTCTTCTGAACCTCACCAAGATTGTCTCGAAAGTGTTTGAACTTTACTCGAGATAGAGGCTTCGTTAGCACATCAGCAACCAAACCATCATCATCTACATCTTCAGTATGTGAATACTGAACTATCACCATTTGTATCTCCAGTATGTGAATACTGAAAGAATCATCATCTACATCTTCAGTATAGAAATACTAAAAGCATCATCATCTCTATATTCAGTATAGAAATACGGAATCACCATCATATGCATTTACAGTATGTAAATACTGAAACATCGTCTATGTCTTCAGTATGGGAATACTGAAACATCATCATTTGTGTATTCAGTATAGAAATATGGAATCACAATCATCTGCATCTACAGTATGTAAATACTAAAACATCATATATATCTTCAGTATGTGAATACTTAAACATCATCATCTGCATCGTATCTCGTATGTAGAAATACCGGATTTCTATGTGTTATGACGGAACACAGGGTTCTCTATCATCACAACTCTGGTTATCACATAGAATCATTGTAGTATCCATCTTTAGTTCAAAGAGACCTGATATCAGCTTCCGAAGCCATATGGCTTCACAACTTAGCAGAGCAATCTGCTATGTATCTTGCTTCAGCCATGCTACGAGAAACATTGGACCATTTCCTGATAAACCATGAACTCATAGCAGACCCCAAACAAAAGCATATACCTAATGTGCTTTTCCTATCTGAGATACTTCCATCCCAATCTGCATCTGTGTAGCCATACAATCTATACTCATGGCTACCATCATAATATAAACCAAAATCTATAGTCCCTTTCAGATATCTCATCACATGTTTTGCAGCTACTATGTGAACCCATATTGGTTGAACAAGATATTGACTTAAGGTGTTCAAAGAAAAACAAATGTCTGGTTTGGTATTTGTTAAGTACATCAATGACCCAATGATCTGTCTGTAATGAGTCATATCCACTAACTCTGATGATTCATTAGCTAACAGCTTCAGGTTGGAGTCCATGGGTGTGGCCATGACTTTGCATTCCAACATATTGAATCTCTTCAATATCTCTACCGCATACTTTCCCTGGTTGAGAAAGATTTATTTTTAACTTTTCCATACTTCTAGACCTAGGAAATAATGCATTAACCCAAGGTATTTCATCTCAAATTCTTCTGCTAGTTTCTTCTTTCTTTCCATGAACTGTTTCTCATTTCCTGTCAAGGATAAGTCATCCACATATAATAACAGGATGACAAGTTCATCTTCTACAACATTGATATAAAGGTTAGGATCAGCTTTACTCTTGGTAAATCCCATGCTCGACAAGAAACTATCTATTCTTCCATACCAAGCTTCGGGAGCATGCTTCAGGCCATAGAGGGCCTTCTTCAACTTGCATACGTGATTCCATCTAGCTTCAACTTCAAATCCTCATGACTATTCGATTAAAAAACTTTTTCTCAATCATAACATTAAGGAAGGCTTGTCTTTACTTCACCATGGAAGAAACTACCATGATAGTTCTAAAGGAAGTGTACGTTACTTCCTGGAGTAAGTGTCTCTTCAGAATTAATTCCTTCTTTCTGAAAGAAACCTCTGGCTCAAATATTGCTTTATACTTCTCAATACTTCAGTCAGCTGCATGCTCTATTTTGTATATCCATTTGGAGGATACAATACTCCTTCCTTCTGGTTTGGGAACTATATCCCATACATCATTCTAGTATTCTTTCATCATGAGTTCGTCTTGTCAGATCATCAACATATCCTAGTCTTCTGCATTCAACTTTGAAGGTTGGAACCCACTTTACTCTTGGAAAATTCTCGATCCATCAAGAAGTTGTCCATCATGTCGTACCTTGTCGAACTCAGATATCTTCTGTAGTCACTGCCCCTGAAGTGGAGTATTATCTTCCTTCTTCATTCTGTACAGGTGGTTCTATGCTTGATATATACTGGTCAATAGAGTATGTCATGTCATAGTCTATTCTTTCTGAGGAAAATCACAAACCTTTCTTTGTACACTTGTTCTTGTATATCCATATGGAGGATACTATGTACTTCCCTTTATGTCTCGAAATCATATCATATACATCATTCCCCATGATCAACTATTATTCTTTGATCATAGTTTCTTTTATAGCGTTATTTTCTTCATCTTGAGTTATCTCTCATACCCATGGTGGTCTTCATCCTTTGAGGTGGATCTACCACTTTCTAAAGATCTTTCTTCCGTCATGGTGTCTCTAACCCTGGGAGCTTCAGAGTCATGTTTATTGAATTGTCATCACTTGTTCTTCAGAACAAGTCTCGTCCTTCTTTTCTTGTAGGAGGTTGTACAGGACCTTTCCTACAATTCAAATGCACCAGTTGCATGGTTAGAACTATTTCATGAAACATATGCATAATGAAAAATTCTTATGCATCATGCAACTATTTAGCCAATACAACATTCATCCATATCTCACAGAAACTTTCTAGATGCCTTCCATCTCTACCATGACATCAATGAGATTGTGCACTAATCCAATATGTCAGCAAAGAGGTTTGATAAGTAGCACTGGAGAATTGTATAGCGCCATGAGCTACTTACCCATCACATGCATATTAGTAGTATTAATGTAAACAATATATCATGCATAACACATCAACTGAATATAATCAAATGTATAACAAAACAATTTCATGAAATGGCAACTGAATACTTATCTTTTATTTGTTTCGTGGGTAGACTCCTTCTTGATCATTCTGCTTCATCATCTTCTTCATCCATGAAATCATCATTTCTTATCCAAATGATAAGATGGATAAGAGGTTCATGTCACTGTTTCATCTTCTGGTTCTGAAATTCGGACCACAAAAATTAAATTCCATGATTTTTCCATAACATCTTCAGTAATTCCATTTGGATCTCTGTATCACAAGCTACAACAATTCTGCATAGGTGTCCTGTTTAGGGATGAATTCTGGAAGAGGCTAGAACCCTAACTTGGAGGGATCATATCTCCTGAAATATAGAGAATATAAGGCTGACGTTTGGACACAGTGCACATCAGGATTTTTTCTTCGGTCTCTGTAGTTTTCATCTCCTGATCCTTCTCCAATCTTAGGATATAGCGAATGTACAAAAACTTAGCAGTTTTAGTATTTAGAGTTTTTCTAGATCGGGGTCAAACTAGGGTTTGACTTTATCGAAGTTTCACCCAACCAAATTTCTTGATACAGGTCTCTAAAATTAGATTTTGATGAGGAGAAAAATCCCATGCCAGGCTCACTAAAAAATTCCTCTCCTATAGAAAGCCCTAATTTTCCGCACCAAAACTGAAAATGCTCGGAATCGAATTTCGCTTCGACAGAAAGATGCACCCTTTAATGGAGAGTCTGTCTAGCCTTCTTTTTCTGATCGATTGTGGATAGAGACCCAAAAATTAAGAATCCATATCTTCTATAGCTACACAATTTCTTCTTTCAGGGTGGCTCTGATACCATGTTAAATTTTCATATGCTAAGCTAGATCATGAGTGTTTCATTTCGAATTCATAACAAAAGCATATAAATAGGATCACTGAAAGATAGACAAGCACAACCATACAAAAGGAACACAAATATTTATCCTAGGAAAACCCTAAAGGGAAAAACCAATCAAAAGCTTCCTCAATATAGATGCCCCAAAAAGATAAAAGGTAAAACCAAGAAGGAGATTAAAGCCTGATCCTCCTCCTTCTCCAGTTACTTCTCTGCTTCACTAGTGCGCTACACAAGTGAGAGTGTGTACTCAAATGAGAAGAGCTACACCTCTATTTATATTCATCCGTTCACTTCAATTAACTCATCTGACATGTAGGATCGAGTTAATCATGTAGGATCGAGTTACACATGTAGGATCGAGTTACACATGTAGGCTCAAGTAACCACACTGGGGTGCTAATGACCCACCTTTACAATTAGAGGGGACAACCTCATGACTCTTATTAGTTCTTCCGATTAGAAGCATCGGGGTACAAGATAATACAAGTGGTTCTCCCGGTAGGACCATCGAGGACCACAAAAGATACATATAGAATATTCTTCGAAGTTACAATATTTCAACAATACCAGGGTTGAAAAGATGCACATTTTTCGGCTTTCTCAAAATTGAGTTTTGAAAGTGGATTTACATACCCATTTGAGAGATAATCATGGACGCCTATTTTTATGAGATTTGGAGGTATTTTGGCCCTTGTTCAAGGTTGGTCAAATAAAGGTTAAAACTTTGCACTTTTGTCGACGTTCTCGAAATTAAGTTCTTTAAGTGGATTTAGGTACCCATTTGATAGACAAGCTTGGACACCTATTTTTATGAGATTTGGAGCGATTTTCGCACTCGTTCAAGGTTGGTCAAACCAAGGTTTAATATATGGACTTTTGTCGACTTTCTCAAAAATGAAATTTTAAAGAAGATTAGATACCCATTTGAGAGATAAGCATGGACACCTATTTTTATGAGATTTGGAGCTATTTTGGCCCTTGTTCAAGGTTGAAAAGATGCACTTTTGTCGACTTTCTCGAAATTGCGTTTTGAAAGTGGTTTAGGTACCCATTTGAGAGATAAGCATGAACACCTATTTTTATGTGATTTGGAGCTACTCTGGCCCTCTTTCAAGATTGGTCAAACCAAGGTTGAAAATATGCACTTTTTCCGACTTTCTCAAAATTTAGTTTTGACAGGGGATTCAGGTACCCATTTGAGAGATAAGCATGGACCCCTATTTTTATGATAATTGCAGCTATTTTGGCTGTCATTCAAAGTTGGTCAAACAAAGGTTGAAAATATGCACTTTTGTTGACTTTCTCAGAATTGAGATTTGAAAGTGGATTTAGCTACCCATTTGAGAGATGACCATGGACACCTATTTTATGAGATTTGGATATATTTTTTCCCTCATTCAAGGTTACTCAATCCAAGGTAGAAAATATGCACTTTTGTCGACTTTCTCAGAATTGAGTTTTGAATGTGGATTTAGGTATCCATTTGAGAGATATCATGGACCATTAGAGGAATTTTGGGGTCTAAAATGGGCCTCCTAAGGAAAATAATAAAATAATAGTTAAAATAATAAAATAATAGTTAAAATAATAAAATAATAGTGATTAATTTTGGAGGAAGAAAGAAAAATACTACTTTTTGTGTTCATATTTTCGACATATCTCCCTATGTTTTTACTCAAATTTCAATCGGGAGAGCTCGTTGGATGTGGAATTTGATTCCGCATCCAACGAGTACCCACACTGCATACTTTTGATGGACCCCGCTACCCCAAAAACAATAAATACCTGAAAAAATGTGATGATGATGTCATCATCACATTTTTTTAGGTATTTCTTATTTTTGGGGTAGCGGGGTCCATAAAAAGTATGCAGTGTGGGTACTCGTTGAATGCGGAATCAAATTATGCATCCAAAAAGTGCTCCCGATTGAAATTTGAGTAAAAACACAATGAGATATGTCGAAAATACGAACAAAAAAAGTAGTTTTTTTTAATGACAAATATGTCAATTCAACCATTATGGTTGACCTATTTTATTGAAATTCTATTGGTTCTTGAATTCCAACTCACAAAAAGTTATTTTGGCACATTTTCTTATAAGGCCCATTTTAGACCCCAAATTTCCTCTAATGAAGTTCTTTATGATATTCGGAGCTATTTTCTCCCTCGTTCAAGGTTGGTCAAACGAAGGTTGAAAATATGCACTTTTGTCATCTTTCTCCAAATTAAGTTTTGAAAGTGGATTTAGGTTCCCATTTGACATATAAGCATGGACACCTATATTTATGAGATTTGGAGCTATTTTGTCCCTCTTTTAAGGTTGGTCAAATCAAGGTTAAAAAGATGCAGTTTTGTTGACTTTCTCGGAATTGAGTTTTGAAAGTGGATTTAGGTACCCATTTGAGAGATAAACATTGACACCTATTTTTAATATATTTGGAGCTATTCAGGCCCTCGTTCAAGGTTGGTCAAACCAATGTTGAAAATATGGACTTTTGTCAACTTTCTGAGAATTGAAATTTTAAAGTAGATTTAGATACCCATTTGAGAGATAGGCATGTACAACTATTTTTATGAGAATTGGAGCTAGTTTGGCCCTTGTTGAAGGTTGGTCAAACCAAGGTTGAAAAGATGCAATTTTTTTTACTTTCTCGTAATTAAGTTTTGAAAGTGGATTTAGGTACCCAATTGAGAGATAAGGATGAAAACCTATTTTTATGAGATTTGGTGCTATTTTGGCCCTCGTTCAAGGTTGGTCAATCTAAGGTTGAAAATACGCACTTCTGTTGACTTTCTCGGAATTGAAATTTTAAAGTAGATTTAGATACCGATTTGAGAGATAAGCATGGACACCTATTTTTATGAGATTTGGAAGTATTTTGGCCCTCGTTCAAGGTTGGTCAAACCAATGTTTAAAAGATGCAGTTTTGTCAACTTTCTCAGAATTGAGTTTTGAAAGTGGATTGAGGTGCACATTTAAAAGATAAGCATGGACACCTATTTTTATGAGAAATTAGAGGAGTTTTGAGGTCTAAAATGGGCCTTCTAAGGAAAATAATAAAATAATAGTTAAAATAATAAAATAATAAAATAATATTTGTTAATTTTGGAGGAAAAAAGAAAAACAACTACTTTTTGTATTCGTATTTTCGACATATCTCCCTGTGTTTTTACTCAAATTTCGATCGGGAGAGTTCGTTGGATGCAGAATTTGATTCCGTATCCAACATGTACCCACACTGCATACTTTTGACGAACCCCTCCACCCCAAAAACAAGAAATACTTGAAAAAATGTGATGATGACATCAAGTATGCAATGTGGGTAATTCCGCATCCAACGAGCTCTCCTTATCGAAATTTGAGTAAAAACACGGAGAGATATATCGAAAATACGAACAAAAAAAGTAGTTTTTTTTATGACAGATATGTCAATTCAACCATTATGGTTGACTCATTTTATTGGAATTCTATTGGTTCTTGAATTCCAAGTCACAAGAACTTATTGTTGGTGCGTTTTCTTATAAGGCCCATTTTAGACCCCAAATTTCCTCTAATGTTTGGAGTTATTTTGGCCCTTGTTCAATGTTGGTTAAACCAAGGTTGAAAATATGCACTTTTGTCAAATTTCTAAAAACTGAATTTTCAAAGTGGATTTAGATACCCATTTGAGAGATAACCGTGGACACCTATTTTTATGAGATTTGGAACTATTTTGTCCCGCGTTCAAGGTTGGTCAAACCAAGGTTGAAAATATGCACTTTTCTCCGCTTTCTCATAATTGAATTTTTAAAGTAGATTTAGATACACATTTGAGAGATAATCATGGAGACCTATTTTTATGACATTTTGAGTTATTTCGATTGTCGTTCAAGGTTGGTCAAACAAAGGTTGAAAACATGCACTTTTGTTGACTTTCTCGTAATTGAATTTGAAGGTGGATTTAGGTACCCATTTGAGAGATAAGCATGGATGCCTCTTTTTATGAGATTTGGAGCTATTTTTTCCCTCGTTCAAGGTTTTTCAAACCAAGGTTGAAAATATGCACTTTTGTCAACTTTCTCTGAAATGAAATTTTAAAGTAGATTTAGATACCCATTTGAGAGATAAGCAAGGACACCTATTTTTATCAGATTTGAAACTAATTTGGCCCTTGTTCAAAGTTGGCCAAACAAAGGTTGAAAATATGCACTTTTGTCTACTTTCTCAGAATTGATTTTTGAAAGTGGATTTAGGTACCCATTTGAGAGATAAGCATGGACACCTATTTTTATGTGATTTCGAGCTAGTTTGGCCCTCGTTCAAAGTTGGTCAAACCAAGCTTGAAATTATGCACTTTGTCGACTTTCTCGGAATTGGGTTTTCAAAGTGGATTTAGGTACCCATTTGAGAGATAAGCATGGACCCCTATGTTTATGGGATTTGGAGCTATTTTGGCCCTCATTCAAGGTTGGTGAAACCAATGTTTAAAATATGCACTTTCTCGACTTTCTTGGAATTGAGTTTTGAATGTGGATTAAGGTACCCATTTGAGAGATAATCATGGACATCTATTTTTATGAGATTTGGAGCTATTTTGGCCCTTGTTCAATGTTGGTCAAACCAAGGTTGAAAAAAAACAATTTTTTTCAACTTTGTCATAATTGAGTTTTGAAAGTGGATTCAGGTACCCATTTGAGAGATAAGCATGAACATCTATTTCTATGATATTTGGAGCTATTTTGTCCCTCATTCAAGGTTGGTCAAACCAAGGTTTCAAATATGCACTTTTGTCAACTTTCTTGTAATTGAAATTTTAAAGTAGATTTAGATACCCATTTGAGAGATAAGCATGCACGCCTATTTTTATGAGATTTGGAGCTATTTTGGCCCTCGTTCTAACTTGGTCAAACCAAGGTTGAAAAGATATAATTAAGGCAACTTTCTCTTAATTGAGTTTTGAAAGTGGATTTAGGTACCCATTTGAGAGATAATCATGGACCCCTATGTTTATAAGATTTGGAGCTATTTCGGCCCGCGTTCAAGGTTGGTTAAACCAATGTTTAAAATATGCACTTTACTCGACTTTCTCAGAATTGAGTTTTAAATGTGGATTTAGTTACCCGTTTGAGAGATAAGCATGGACACCTATTTTAATGACATTTGGAGCTATTTTGGTCCTCGTTCAACGGTGGCCAAACAAAGGTTGAAAATATGCACTTTTGTCGACTTTCTCAGAATTGATTTTTGAAAGTTGATTTAGGTACCCATTTGAGAGATAATCATGGAAACCTATTTTTATGTGATTTGGAGCTAGTTTGGCCCTCATTCAAGGTTGGTCAAACCAAGGTTGAAATTAAGTACTTCTGTTGACTTTATCGAAATTGGGTTTTCAAAGTGGATTTAGGTACCCATTTGAGAGAAAAGCATGGACCCCTAAGTTTATGGGATTTGGAGCTATTTTGGACCTCATTCAAGGCTGGTGAAACCAATGTTTAAAATATGCACTTTTCTCGACTTTATCACAATTGAGTTTTGAATGAGGATTAAGGTACCCATTTGAGAGATAAGCATGGACATCTATTTTTATGAGATTTGGAGTTATTTTGGCCCGCGTTCAACGTTGGTCAAACCAAGGTTGAGAAAAAAACATTTTTTTTGACTTTCTCATAATTGAGTTTTGAAAGTAGATTTAGGTACCCATTTGAGAGATAAGCATGAACACCTATTTTTATGAGATTTGAAGCTATTTTGTCCCTCATTCAAGGTTGGTCATACCAAGGTTTCAAATATGCACTTTTGTCGACATTCTTGTAATTGAAATCTTAATGTAGATTTAGATACCCATTTGAGAGATAAGCATGCACGCATATTTTTATGAGATTTGGAGCTATTTTGGCCCTAGTTCAAACTTGGTCAAACCAAGGTTGAAAAGATGTAATTTTTTCAACTTTCTCGGAATTGAGTTTTGAAAGTGGACATGGGTACCCATTTGAGAGATAAGCATGGACCCCTATGTTTATGAGATTTGGAGCTATTTTGGCCCACGTTCAAGGTTGGTCAAACCAAGGTTTAAAATATGCACTTTACTCGACTTTCTCGGAATTGAGTTTTTAATGTGGATTTAGGCACCCATTTGAGAGATAAGCATGGACACCTATTTTAATGAGATTTGGAGCTATGTTGGTCCTCGTTCAAGGTTGGTCAAACCAAGGTTGAAAATATGCACTTTTGTCGACTTTCTCGTAATTCAGTTTTAAAAGTGGATTTTGGTACCCATTTAAGAGATAAGCATTACACCTATTTTTATGAAATTTAGAGTTGTTTTGGCCCTCATTCATGTTTGGTTAAACCAAGGTTGAAAATATGCACTTTCTTCGACTTTCTCGGAATTGAGTTTTGAAAGTGGATTTAGGTACCCATTTGAGAGATAAGAAGGACACCTATTTTTATGAAATTTCGAGTTATTTTGGCATTGTTCAAGGTTGGTCAAATCGACGTGAAAAGATGCACCTTTGTCGACTTTCTCGGAATTGAAATTTTGAATTAGATTTAGATACCCATTTGAGAGATAGACATGGACACCTATTTTTATGGTATTTGGAGCTATTTTGGCCCTCGTTTAAGATTGGTCAAACCAAGGTTGAAAACATGCACTTTTGTTGACTTTCTTGGAATTGAGTTTTGAAAGAGGATATAGGTACCCATTCGAGATATATGCATGGACACCTATTTTTATAAGATTTGGAGCTATTTTGGCCCTCGTTCAAGGTTGTTCAAACCAATGTTGAAAAAAACACTTTTTTCGACGTTCTTGGAATTGAGTATTGAAAGTGGATTTAGGTGCCCGTTTAAGAGATAAGCAAGGAAACCTATTTTCAAGAGATTTGGAGCTATCTTGGCCCTCATTAAAGGTTGGTCAAACCAAGGTTGAAAATATGCACTTTTGTCGACTTTCATGGAATTGAGTTTTGAAAGTGGATTTACGTACCCATTTGAGAGATAAGCATGGACACTTATTTTTATGAGATTTGGAGCTATTTTTTCCCTCGTTCAAGTTTGTTCAAACCAAGGTTGAGAATATGCACTTTTGTTGACTTTCTTGGAACTGATTTTTGAAAGTGGATTTAGGTACCCATTTGAGAGATAAGCATGGACGCTTATTTTTATGAGACTTGGAGCTATTTTGGCACACGTTTAAGGTTGGTCAAACCAAGCTTGAAAATACGCACTTTTGTCGAGTTTCTCGGAATTGAAATTTTAATGTAGATTTAGATACCCATTTGGGAGATAAGCATGGAAACCTATTTTTTTAATATTTGGAGCTATTTTGGTCCTCGTTCAAGGTTTGTCAAACCAAGGTTGGAAATATGCACTTTTGTCGGCTTTCTCAGAATTGAGTTTTGAAAGTGGATTTAGGCACCCATTTGAGAGATAAGCATGCACACCTATTTTTATGAGATTTGGAGTGATTTTGGCCCTCGTTCAAGGTTGATCAAGCCAAGGTTGAAAATATGCAATTTTGTCGACTTTCTCGGAATTGAAATTTTAAAGTAGATTTAGATACCCATTTGAGAGATAAGCACTTTTGTTAGCTTTCTCAGAATTGAGTTTTGAAAGTGGATTTAGGTACCCATTTTAGAGATAAGCATTGACACTTTTTTTTATGAGATTTTGAGATATTTTGGCCCTTGTTCAAGGTTGGTCAAACCAACGTTGAAAATATGCACTTTTGTCAACTTTCTCAAAATTGAAATTTTAATGTAGATTTCGATACCCATTTGAGAGATAAGGATGGATACCTATTTTTATGAGATTTTGAGCTATTTTGGCCCTCATTCAAGGTTGGTCAAACAAAGGCTGAAAAGATACACTTTTATTGACTTTCTTGTAATTGAGTTTTAAAAGTGGATTTAGGTACCCATTTGAAATATAAGCATGGACACCTATTTTTTATGAGATTTGGAGCAATTTTGGCCCTCGCTCGTAGTTGCTCAAACCAAGGTTGAAAATATGCACTTTTGTCGAATTTCTCGGAATTGAAATTTTAAAGCATATTTAGATACCCATTTGAGAGATAAGCATGGACACCTTTTTTTTTGAGATTTCGAGCTATTTTGGCCCTCATTTAAGGATGTTCAAACCAATTTTGAAAAGATTTATGTGATTTAGAGCTATTTTGCACCTCATTCAAAGTTAGTCAATTCAAGGTTGAAAATATGCACTTTTGTCAAATTTGTTGGAATTGATTTGAAAGTGGATTTAGGTACCCATATGAGAGATAAGCATGGACACCTATTTTTATGAGATTTGGAGCTATTTAGGCCTTCGTTTAAGGTTGGTCAAACCAAGGTTGAAAATATGCTTTTTTTTTACTCTCACGAAATTGAAATTTTAGGGTAGATTTAGATACCCATTTCAGAAATAAGCACGGACACCTATTTTTTCAATATTTTGAGCTATTTTGGCCCTCGTCCAAGGTTGGTCAAACCTAGGATGAAAAGAAGCACTTTTCTCGACTTTCTTGGAATTACGTTTTGAGATAGTATTTAGGCACACATTTGACAAATAAGCATGGACACCTATTTTTATGAGATTTGGAGTTAATTTGTCCCGCGTTCAAGGTTTGTCAAACTAAGGTTGAAAATATGCACTTTTTTCGACTTTTTCGGAATTGATATTTTAAACTAGATTTAGATTCCCATTTGAGAGATCAGCATTGAAACCTATTTTTATGAGATTTGAAGCTATTTTGGCCCTTGTTCAAGGCTGGTCAAACCAAGGTTGAAAAAATACATGTTTGTGGCCTTTCTCGGAATTGAGTTTTGAAAGTGGATTTAGGAACCCATTTGAGAGATAAGCATGGACACCTATTTTTCTGATATTCGGAGCTATTTTGATCCTCGTTCAAGATTGGTAAAACCAAGGTAGAAAATATGCAATTTTCTCGTAATTGAAACTTGAAATTCAATTTAGGTAACCATTTGAGAGATATGCATAGACACCTATTTTTATGATATTTGGAGCTATTTTGGCCCTGTTTCAGGGTTTGTTAGACCAAGGTTGAAAATATGCACTTTGGTCGGCTTTCTAGGAATTGAAATTTGAAAGTGGATTTAGGTACCCATTACAGAGATAAGCATGGAAGCCTATCTTGATGATATTTGGATTCGTTTGTGCCCACGTTCAAGGTTGGTCAAACCAAGGTTGAAAAGATACACTTTTATCGACTTTCTCAGAATTGAGTTTTGAAACTGGATTTAGGTACCCATTTGAAATATTTGGAGCTATTTTGGCCCTCGTTCAAGGTTGGTCAAACTAAGGTTGAAAATATGGATTATGTTGACTTTCTCGGAATTGGATTTTATAAGTGGATTTAGGTATCCATTTGAGAGATAAGCATGCACACCTATTTTATAATATTTGGAGCTATTTTTACCCTCGTTCGAGGGTTGTTAAACCAAGGTTGAAAATATGCACTTTTGTCGAATTTTCCAGAATTAAAATTTTAAAGTAGATTTAGATACCCATTTGAGAGATAAGGATCGACAACTATTTTTATGATATTTGGAGCTATTTTGGCTCTCGTTTAAGGTTGGTTAAACCAAGGTTGAAAAGATGCACTTTTGCTAAATTTCTTGGAATTGAGTTTTGAAAGTGGATTTAGGTAGTCATTTCGGAGATGAGCATGGACACCTATTTTTGTGAGATTTGGAGTTATTTTGGCACTAGTTCAAGGTTGGTCAAACAAAGGTTAAAAAGATGCACTTTTGCTGACTTTATCGGAATTGAGTTTTGAAAGTGAATTTAAGTACCCATTTGACAAAAAAGCATGGACACCTATTTTTATGAGTATGGAGCTATTTTGGCCCTCTTTCAAGGTTGGTCTAACCAAGGTTGAAAATATGCACTTTTGTCGACTTTCTCGCAATTGAGTTCTCAACGTTGATTGAGGTACCCATTTGAGAGATAAGCATGGAAACCTATTTTTATACTATTTGGTGCTATTTTTGCCCTCTTTCAAGGTTGGTCAAGACAAGGTTGAAAAAAAACAATTTTGTCGACTTTCTCTGAATTGAGTTTTGAAAGAGGATTTAGGTACCCATTTGAGAGATAAGCATGGAATCCAAGTTGTATGAGATTTTGAGTTATTTTAGCCCGCATTCAAGGTTGGTCAAAGCAAGGTTGAAAAAAATCACTTTTTTGTTTTTTTCATAATTGAGTTATGAAAGTGGATTTAGGTAACCGTTTGAGAGATAGGCATGGAAACCTATTTTTATGAGATTTGGAGCTATTTTGGCCTTTGTTAAAGGTTGGAAAAACTAACATTGAAAATATGCACTTTTGTCAAGTTTCTCAGAATTTAAATTTTAATGTAGATTAAGATACCCATTTGAGAGATAAGCATGTACACCTATTTTTATGAGATTTGGAGTTATTTTGGCCCTCCTTCAGCTTTGGTCAAACCAAAGTTGAAAAGATGCACTTTGGTTGACTTTCTTGGAATTGAGTTTTGAAAGTGGATTTAGGTACCCGTTTGAGAGATAAGCATGGACACCTATTCTTATGAGACTTTAAGTTATTTTGGCCCTCCTTCAAGGTTGGTCAAACAAAGGTTTGAAATATGCACTTTTTTCTACTTTCTTGGAATTGAATTTTAAAAGTGGTTCTAGGTACCCATCCGAGAGATAAGCATGGACACCTATTTTTTGGAGATTTGGAGTTATTTTGGACCTCGTTCAATGTTGGTCAAACCATGGTTGAAAAGATGCACTTTTGGCTAACTTCTCGAAATTGATATTTTAAAGTAGATTTAGATACCCATTTGAGAGATAAACATGGACACCTATTTTTATGATATTTGTAGCTATTTTGGCCCTTCTTCAAGGTTTCTGAAACCAAGTTTGAAAAGATGCACTTTTTTTGACTTTCTCGGAATTGCGTTTTGAAAGTGGATTTAGGTACCCATTTGAGAGATAAGCATGGACACATATTTTTATGATATTTGGAGCTATTTTGGCCCTCGTTCAAGTTTGGTCAAACCAACGCTGAAAATATGCACTTTTGTTGGCTTTCTCGGAATTGAGTTTTAAAAGTGGATTTAGGTACCCATTTGAGAGATAAGCATGGACACCTATTGTTATGAGATTTGGAGCTATTTTTGCCATCGTTCAAGGTTGATCAAACCAAGGTTGAAAATATGCACATTTGTCAACTCTCTCGGAATTGAAATTTGAATTTACATTTAGATATCCATATGAGGAATAAGCATTGACACCTATTTTTATGAGATTTGGAGTTATTTTTCCCCTCGGTCAAGGTTAGTCAAACCAAGGATGAAAATAGGTAGTTTTGTTGAGTTTCTCAAAATTGAGTTTTGAAAGTGGATTTAGGTGTCCATTTGAGAGATAATCATGGACACCTATTTTTATGAGATTTGGAGTTATTTTGACCCCCATTCAAGCTTGTTCAAACCAAGGTTGAAAATATGCTCTTTTGTCGACTATCCCGGAATGGAAATTTTGAAGTAGATTTATATACCCATTTGAGAGATAAGCATGGACACACCTATATTTATGATATTCGGAGCTATTTTGGCCCTCCTTCAAGGTTGGTCAAACCAACATTGAAAAGATGTAGTTTTGTGGACTTTCTCAGAATTGAGGTTTGAAGGTAGATTTAGGTACCCATTTGAGAGAAAAGCATTCACACCTATTTTTATGAGATTTGGAGCTATTTTAGAACTTATTCAAGGTTGGTCAAACCAAGGTTGAAAATATTCACTTTTGTCGACTTTCTAAGAATAGAGTTTTTAAACTGGATTTAGGTACCCATTAAGAGATAAGCAAGGACACACATTTTTACGAGATTTGGAGCTATTTTAGCCCTCAGTCAATCTTGGTGAAACAAAGGTTGAAAATATGCACTTTTGTCGACTTTCTCAGAATTAAATTTTGAAAGTGGATTTAGGTACCCATTTGAAATATAAGCATGGACACCTATTTTTATGAGATTTGGAGCTATTTTAGCGCTCATTCAAGGATGGTCAAACCAAGGTTGAATACGTGCACTTTTGTTGAAATTCTCGTAATTGAGCTTTAAAAGTGGATTTATGTACCCATTTGAGAGATAAGCATGACCTATTTTTACGATATTTGGAGCCATTTTGGCCCTCGTTCAAGGTTGGTCAAACCAGGGCTGAAAATATTTACTTTTGTCAACTTTCTCGGAACTGAGTTTTGAAATGGATTTAGGGACCCATTTGAGAGATAAGAATTGACACCTATTTTTATGAGATTTGGAGGTATTTTGGCCCTCAGTAAAGGTTGGTCAAACCAAGGTTGAAAAGATGTACTTTTGTCAACATTTTCAGATTGAGTTTTTAAAGTAGATTTAGGTACCCATTTGATAGATAAGCAAGCACACCTAGTTTTATGAGATTTGGAGTTATTTTAGCCCTCATGAAAGATTGGTCAAACCAAGGTTGAAAATATTCACTTTTGTTGAATTTATCGGAATTGAGTTTTCAAAGTGGATTTAGGTACCCATTTGAGACATAATATTAGACACCTATTTTTATACGAATTGGAGCTATTTTGGCCCTTGTTAAAGGTTGGTCAACCCAAGGTTGAACATATATACTTTTGTCGACTTTCTTGGAATTGATTTTTGAAAGTGGATTTAGGTACCCATTTGAGAGATGAGCATGGTGACCTATTTTTATGGGATTTGGAGCTATCTTAGGCCTCATTTAAGTTTGGTCTAACCAAGGCTGAAAATATGCACTTTTGTCGACTTTCTTGGAATTGAAATTTGAAAGTGGATTTAGGTACCCATTTGAGACATAAGCATGGACACCTAGTTTTATGAGGTTTGGAGAGATTTTGGGCCTTATTCAAGGTTGGTCAAACCAAGGTTGAAAATATTTACTTTTTCTTCACTTTCTCGGAATTGAGTTTTGAAAGTGGATCTAGGTACCCATTTGAGAGATAACCATGAACACCTATTTTTCTGAGTTTTCGAACTATTTTGGCCCTCATTCGAGGTTAGTCAAACCAACATTGAAAATATGTGCTTTTGTTGACTTCATTGGAATTGAATCTTGAAAGTGGACTTAGGTACCCATCTGAGAGATAAGCATGGACACCTATTTTTATGAGATTTGCAGCTATTTTGGCCCTCGTTCAAGGTTGGTCAAACCAAGGTTAAAAATATGCACTTTTGTCAACTTTCTCGGAATTGAGTTTTGAAAGTTGATTTAGGTACCAATTTGAGAGATGAGCATGGACACCTATTTTTATTAGATTTGGAGCTATTTCGGCCCTCATTGAAGGTTGGACAAATAAAGGTTGAAAATATGCACTTTTGTCAACTTTCTCAGAATTGAGTTTTGAAAGTGGATTTAGGTACCCGTTTGATACATAAGCATTGCCAGCTATTTTTGTGAGATTTGGAGATATTTTGGCACTCGTTCAATGTTGGTCAAACCAAGGTTGAAATGATGCACTTTTGTTGACTTTCTCGGAATTAAGTTTTGAAAGTGAATTTAGGTACCCATTTGAGAGATAAGCAAGGACACCTATTTTTGTGATATTTGGAGTTATTTTGGCCATCATTCAAGGTTGGTCAAGCTAAGGTTGAAAATATGCACTTTTGTCGACTTTCTCAGATTTGAGTTTTGAAGTGGATTTGGGTACCCATTTGAGAGATCAACATGGACACCTATTTTAATGAGATTTGGAGCTATTTTGGCCCTCGTTCAAGGTTGACCAAACCAAGGTTAACAATATGCACATTTATCGACATTCTTGGAATTGATATTTTAAAGTAGATTTAGATAGCCATGTGAGAGATAAGCATGTACAACCATTTTTATGAGATTTGGAGCCATTTTTTCCCGCATTCAAGATTGGTCAAACCAAAGTTGAAAATATGCACTTTTGTAGACTTTCTTGTAATAGAGTTTTCAAAGTGGATATAGGTAACCATTTGAGAAATAAGCATGGAGAACTATTTTTATGAGATCTGGAGCTATATTTCCCCTCATTCAAGGTTGGTGAAACCAAGGTTGAGAATATGCACTTTTATCGACTTTGTCAGAATTGAAATTTTAAAGTAGATTTAGATACCCATTTCATGAGAGAAAAGCATGGACACCTATTTTTATGAGATTTTGATCTATTTAAGACCTCGTTCAAGATTGGTCAAACCAAGGTTGAAAATATGCACTTTTGTCGATTTTCTTGGAATTGAGTTTTGAAAGTGGATTTAGGTACCCATTTGAGAGATAAGCATGGGCACCTATTTTTACAAGATTTGGAACTATTTTTGCCCTCGTTCAAGGTTGGTGAAACCAAGGTTGAAAATATGCACTTTTGTCGACTTTCTCGTAATTGAAATTTTAAAATAGATTTAGATACCCATATGAGAGATAAGCATGGACACCTATTTTTATGAGATTTGGAGCTATTTTGGCCCTCATTCAAGGTTGTTCAAACTAAGATTGAAAATATTTACTTTTGTCAACTTTTTTGGAATTGAGTTTTGAAACTGGATTTAGGTACCCATTTGAAAGATAAGCATGGGCACCTATTTTTATGATATTTGGAGCTATTTTTGCACTTATTCAAGGTTGAAAATATGAACTTTTGTCGACTTTCTTGGAATTGAGTTTTGAAAGTGGATTTAGGTACCCATTTGAGAAATGTGCATGGTCACCTATTTTTATGATTTTTGGAGCTATTTTGGCCCTCGTCCAAGGGTAGTACAACCAAGGTTAAGAAGGTGCACTTTTTTCGACTTTCTTCCAATTGAGTTTTGAAAGTTGATTTAGGTACCCATTTGAGAGATAAGGATGGACACCTATTTTTATGAGATTTGGAGATATTTTGGCCCTCATTCAAGGTTTAAAATATGCACTTTTCTCAACTTTCTTGGAATTGAGTTTTGAAAGTGGATTTAGTTACCCATTTGAGAGATAAGCATGGACACCTATTTTTATGATATTTGGAGCAATTTTGTCCGTCATTCAAGTTTGGTCAAACCAAGTTTGCAAATATGTAGTTTTGTTAATTTTCTCGCAATTGAGTTTACAAATTCAATTCACGTACCCATTTGGGAGATGAGCACGGATACATATTTTGGCCCTCATTCAACGTTGGTGAAACCAAGGTTGAAAATATGCACTTTTGTCGACTTTCTTGGAATTGAAATTTGAAAGTGGATTTAGGTACCCATTTAAGAGATAAGCATGGACACCTATTTTTATGGGATTTGAAGCTATTTTGGCCCTAAGACAAAGTCAATCAAACCAATGTTGAAAATATGCACTTTTGTCGACTTTCTCAGTAATGAAATTTTAAAGTAGAATTAGGTACTCATTTGAGAGATAAGCATGGACACCTACTTTTATGAGATTTGGAGCTATTTTGGCCCTAGTTCAAAGTTGTTCAAACAAAGGTTGAAAATATGCACTTTTGTCAACTTTCTCAGAGTTAAGTTTTGAAAGTGGATTTAGGTACCCCTTTGAAAGAATAAGCATGGACACCTATTTTTATGAGATTTGGATCTATTTTGGCCCTCACTCAAGGTTGGTCAAACCAAGGTTGAAAATATGATTTTTTCTTGACTTTATCAGAATTGAGTTTTGAAAGTGGATTTAGGTAGGCATTTGAGAGATAAGCATGGACCCTTTTTTTATGATATTTTGAGCTATTTTGTCCATTGTTCAACATTTGTCAAAGCAAGGTTGAAAATATGCACTTTTTTCGATTTTCTCGAAATTTAAATTTTAAAGTAGGTTTAGATACCGATTTGAGAGATAAGCATGGACACATATTTTTATGAGATTTGGAGTTATTTTGGCCCTCGTTCAATGTTGGTTAACCAAAGGTTGAAAATATGCACTTTTTCTGACTTTATCAGAATTAAGTTTTGAAAGTGGATTTAGGTACCCATTTGAGAGATAAGCATGGAGACCTATTTTTAAGAGATTTGTAGTTGTTTTGGCCATCGTTCAAGCTTGGTCAAACCAAGGTTGAGAATATGAACTTTTGTTGACATTCTTGGATGATTTTTGAAAGTGGATTTCAGTACCCAGTTGAGATATATGAATCGACACCTATTTTAGGAGATTTTGGAGCTATTTTGGCCCGCATTCAAGGTTGGTCAAGCCAAGGTTGAAAATTAGCACTTTTGTCGACTTTATCGGAATTGAAATTTGAAAGTAGATTAATATAGACATTTGAGAGATAAGCATGGATAGCTATTTTTATGAGATTTGGAGCTATTTTGTCCCTCATATAAGGTTTGTCAAACCAAGGTTGAAAAGATGCACTTTTGTCGACTTTCTTAGAATTGAGTTTCGACAGTGGATTTAGGTACCGATTTGAGAGATAAGCGTGGACACCAGTTTTTATATGTCTTGATGCTATTCTAGCCCTTGTTCATTGTTGGTCACACCAATTTTATACCTAAATCTTGTCATCAGCATGTGATAAGATCCCAAACCTCATAGTTTCCCTAAATCTGAAATTGTGAAGCCAAGAATATTGGTCCAGACATCAAATTTTCATTTGAAAATCTAGCACTACTTCTACCCTTTAGTCAAAAAGTGATACCTTCTTCAGCACAGCCTGTAATACATTGGAAGTAAGCAGTGGCATCGCCTTTACCCTTTAATCAAGGCACGGTTCTTCCTAGAATCTCTCTGTCATGGTGAATAAGAAGAGGTGCCCTTGGTAAAAAGTGAAAAAGAGAGGTTCTCATGAAGCTTCTCGAAAGAAGGCTTTGTGGCACCCTTATCCTTGATCACTAGGATCAGTTGGGCTCAATATCCATCCTTGTAAGATCTCCTATCCACCTCACCCATCAATTTCTCAACCATCCCTATCCATTAAAATCCTATAAAAACAAGCTCAATATCCATGGTTGAGGAGAGAGTAATGTTAGGATGTTGCTTTGATATTCTGGCCTAAGTCATTCAAGAGAGCTTGAGGGAGCAAGTTGGAACTGTAGGGGACAAGATGTTGGTTTTGTGAGAGAGCATGTCAAAACTAAGGCATAGGTTGTAAACTCTTTCCTCATTTTATTAATGTAAAGTTGGTTCCTTTCCCATATACTTGTTATGTTATAATATTGCATGTTATTTTTAGATTCCTTAGTCACTGAAATAGATATAAAGATGATGTTCTAGTATCTTAGATCTCTCATGTGTTTGATGTGTTTATGCAGGTATTTTCTTGGCGACCTTTTCTCATAAGAGAAGAACCAAATCACTCCATCAAATATTGTATTCCAGGTGTTTCTAGATTCTAGGGAAAGTCTTCCAACCTTATTGTGAACTATTTGTTCTAGATCTGAACCATTCAGAGCAAATGAACAGCTTCCGTCCGCAGAAGGTGCAACAAAATTCCTAGCAATAGACACCTAGTTTTATGGATTTGGAGTTATTTTGTCCATCATACAAGGTTCATCAAACCAAGGTTGAAAAGATGCACTTTTGTCGACTTTCTCGGAATTGAGTTTTGATAGTGGATTTAGGTACCAATCTTAGAGATAAGCATGGAAACCATTTTTTTGTTAGTTTTTCAACATTAAGCTAGCATTATTAGGATCCTTAACTAAGATAATAACAAGTACAACAATCAAACACAAGAGACAATGAAAACAGTGTTTTCCTCGGGGAAACCATAAAGGAGAAAACCCCACAACTTCCTTAGAGATAGAATCAACACCAAAAAAGTAAGT
Source organism: Pseudotsuga menziesii (assembly GCA_001517045.1). Taxonomy (NCBI): domain Eukaryota; kingdom Viridiplantae; phylum Streptophyta; class Pinopsida; order Pinales; family Pinaceae; genus Pseudotsuga; species Pseudotsuga menziesii. The sequence continues at coordinate 282,733 of LPNX010849103.1, forward strand.
GATCTCCCAACAACAATAATCTTCTTCTTGTCTAGCCCTAGTGTGTTCTCCTTCCTCAACTATGCTCTACACTTGAGTGTGGATGACTTGTGTGATAAATAGAGACTCCACTTCTCTATTTATACTAATCCCGACATGACTAAAACCCTACTAGGGCCGACCTCTACTAGGAGAGTCTTATAACCCTAGTGCCCCGGAACTGCAGGGACTTTAACCCTTAAACAATCAAGGGGTTACCCACTATGACTTGACATGACTTGTTTACATAATTGATCCTCCCAATCGGAACATCAGGGCATGACAATATGACTCAAATACATTATAGATACATCTCGGAATAAACATCGAGTTACAATACATAAGATACATAGATGAATACATTCTGAAGTTACAAATACATCAACACTCCCTCTTAACTAGGAAGGTATTCTTTCGACACAATTTTCAGCACTGGTCTTCTTCTTTGCATCAAATGGATCATCTTGTCATCTTCATCTAAAGTATTCTAAGTCTTCAATTCATTTTCATTTTCAAGTCATCGTCAATCTTCGAATCTGGATCATCTCTCGATCTGGATCATCATGGGACATCATCACTAGATCTGGATCATCACTGGTCATCATCACAGAATCTGGATCATCACTCAATCTGGATCATCACTGGTCATCATCATAGGATTTGTATCGTCACTAGATCTATATCATCACTCGATCTGGATCATCACTGGCAATCATCATCACGGGTGCTATCTCATGATTCTTCTCATCATAGGAAGTTCTACAGAGCGAGTCCTTTTTCATGATGGTTGTAGGCCTAGCCTCCATGTAGGTATTTCTTCAGTGCTTATATCTGACACTAAGTCAAAATGGCCCACCTAGCACTTACATCTGACCTACTCATCAAAAAGGCACGCCCAGCACTCACATCTGATCATGTAGGAACCAATCCTTTAATCATATCAGAAATTCCCAGCACTCACATTCACCTGCATGATAGGGACACAAACTAGTATCATTTGTGAAATGGATCAGCACTTACAACCACCAGCATGATAGGAACCCAAACTACTATCATCTATGGAAAGGCACAGCACTCACATCCACCAGCATGGTAGGAACTCAAACTACTACCATCTATGGAAAGGCTCAGCACTTACAATCACTAGCATGGTAGGAACTCAAACTAATACCATCTATGAAAAGGCACAACACTTATAGTCACCAGCATGATAGGAACCCAAACTACTATCATCTATGAAAAGGATCGGCACTTAAAACCACCAGCATGATAGGAACCCAAACTACTATCATATGTGGAAAGGCCACTGCACTTACATATGAGCACGTGGGAACACATCCCTCAGTCACATCAGAATGGATCTCAGTCCTAGACTGAGGATCCCTGGTACCTCACTAGGTAGCTCCATTCAAAGAATGGTGGTAGCTCTTATATCTGACACTAAGTCAAAATGGCTTAGCACTCATATCTGACATGGGAGGAACCTAATCCTTTAGCCATGACAGAATGGATTTAGCCCTTACATCTGATCAGGTGGGAACACATCCCTCTGTCACATCAGAATGGCCATGCACTCATATCTGATCATGTGAGAAAAAATATCATGGTCATATCAGAATGGCCCTCGGTCATAACCTGAGTTTTCCTGGTACCTCACCAGGCATCTCCATTCCAATAATGGAAATAGCCCTTATATCTGATCATGTAGGAACCAATCCTATAGTCATATCAGAATGGCTTAGCACTCATATCTGTCATGGAAAGAACCAATCCTATCACCATGATAGAATGGCTCAGCCCTTACATTTGACCTGCTCGTTAGAATGGCTATGGATCTCAGCACTCATATCCGTCATGGAAGGAACCAATCCTCTCACCATGATAGAATGGCTCAGCCCTTACATCTGACCATGGAAGGAACCAATATTCTCACCATGTCAGAATGGATATGGGACTCATCACTTTCCCTTGGAGGAAAATTCGATCTGGAGAACACCAAGCTTCTCCCTGAAGTACTCGAAATTCACTCTAGCCAATGGCTTTGTCAATACATCAGCTATATGTTCCTCCATCACAACATACTGGAGCTTCACTGCTCCCTTCTGCACCATATCACTGATATAGTGGTACTTGATATCGATATGCTTTGACTTGTCATGGAACACTGGATTCTCTGACAACTTCACACAACTCTGGTTGTCACAATGTATACAAGTAGCATCCAACTGGAGATCAAATAAATCAGACAGTAGCTTCCGCAGCCATACTACCTCACAACTAGCTAAACAAGCTACGACATACTCTACTTCAACTGTACTCAGTGCCACACAGGATTGCTTCCTGCTAAACCAAGATATCACACCCAATCCCATACTGAAGCAACATCCTGAAGTGCTCTTCCTATCGATGGCACTGCCTACCCAATCCTAATCAATATAACCCTCTAGGTTAATCTTTTGATTCACATTGTACTTGAGCCCATAATCAACTGCACCCTTCATGTATCTCAGAATATGCTTTGCAGCAACCAAGTGAACATTTCTTGGGTCTGTCAAGAACTGGCTCAAGGTGTTCACAGCAAAGCAAATGTCTGGTCTCGTGTTCGTTAGGTACATCAATGACCCAATCATCTAACAATACATCGTAGCATCAATCATCTTTGATGAAGCATCACTCAATAGCTTTAGTTTTGATGCCATAGGTGTGGCCATAGTCTTGCAGTCCATCATCCCAAATCTCTTCAAGATCTCTACTGCATACTTCCCTTGTCCAAGAGAGATTCCATCCATACTCTGCCACACTTCCACACCTAGAAAGTAATGCATCATACCCAAGTCCTTCATCTTGAACTCAGAAGCAAGCTTTCTCTTTGTATCAACAATCAACCAACCTGTACCTATCACAAATAGATCATCTGCATATAGTAGAAGCATCACTGGGTTTCCATCTTCAACCTTGTAGTAAAGGTTGGAATATGCTTTACTCTTGGTAAAGCCCAAATTGGATAGAAACTTGTCAATTCTGCTGTACCAGGTCCTGGGTGCCTATTTCAAACCATACAGGGATTTCTTCAATCTGCATACATGAGACTCTCTGTCATGTGTCTCAAACCTGAGTGGTTGTTCGACATATACTTCCTCTTCCACTACACCATTCAAGAAAGCAGTCTTGACATCCATCTAATGTATCTTAAATTTCATCACTGCAGCCAGAGCAAGTACTGATCTAATGGAAGTGTATCTGGCTACAGGTGCAAAGGTTTCTTCTTAGTCTATTCCTTCTTTCTAAGAGAAACCCTGAGCCACAAATATTGCCTTATACTTTTCAATGCTACCATCTACAGCATGCTTGATCTTGTAGATCCATTTGGAAGTTACAACTGACTTCCCTTCTGGTCTTAGGACAACATCCCAAACATCATTATTCATGATTGATTGATATTATTTGATCATAGCATCCTTCCATTATTTCCGTTCTGCCGCTTCTTCATAACTAGAAGGTTCTTTATCAATGAAATCACTCAGTAAAGCTACATACCCGGAGCAGGATCTTGTCCTCTTTCTTTCTCTGTGATTCTCTTCTAGAGCCCCATATCTTTCCGCACCTTGGATAATTTCTCATACCCAATAAGGTTTCCTCTTATGAGGATTCTTCTCCAGAGGTGGATCTACAGGTCTTTGTGGTTCTTCAAATTCTTGATCTTCTTCTTGAGCTTCTTCATTCATGGTTGTATCATGAATTCTGGGTGCTTCTACTTCTGCTTCTTTAGGTTCTTCAATAGGTATCTTTCTGGATTTGTTGTAAGCTATGTCTTCATCAAATGTCACATCCCTATTTATGTCAATCTTCTTGTATCCTAGGAAATAGATTCTGTAAGCCTTCGAGCTTTCAGAGTATCCCACGAATATACCCTTCTTTCCTGAAGGATCTAATTTTGTCCTTTTCTCCTTTGGGATGTACATGTACACAGGACAACCGAATATTCTGAGATGGGTGACTTCTGGTTTCTTGCCGAAGAAGACTTCTTCAGGAGTCTTGTTCTCAAGTACTCTATGTGGAGTACGGTTCTGTACATACACCGTTGTTCTGGAAGCTTTAGCCCAAAGATGCATAGGAAGATCTTGATCATGAAGCATTGCTCTTGCAGCGTCCATGATAGTTTTATTCTTCCTTTCTGTAACCCCATTCTGTTGTGGATTATAAGGAGTGGACAATTCCCTCTTAATCCCTGATTCTTTGCACAACCTCTTGAATTCATTTGAAGTGAATTCTCCATCATTGTCTGATTGAAAAGTCTTGATCTTCTTTTCGGTATGGTTCTCGATCAAGGCTTTGAATTCCTTGAATTTGCTGAATACTTCATCTTTGTTCTTCATGAAGTAAACCCACGTCTTCCTAGAAAAATCATCAATAAAAGAAACATAATATGCATACCCGCTTAGTGAGCTTGATGACATAGGACCACATACATCAAAGTGGATGATTTCCAAGATTCCTTTTTCTTTGCTTTCGCTACTTGGAAATGTCTTCTTTGTGTTCTTTCCCTTCGCACATCCTTTGCAGACCCCATCATGTTTTGCTTGGATTTTTGGAAGACCTTCAACAACTTTGCTTGCAATAGGTAGTGCTTTGTAATGCACATGTGCAAGCCTTCTATGCCAAAGTTCACTTAGCTCTACTGTATCATGGACCATTGCTTGTTCTGCATGGCCCTTCAACTTTTACAATCCTCCTTCTTGTTCTCCAATTACTACCACATCATCGATAGTCTTTCCTCTAGGCCACATAATGACTTGGCCATCTATGATTGCAACCCGCATTCCTTTTGCATCCAATGCTGATATGGAGAGAAGGTTCTTCTTGAGTCCTGGTACAAACAATACTTCCTTAATTGTTAGAGGCTTACCAGAGTCTAATTTATATGAAGATTCCCCACTACCTTTTATTGGATATTGGTAGTCATCTCCTAGCTTCACCTTGTGAGGTGATTCATGTTCTGATAGTCTTACAACGGATTCCTTGAATCGAGTCATATGTTTGGAAGCCCCACTGTCTATAAGCCAATCATCACTACCATGAGTAATGTTACCTGTGAGAGTGGAAATCAAAACATATTCATCCTCGCTTGAAGAATCTTCACTTTCATATCTGGATCTCTTCTTGGATGGTTCATCATCGTCTGCAACATGAGCATGATGTCTTCTTTTGTTCCCCTTATTCTTATGAGAATGATTCTTGCTCTTAGTTTAGTCTTTTGCAAAGTGTCCTTTTTCATCACATGTATAACATCTCAATCAAGATAGGTCTTTTCTATTGTTAGAATGATAGTTCTTACCTTTGGAGTAATGAGGATTTCTTCTTCCCTTCTTGGAGTGAACTATGAGGGCTTGATATTCACTTCCCATCTTCTCTTCTCAGGCTACTATCTGAGATTCTTCTTGAGAGGATTCTTCCCATAGTCTGCTGACCTTAACTAACTTCTTTCTAGCACAGATTCCTTGGATGAAAGAATCCCATGACCTAGGAAGGCCATTCAAAGTAGTCATCACAATCTCTGCATTTTCCACTTCTTCATCAACAGCTTCTAATTGTTCCTTGATTTGAGAAACCATTGTGAAGTAAGACTGGATAGTCTCTGCATTCTGAATCTTCACATTCTTTAGTTGATTCCTCAGAGTCATCTTCTGGTTTATGTTCTTCCCTTCAAACAATTTGGTTAGGGCATCAAACAAAGCTTTAGGTGTCTTGAGAGAGGACACTTGTGGGATAAGGTGATCCTTGATAGAATCAGCAATGATCCTCTTTTCCATAACCATATTCTTCTTATGTAAGGCCTTTGCCTCATCTCCCTCTGGAACTGGAACCTCCTCATGGATGTAGGAGTCTAATTCATTCTCTTCCAGGACCAGGGAGATCCTATACTTCAAGGATCGGAAGTTAGCAGCTCCCTCAATCTTTTCATCCATCTTGGTAGGATGAGAAATCTTATTTGAGAACCTCAAATGGAAATACAAAAGATTTTAGATCTTAGCAAGTTCAAGATGTCAGATCTAAAACTTGAGCTAAAATCCTGCACAGCTGGTTCGGGAGCAAATTAGTGTTTTGTTTTTCCGAAGTTCTGTTCACCCAAATGCCTTGAAATTTGTCCCTAACTTCGAATTTTGGGTAGGAGATCAATCCAGGCCTCGGCTCACTGAAAAATTCCTCTTCTATGAAAATTCCTAATTTCTGGCAGTAGTGACAGGTCCAAAACTGAAAAACCTCGGAATTGGATTCTGCTTTGACAGAAAGATATGCCCTAAGGAGGAGAGTTATTCCACCTTACTTTTGCTGAAAATCTATGGAGGAAGATCCACAAACTAGGAATCCCTCGTTCCCGCAGCTATACAGTGTCTTCTTCTCAGGTTAGCTCTGATACCATGTTAGTTTTTCAACATTAGGCTAACATTATTAGGATATTTAACTGAGAGAATAACAAGTACAACAATAAAACACAAGAGACAATGAACACAGTGTTTTACCTCGGGGAAACCATAAAGGAGAAAACCCTGCAACTTCCTCAGAGATAGAATTAGCACCAAAACAGTAAGTGATCTTCCAACAATAGTAATATTCTTCTTGTCTAGCCCTAGTGTCTTCTCCTTCCTCAACTATGCGCTACACTTGAGTGTGGATGACTTGTGTGATAAATAGAGACTTTCTCGGAATTGAAATTTGAAAGTGGATTTAGCGACCATTTGGGAGATAAGCATGGAAACCTATTTTTATGAGATTTGGAGCTATTTTTTTCCCTCGTTCAAGGTTGGTCAAACCAAGGTTGGAAATATGCACTTTTGTAGACTTTATTGGAATTGAGTTTTCAAGGTGGATTTAGGTACCCATTTGAGAGATAAGCATGGAAACCTAGTTTTATGAGTTTTTGAGCTATTTTGGCCCTCATTCAAGGTTGGTCAAACAAAGGTTGAAAAGTTGCACTTTTTTCGACTTTCTCGGAATTGACATTTTAAAGCAGATTTAGATACCCATTTTGAGAGATAAGCATCGACACATATTTTTATTAGATTTGGAGTTATTTTGGCCCTCGTTATAGGTTGGTCAAAGCAAGGTTGAAAAGGTGCACTTTTGTTGACTTTCTCATAATTGAGTTTTGACAGTAGATTTAGGTACCCATTTGAGAGATAAGCATGGACACCTATTTTTATGAGATTTTGAGTTATTTTGGCCATCATTTAATGTTGGTCAAACCAAGGTTAAAAATATGTGCTTTTGTTGAATTTCTATGAATTGAGTTCTGAAAGTGGATTTAGGTACCCAATTGAGAGATAACCATGGACACCTATTTTTATGAAATTTGGAACTATTTTGGCCCTCGTTCAAGTTTGGTCAAACTGAGGTTCAAAATATGAACTTTTGTCGACTTGCTCGGAATTGAAATTTTAAAGTAGATTTAGATACCCATTTGAGAGATAAGCATGGACACCTATTTTTATGAGATTTGGAGCTATTTTACCTCTCGTTCAAGGTTGGTCAAATAAAGGTTGAAAATATACACTTTTGTCGACTTTCTCGGAATTGAGTTTTAAAAGGTGATTTAGATAGCCATTTAAGAGATAAACATGGACACCTATTTTTATGAGATTTGGACCTCTTTTGTCCCTCGTTGAAGGTTGGTCAAACCAAGGTTGAAAATATGCTTTTTTGTTGACTTTCTTGGAATTGAGTTTTTAAAGTTGATTTAAGTACCAATTTGAGAGATAAGCATGGTCACCTATTTTTATGAGATTTGGAGTTATTTTGTCCCTCGTTCAAGTTTTGCCAAACCAAGGTTGAAAATACCCACTTTTGTTGACTTTCTCGGAATTGAAATTTTAAAGTAGATTTAGATACCCATTTGAGAGATAAGAATGGACACCTATTTTTATGAGATTTAGAGTATTTTGGCCCTTGTTAAAGTTTGGTCAAACCAAGGTTGAAAAGTTGCACTTTTATCGACTTTCTCGGAATTGAGTTTTGCAAGTGGATTCAGGTACCTATTTGAGAGATGACCGTGGACACCTATTTTTAGGACATTTGGAGCTATTTTGGCCCTCGTTCAAGGTTGGTCAAACCATTTTAGCCATCATTAAATGTTGGTTAAACCATGCTCGAAAAGATGCACTTTTGTTGACTTTCTCAAAATTGAGTTTTGAAAGTGGATTTAGGTACCCATTTGATAGATAACAATGGACACATATTTTTATGAGATTTGGAGTTATTTTGGCCCTCGTTCAAGCTTGGTCAGACCAAGGTTCAAACTATGTAGTTTTGTTGAATTTCTCAAAATTGAGTTTTGAAAGTAGATTTAGGTACCCATTTCAGACATAAGCATTGACACCTATTTTTAAGACTTTTGGATCTATTTTGGCCATCGTTCAAGGTTGGTTAAACCAACATTGAAAATATGCACTTTTGTCGACTTTCTCGGAATTGAAATTTTAAAGTAGATTTAGATACCCATTTGAGACATAAGCATGGACATGTATTTTTATGAGATTTGGAGCAATTTTGGCACTTGTTCAAGGTTGAAAATACGCACTATTGTTGAATTTCTTGGAATTGAGTTTGAAAGTGGATTTAGGTACCCATTTGAGAGATAAGCATGGACACCTATTTTTAAGAGATTTGGAGTTGTTTTGGTCCTCGTTCAAGGTTGGTCAAACCAGGGCTGAAAATATGCAGTTTTGTCAACTTTCTCGGAATTGAAATTTTAAAGTAGATTTAGAGACCCATTTGAGAGATAAGCATGGACACCTATTTTTATGAGATTTGGAGCTATTTGGCCCTCGTTCAAGGTTAGTCAAACCAAGGTTGAAAAGATGCAATTTTGTCAACTTTCTGGGAATTGACTTTTGAATGTGAAGTTAGATACCCATTTGAGAGGTAAGCATGGACATCTATTTTTGTTAGATTTGGAGCTATTTTGGCTATCGTTCATGGTTGTTCAAGCTAAGGATGAAAATATGCACTTTTTTTACTTTCTCGGAATTGAGTTTTGAAAGTGGATTTAGGTACCCATTTGATAGAAAAGCATGTAAACTTATTTTTATGAGATTTGGATCTATTTTGGCCCTCGTTCAAGGTTGGTCAAACAAAGGTTGAAAATATGTACTTTTGTCAACTCTCTCGGAATTGAAATTTTAAAGTAGATTTAGATGCCGATTTGAGAGATAAGCATGGACACCTATTTTTATGAGATTTTGAGCTATTTTTTTTGTTGTTTAAGTTTGGTTAAACCAAGGTTGAAAAGATTTACTTTTGTCGACTTTCTCAGAATTGAGTTTTGAAAGTGGATTTAGCAACCTATTTGAGAGATAAGAATGGACACCTATTTTTATAAGATTCAGAGCTATTTTAGCCCTCATTCAAGGTTTGTCAAGCCAAGGTTGAAAATATGCACCTTTTTGACTTTATCAAAATTGAAAGATCAGCATGGATACCTATTTTTATGAGAATTGGAGCTACTTTCGCCCTCATTCAAGCTTGATGAAACGAAGGTTGAAAAGATGCACTTTTGTCGAATTTCTCGGAATTGAGTTTTTGAAAATGGATTTAGGTACCCATTTGAGAGATAAGCATGGACACCTATTTTTATGAGAATTGGAGCTACTTTGGCCCTCGTTCAGGGTTGGTAAAATGAAGGTTGAAAAGATGCACTTTTGTCAAATTTCTCGGAATTGAGTTTTTGAAACTGGATTTAGGTACCCATTTGAGAGACAAGCATGGAGAACTATTTTTATGAGATTTGGAGCTATTTCGGCCCTCGTTTAATGTTAGTCAAACTAAGGTTGAAAGTATGTAGTTTTCTCGACTTTGTCAGAAATGAAATTTTAAAGTAGATTTAGGTACCCATTTGAGAGATAAACATTGACACTTATTTTTATGAGATTTCGAGTTATTTTGGACCTCGTTCCAGTTTGGTCAAACCAAGGTTGAAAATATGCACTTTTGTCGACTTTTTCCGGAATTGAGTTTTGAAAGTGGATTTAGCTATCCATTTAAGAGATAAGCATGGACACCTTATTGTATGAGATTTGGAGCTATTTTGGCCCTCGTTCAAGGCTGGTCAAACCGAGGTTGAAAAGATTTACTTTTGTCAACTTTCTTGGAATTGAGTTTTGAAAGTGGATTTAGGTATCCATTTGAGAGATAGGCATGGACACCTATTTTTATGGGATTTGGAGCTATTTTGGCCCCCGTTCAAGGTTGGTCAAACCATGGTTTAAAATATGCACTTTTGTCAAGTTTCTCGGAATTGAGTTTTGAAAGTGGATTTAGGTACCCATTTGAGAGATCAGCATGGACAACTATTTTTATCATACTTGGATCTATTTTGGCACTCGTTACGGGTTGGTCAAACCAAGGTTCAAAATATGTAGTTTTGATGACTTTGTTGGAATTCAAATTTTAAAGTAGAATTAGATACCCATTTGAGAGATAAACATGGACACCTATATTTATGACATTTGGAGCTATTTTGGCCCTTGTTAAAGGTTGGTCAAATGAAGGTTGAAAAGATGCACTTTTGTCGACTTTATGGGAATTGAAATTTGAAAGTGGATTTAGTTACCCATTTGAGCGATATGCATGGACACCTATTTTTATGAGATTTGTGGCTATTTTGGCCCTCGTTCAAGTTTGGTCAAACCAAGATTGAAAAGATGCACTTTTGTCGACTTCTCAGAATTGAGTTTTGAATGTGGATTTTCGCACCCATTTGAGAGATATGTATGGACACATATTTTTATGAGATTTGGAGCTATTTTGGACATCGTTCAAGGTTGGTCAAACCAAGGTTGAATATATGCACTTTTGTCGAATTTATCGTGATTGAGTTTTGAAAGAGGATTAAGGTACACATTTGAGACATAAGTATGGACACCTATTTTTATGACATTTGGAGCTATTTTGGATCATTCAAGGTTGGTCAAACCAACGTTGAAAAGATGCACTTTTGTCGACTTTCTCGGAATTGAGTTTTAAAAGTGAATTTATCTACCCATTTGAAAGATAAGCATGGACACATATTTTTATGAGATTTCGGATCTATTTTTGCCGTCGTTCAAGGTTGGTCAAGCTAAGGTTGAATATACACACTTTTGTTGACTTTATCGGAATCAAGTTTTGAAAGTGGATTTAGGAACCCATTTGGTCAAACCGAGGTTGAAAATATGCAGTTTTTTCCACTTTATCGGAATTGAAATTTTAAAGTAGATTTAGATACCCATTTGAGAGATAAGCATGGACACCTGTTTGTATGAGATTTGGAGCTATTTTGGCTCTCGTTCAAGGTTGGTTAAACAAACGTTGAAAATATGCACTTTTGTTGACTTTCTTGAAATTGATTTTTTAATGTGGAATTAGGTACCCATTTGAAAGATAAGCATTGCCACCTATTTTTATGAGATTGGGAGTTATTTTGGTCCTCATTTAACTTTGGTCAAACCAAGATGGAAAATATGCACTGTTGTTGACTTTCTCAGAATTGAAATTTTAAAGTATACTTAGGTACACATTTGAGAGATAAGCATGGACACCTATTTTTATGATATTTGGAGCTATTTTTTCCCTAAATCAAGGTTGGTCAAACCAAGATTGAAAAAATGCGCTTTTGTCGAATTTCTTGGAATTGAGTTTTGAAAGTGGATTTAGGTACCCATTTGGTCAAAATAAGGTTAAAAATATGCACTTTTGCTCACTTTCTAGGAATTAAAATTTTAAAGTAGATTTAGATCCCCATTTGAGAGATAATCATGGACACCTATTTGTATGAGATTTGGAGCTATTTTGGCCCTCATTCAAGCTTGGTCACACTAACATTGAAAATATCCACTTTTGTTGATTTTATCTTAATTTAGTTTTGGATTTGGATTTAGATACGCATTTGAGAGATAAGCATTGACACCTATTTTTATGAGATTGGGATTTATATTGGTCCTGGTTCAAGGTTTGTCATACCAAGATTGAAAATACGCACTTTTGTCGACTTTCTTGGGATTGAAATTTTAAATTATAGTTCGATACTAATTTGAGAGATCAACATGGACACCTATTTTTTTGATATTTGGAGCTATTTTGGCCCTCGTTCAAGGTCGATCAAACTAAGGTTGAAAATATTCCTTTTGTCAGCTTTCTCAGAATTGAGTTTTAAAAGTGGATTTCAATACCCATTTGAGAGATAAGTATGGACACCTATTTTTATGAGATTTGGAGCTATTTGGCCCTCGTTCAAGGATGGTCAAACCAAGGTTGAAAATATGCACTTTTTTGACTTTTTCGAATTCCTCGTGATTGAGTTTTAAAAATAAATTTACCTACCCATTTGAGAGATAAGCATGGAAAACTATTTTTATGGGATTTAGAGCTATTTTGGCCCTCATTCAAGGTTGGGCAAACCAAGGTTGAAAATATGCACTTTTGTCGACTTTCTCGTAATTGAGTTTTGAAAGTGGATTAGGTACTCGTTTGAGAGATAAGAATGGACACCTATTTTTATGAGATTTGGAGCTATTTTGGCCCTCATTCAAGGTTCGTCAAACAAATGTTGAAAATATCCCTTTTGTTGACTATCTCGAAATTGAATTTTGAAAGTGGATCTAGGTACCAATTTTAAAGGTAAGCATGGACACCTATTATTATGAGATTTGGAGCTAGTTCTTCCCTTGTTCAAGGCTGGTCAAACCAAGGTTGAAAAGATGGAATTTTTCTACTTTCTCGTAATTGAGTTTAGAAAGTGGATTTAGGTACCCACTTGAGAGGTAAGCATCGACACATATTTTTATGAGATTTGGAGCTATTTTGTCCCTCGATCAAGGTTGGTCAAATCAAGACTGAAAATATGCACTTTTGTTGACTTTTTTCAGAATTGAGTTTTGAAAGTGGATTTAGGTACCCATTTGAGAGATAAGCATTTACAACTGTTTTTATGAGATTTGGAGCTATTTTGGCCCGCGTTCAAGCTTGGTCAAACCAGGGTTGAAAATATGCACTTTTGTCAACTCTCTCGGAATTGAAATTTTAAAGTAGATTTAGATGTCGATTTGAGAGGTAAGCATGGAGACCTATTTTTATGAGATTTGGAGCTATTTTTTTCGTTGTTTAAGTTTGGTTAAGCCAAGGTTGAAAAGATTTACTTTTCTCGACTTTCTCGGAATTGAGTTTTGAAAGTGGATTTAGGAACCTATTTGAGAGATAAGAATGGACAACTATTTTTATAAGATTCAGAGCTATTTTATCCCTCATTCAAGGTTTGTCAAGCCAAGGTTGAAAATATGCACTTTTGTCGACTTTCTCGAAATTGAATTTTGAAGGTGGATTTATGTACGCAAGGTTGGTCAAACCAAGGTTGAAAATATGCACTTTTGTCGACTTTCTCAGAATTGAGTATTAAAAGTGGATTTAGGTAGTCGTTTGAGAGATAAGCATGGACACCTATTTTTATGAGATTTGGAGCTATTTTGGCCCTCGTTCAAGGTTGGTCAAACCAACGTTGAAAATATGCACATTTGTCAACTTTCTCAGAATTGAAATTTTAAAGTATATTTAGATACACATTTGAGAAATAAGCATGGAAACCTATTTTTATGAGATTTGGAGATATTTTAACCCTCGTTCAAGTTTGGTCAAACCAACGTTGAAAAGATTTACTTTTTTCGACTTTCTCGGAGTATTAAAAGTGGATTTAGGTACCTATTTTCAAGAGATTTGGAGCTATTTTGGGCCGTGTTCATGGTTGGTCAAACCAGGGTTGGAAATATGGACATTTTTCGACTTTCTTGGAATTTAGTTTTGAAAGTGAATTTTGGTACCCATTTGAGAGATAAGCATGGACACCTATTTTTACGAGCTTTGGAGCAATTTTGGCTCTTATTCAAGTCAGGAAACCACTGTTGAAAATATGCGCTTTTGTCGCCTTTCTAGGAATTGAGTTTTGAAAGTGTATTTAGGTACCCATTTGACAGATAAGTATGGACACCTATTTTTATGAGATTTGGAGTTATTTTAGCCCTCGTTTAAGGTTGGTCAATCGAAGGATGAAAATATGCACTTTTGTCGACGTTCTCAGAATTGAAATTTTAAATGAGATTTAGATACTCATTTGAGAGATAAGCATGGACATATAGTTTTATGAGATTTGGAGCTATTTTGGCCCTCATTCAAGGTTGGTCAAACAAAGGTTGAAAATATGCACTTTTGTTGACTTTCTCGGAATTGAAATTTGTAAGCAGATTTAGGCACCCATTTGAGAGATAAGCATGGACACCTATTTTTATGAGATTTGGAACTATTTTGGCCCACGTTCAAGGTTGGTCAAACCAAGGTTTAAAATATGCATTTTGTTGACTTTATTGGAATTGAAATTTGAAAGTGGATTTAGGTACCCATTTGAGAGATAAGCATGGATACCTATTTTTATGAGATTTGGAGCTATTTTGGCCCTCATTCAAGGTTGGTCAAACCAAGGTTGAAAAGATACTCTTTTGTCGACTTTCTCGGATTTGAGTTTTGAAAGGGGATTTAGGTACCAATCTGAGAGATAAGCATGGACACCTATTTTTATGATATTTGGAGCTATTTTGTCCCTCGTTCAAGGTTGGCAAACCAAGGTTGAAAATATGCACTTTTGTTGACTTTCATGGAATTCAGTTTTGGAAGTGGATTTAAGTACCCATTTGAGAGATGAGCATGGACACTTTTTTTATGATATTTGGAGCTATTTTGGCCTATGTTCAAGGTTGATCAAACCGGGCTTGAAATTATGTACTTTTGTCGACTTTCTCAGAATTTAAATTTCAATGTAGATTTTGATACCCATTTGAGAGTTAAGCATGGACACCTATTTTTATGAGATTTGGAGCTATTTTGACCCTCATTCAAGGTTGGTAAACCAAGGTTGAAAAGATGCACTTTTGCCAACTTTCTCAGAATTGAGTTTTGTAAGTGGATTTAGGTACCCATTTGAGAGATAAACATGGAAACCTATTTTTATGTTATTTGGATCTATTTTGGCCCTCTTTCAAGGTTGATCAAACCAAGGTTGAAAATATTCACTTTTGTTGACTTTTTTTAGAATTGAGTTTTGAAAGTGGATTTAGGTACCCATATGAGAGATAAGTATGGACACCTATTTTTATGAGATTTGGAGATATTTTGTCGCTCGTTCAAGGTTGTTCAAACCAAGGTTGAAAATATGCACTTTTGTCGACTTTCTTAGAATTTAAATTTGAAAGTAGATTTAGATACCCATTTCAGAGATAAGCATGCATAGATACAAGGTTAAAGAAATGCACTTTTGTCGACTTTTTTGGAATTGACTTTTGAAAGTGAATTTAGTTACACATTTTAGAGATAAGCATTGACACCCATTTTTATGAGATTTGTAGCTTTTTTGGTCCCCATTAAAGGTTGGTCAAACTAAGGTTGAAAATATGCACTTTTGTCGACTTTCTCAGAATTGAGTTTTGAAAGTGGATTTAGGTACCCATTTGAGAGATAATCATGGACACCTATTTTTATGAGATTTGGACTATTTTGGCCCTTGTTCGAGTTTGTTCAAACCAAGGTTGAAAAGCTTTGCTTTTGTTGACTTTCTCAAAATTGAGTTTTGAAAGTGGATTTAGGTACCCATTTGAGAGATAAGCATGGAAACCTATTTTTATGAGATTTTGAGCTATTTTGGCCCTCTTTAAAGGTTGGTCAAACCAAGGTTGAAAATATGCACTTTTGTCGACTTTCTCGGAATTGAGTTTTGAAAGTGGATTTAGGTATCCATTTGAGAGATAAGCGTAAGCACCTATTTTTATGAGATTTAGAGCTATTTTAGACCTCATTCAAGGTTGTTCAAACCAAGGTTGAAAATATGTACCTTTGTTGACTTTCGGAGAATGAGTTTTTAAATTAGATTTATTTACCGATTTGATATATAAGCATGCACACCTATTTTCATGAGATTATGACCTTTTTTTGGCCCTCATTCAAGGTTGGTCAAACCGATGTTGTAAACATGCAATTTTGTCGACTTTATCAAATTTGAGTTTTGAATGTGGGTTTAGGTACCCAAGGTTGGTCAAAAGGTTGAAAATATGCACTTTTGTCGAGTCTCTACGGGATTTAGTTTTAAAAGTGGATTTAGGTACCCATTTAAAAGATAAGCATGGACAACTATTTTTATGAGATTTGGAGCTTTTTTTTCTTGCATTCAAACTTGGTCAAACCAAGGTTGAAAATATGCACTTTTGTCGACTTTCTTGGAATGGAAATTTTAAAGTAGATTTAGATACCGATTCGAGGGATAAGCATGGACACCTATTTTGATGAGATTTGGAGCTATTTTGGCCCTTTTACAAAGTTGAAAATATGGACTTTTGTCAACTTTCTCGGAATTGAGTTTTGAAATTGAATTTATCTACCCATTCTAGAGATAAGCATGGAAATCTATGTTATGAGATTTGGAGCTATTTTGGCCATCGTTCATGGTTGAGCAAGCTAAGGTTGAAAATATGCACTTTTGTTGACTTTCTCGAAATTGAGTTTTGAAAGTGGATTTAGGTATGCATTAGAGAGATAAGCATGTACACCTATTTTTTACGATATTTGGAATTATTCTGGCACTCGTTCAAGGTTGGTTAAACCAAGATTGAAAATATGCACTTTTGTCGAATTTCTTGGAATTGAAATTTTAAAGTAGATTTAGATACCTATTTGAGAGATAACCACAGACTCCTATTTTTTTGAGATTTGGAGCTATTTTAGCCCTCGTTCAAGGTTGGTCAAACCAAGACTGAAAAGATGCACTTTTGTCGACTTTCTTGAAATTGAGTTTTGAAAGTTAATTTAGGTACCCATTTGAGAGATAAGTTTGGACACCTATTTTTATGAGATTTGGAGCTATTTTGGCTCGCGTTCAAGCTTGGTCAAACCAAGGATGAAAATATGCTCTTTTGTTGACTTTCTCCTAATTATGTTTTAAAAGTGGATTTAGGTACCCATTTCAAAGATAAGCATGGACTACTATTTTTATGAGATTTGGAGCTTTTTATCCCTCGTTTAAGGTTGGTCAAGCCAAGGTAAAAAACATGCACTTTTGTTGACTTTGTCGGAATTGAAATTTTAAAGTATATTTAGATACCCATTTGAAAGATAAACATTGACACCTATGTTTATGAGATTTGGAGTTATTTTGGCCCTCATTCAAGGTTGGTCAAACCAAAATTGAAAATATGCACTTTTCGACTTTCTCGGAATTGATTTTTGTAAGTGGATTTAGGTACCCATTTGAGACATAAGCACAGACACTTACTTTTATGAGGTTTGGATCTATTTTGGCCCTCGTTCAAGGTTGGTCGAACTAAGGTTGAAAACATTTACTTTTCTCGACTTTATCAGAATTGACTTTTGAAAGTGGATTTAGGTACCCATTTCAGGGATAAGCATGGACACGTATTTTTATGATATTTGGAGCTATTTTGGCCCTCATTTAAGGTTGGTCAAACCAAGGTTGAAAATATGCACTTTTGTTGACTTTTTCACAATTGAATTTTGAAAGCGGATTTAGGTACCCATTTGAGAGATAAGCATGTACAACTATTTTTATGAGATTTGTAATTATTTTGGCCCTCGTTCAATGTTGGTCAAACCAAGGTTGAAAATATGCACTTTTGTCAACTTTGTCGGAATTGAAATTTTAAAGTAGATTTAGATACCCATTTCAGAGATAAAGATGGAAACCTATTTTTATGAGATTTGGTGCTATTTTGGCCCTCGTTCAAGGTTGGTCCAACCAAGATTGAATATATGCACTTTTGTCAACTTTCTTGGAATTGAGTTTTGAAAGTGGATTTACATAAGCATGGAAAACTATTTTTATTAGATTTGGAGCTATTTTGCTCTCGTTCACGGTTGGTCAAACCAACGTTGAAAATATGCATTTTTCTTGACTTTCTCAGAATTGAGTTTTGAAAGTGGATTTAGGTACCCATTTGAGAGATAAGCATGGACACCTATTTTTTTGAGATTTTGAGCTATTTTTCCCTTCATTCAAGGTTTGTCAAACTAAGGTGTAAAATATACACTTTTGTCGACTTTCTCGGAATATAGTTTTGAAATTGATTTAGCTACCTATTTCAAAGATAAGCATGGACACCTATTTTTATGCGATTTGGAGCTATTTTGGTCCTCGTTCAAGCTTTGTCAAACCAAGGTTGAAAATATGCACTTTTGTAGACTTTCTTAGAATTGAGTTTTGTAAATGGATTTAGGTACCCATTTGAGAGATAAGCATGGACACCTATTTTTATGAGATTTGGAGCTATTTTGGCCCTTGTTCAACGTTGGTCAAACCAAGGTCCAAAATATGCACTTTTGTCGATTTTATTGGAATTGAGTTTTGAAATCGAATTTAGGTACCCATTTGAGAGATAATCATGGACAACTATTTTTATGACATTTGGAACTATTTTGGCCCTCGTTCAAGGATGGTAAAACCAAAATTTAGATATGCATTTCACTGATAAAAATGGACACCTATTTTTATGAGATTTGGAGCTATTTTGTCTCTCATTTAAGGTTGGTCAGACCAAGATTGAATATATGCACTTTTGTCAACTTTCTCGGAATTGAGTTTTGAAAGCGGATTTAGATACCCATTTGAGAGATAAGCAAGGAAAACTATATTTATGAGATTTGGGGATATTTTCCCCTCGTTTAAGGTTGGTAAACTGAAGGTTGAAAATATGCAGGTTTCTCGACTTTCTTGAAATATAGTTTTGAAAGGTGATTTAGGTACCCATTTAAGAGATAAGCACAGACACCTATTTTTAGTAGATATAGAGCGATTTTCCCCCTCGTTCAAGGTTGGTCCAACTAAGATTGAATATATGCACTTTTCTTGATTTTATTTGAATTGAGTTTTGAAAGCAGATTTAGATACCCATTTGAAAGATAAGCATGGAAAACTATTTTTATGAGATTTGGAGCTATTTTGGCACTCATTCAAGGTTGGCCAAACCAATGTTTAAAATATGCACTTTTGTTGACTTTCTAGGAATTGAAATTTGAAAGTGGATTTAGGTACCCATTTGAGAGATAAGCATAGACACCTATTTTTATGATATTTGTAGCTATTTTGGCCCTTGTTCAAATGTGGTAAAACCAAGGTTGAAAATATTCACTTTTGTTAACTTTCTCTGAATTAAAATTTGAAAGAGGATTTAGGTACCCATTTGAGAGATAAGCATCGACACCTATTTTTATGACATTTGGAGCTATTTTGGCCCTCGTTCAAGGTTGGTCAAACCAAGCTTGAAAATATGCACTTTTGTCGACTTTCTCAGAATTGATTTTTGAAAGTGGATTTAGGTACCCATTTGAGCGATAAACATGAACACCTATTTTTTAAGGTTAGTTAAAACAAGGATGAAAATAAGCACTTTGGTCGACTCTATTGGAATTGAAATTTTAAAGTAGATTTAGATACCCCTTTTAGTGGACACTTATTTGGATGAGACTTGGAGCTATTTTGGTCCTGATTCAAGGTTGGTCAAACCAAGGTTCAAAAGATGCACTTTATTCGACTTTCTTGAGATTGAGTTTTGAAAGTAAATTTAGTTACCCATTTGAGAGACAAGCCTGGACACCTATTTTTATGAGATTTGGAGCTATTTTAACCCTCATTGAAGGTTGGTCAAACCAAGGTTGAAAATATGCACTTTTGGCGACCCTCTCAAAATTAAGTTTTGAAAGTGTATTTAGCTACCCATTTGAGGGATAAGCATGGACACCTATTTTTATGAGATTTGGAGCTATTTTGTCCCTCGTTCAAGGTTGGTCGAACTAAGGTTGAAAAGTTGCATTTTTGTTGAATTTCTTGGAAATGAAATTTTGAAGTAGATTTAGATACCCATTTGAGAGATAAGCATGGATGCCTATTTTTATGAGATTTTGATCTGTTTTGGCCCTCGTTCAAGGTTGGTCAAACCAAGGTTGAAAATATGCACTTTTGTAGACTTTCTAGGAATTGAAATTTTAAAGTGGAATTAGATACCCATTTGAGAGATAACCATGGACGCCCATTTTTATGAGATTGGAGCTATTTTGGCCCTCATTCAACTTTGGTCAAACCAAGGTTGAAAATATACACTTCGATCGACTTTTTCAAAATTGAGTTTTGAAAGTGGATCTAGGTACCCATTTGAGAGATAAGCATGGACACCTATTTTTAAGATATTTGGAGCTATTTTGGCCCTCGTTCAAGGTTGGTCAAATCAAGGTTAAAAGGATGAAATTTTTGTCGACTTTCTCGCAATTGAGTTTTGAACATGGATTTAGGTACCCATTTGAGAGATAATCATGGAAACCTATTTTTATGAGATTTGGAGCTATTTTGGACCTCATTCAAGGTTGATCAAACAAGGGTTGAAAATATGCACTTTTTTCGACTTTCTTGGAATCCAGTTTTGAAAGTAGATTTAGATACCAATTTGAGAGATAAGCATGGATGCCAATTTTTATGATATTTGGGGCTATTTTGGCATGTGTTCAAGGTTGTTCAAACCAAGGTTGAAAATATGCACTTTTTTCGACCTTCGCAAAATTGAGTTTTGAAACTGGATTGAGGTACACATTTGAGAGATAAGCATGGAAACCTATTTTTATGAGATTTGGAGCTTTTTTGGCCCTCGTTCAAGGCTGGTCAAAGCAACGTTTAAAATATGCAATTTTGTCGACTTTCTTGCAATTGAGTTTTTAAAGTGGATTTAGGTACCCATTTGAAAGATAAGCATGGACACCTATTTATATGAGATTTGGAGCTATTTTGGCCCTTGTTCAAGGTTGGTCAAACCAAGGTTGAAAATATGCACTTTTGTCAACTTTCTCGGAATTGATAGTTTAAAGTGGATTTACATATCCATTTTAGAGATAAGCTTGGACACCTATTCTTATAAGATTTGAAGCTATTTTGGCCCTCTTCAAAGGTTTTTCAAACCAAGGTTGGAAAAATGCACTTTTGTTGACTTTCTCAGAATTGAGTTTTGAAAGTTGATTTAGGTACGCATTTTAGTGATGAGCATGGACACCTATTTTTATGAGATTTGGAGCTATTTTGGCCCTCGTTCAAGGTTGGTCAAACCAAGGTTGAAAATATGCACTTTTTTCGACTTTCTAGAAATTCAAATTTGAAAGTAGATTTAGGTACCCATTTGAGAGATAAGCATGGACACCTATTTTTTTTAGAATTGGAGCTATTTTGGCCCTCGTTCAAGGTTGGTCAAACCAAGGATGGAAATATGCATTTTTGTCAACCTTCTGGTAATTGAAATTTGAAAGTGGATTTCGGTACCCAGTTAAGAGATAAGCATGTACACCTATTTTTATGAGATATGGAGTTATTTTGGCCCTTAATCAAGGTTGATCAAATGAAGTTTGAAAAGATGCTCTTTTCTCGAATTTCGCGAAATTGGGTTTTGAAAGTGGATTTAGGTACCCATTTGAGAGATAAGCATGGACACCTACTTTTATGAGATTTGGATCTATTTTTCCCCTCGTTTAAGTTTGGTCAAACAAGGGTTGAAAAGTTGGTCAAATAGGTGTACCTAAATCCATTTTCAAATTTCAATTCCGAGAAAGTCAACAAAAGTGCATATTTTCAACCTTGGTTTGACTAACCTTGTACGAGGACAAAAATAGCTCCAAATATCATAAAAATAGGTGTCCATGCTTCTCTCTAAGCTGTGTACATAAATCCACTTTCAAATTGAATTCTGAGAAAGCCAACAAGAGATAATTATGGACACCTATTTTTATGAGATTTGGAGCTATTTTGGCCCTCGTTTAAGGTTGGTCAAACCAAGGTTTAAAATATGCAGTTTTGTCGACATTCTAGGAAATAAAATTTTAAAGTAGGTTTAGATACCCATTTGAGAGATAAGTAAGGACCCCTATTTTTATGAGATTAGGAGTTATTTTTTCGTCATTCAAGGTTGGTCAAACCAAGGTTCAAAAGATGCAGTTTTGTCGACTTTCTCGGAATTGTGTTTTGAAAGTGGATTTAGGTACCCATTTGAGTGATAACCATGTACACCTATTTATATGAGATTTGGAGCTATTTTGGCCCTTGCTCAACATTGGTCAAACCAATGATGAAAATATGCACTTTTGTCGACTTTCTTGGAATTGAGTTTTGAAAGTGGATTTAGGTACCCATTTGAGAGATAAGCATGGACACATATTTTTATGATATTTGGAGATATTTTGGCCCTTTTTCAAGGTTTGTCAAAAAAAGGTTGAAAATATGCACTTTTTTTTACTTTCTCAGAATATAAATTTTAGAGTAGTGTAAGATACCTATTTGAGAGATAAGCATGGAGACCTATTTTTATGAGATTTAGAGCTATTTTGGCCCTCATTCAAGGTTGGTCAAACCAACGTTGAAACTATGCACTTTTGTCATCTTTCTTTGAATTGAGTTTTGAAACTGGATTTAGTTACCCATTTGGGAGATAAGCATGGACACCTATTTTTATGATATTTGGGGCTATTTTGGCCCTCGTTTAAGGTTGGTTAAACCAAGGTTGAAAATATGCACTTTTGTCAAGTTTCTTGGAATTGCAAATTTAAAGTAGATTTAGATACCCATTAGAGAAATAAGCATGGACACTTATTTTTATGATATTTGGAGTTATTTTGGCCCTCGCTCAAAGGTTGGTGAAACAAGGGTTTGAAGGATGCACTTTTGTCGACTTTCACAGAATTGAGTTTTGAATGTGGATTTAGGTACCCATTTGAGAGATAAGCATGGACACCTATTTTTATGAGATTTGGAGCTATTTTGGCCCTCGTTCAAAGTTGCTCAAACCAAGGTTGAAAATATGCATGTTTGTCGACTTTCTCGGAATTCAGTTTTAAAAGAGGATTTAGGTACCCATTTGAGAGATAAGCATGGACACCTTTTTTTATGAGATTTGGAGCTATTTTGGCTCTTGTTCTAGGTTGGTCAAACCAAGATTGAAAATATGCACTTTTTTTTACTTTATCGAAATTGAAATTTTAAATTATATTTAGATACCCATTTTATTAGAATAATCAAACCCATAGTTACACATAGGAGACATTAATTTGTCAATTTTTTCCTATTCCTAGATTCGTTACTATGCTAGTTGGCATCCACTAGCAGCCAGAAGTCAACAAATGCTAAAATTGGCTTAAGGAGCACTTTAAAAACATCCTAGAAAACATTCTGAAAAATATGCACTATCTCCATTATAGTAAAAGCACATTTCTTCTTTTTCTAAAGGCTGCCTTGCTTTTAAGGAGTTTTATTGAAAAAGGGAAAAGTTAGTCTTGGAGTAACTACGTTGTTTTTTGCCAAACTTATCCTCCTAATTTTTATGCATCCAAAATCATGGATCTGATATATTTCCATCTCTTCTCACTTGGTACATCTCACTCATCCAATTCATAAGCATCTTGACATATTTGGAAAGTGATTTGTGCACCTATGGGGGATTTTGACTAGTTTAGTAAGCCTGCCTTTTGTCCAATTCGAATAGCATCCTTATGCTTTCGAATATATGATGTAATTATATATTTGGACAGACTATTACTTTATGACGTTGGATGATGTACACTTGTTTCAATATATGGTTTTGTTATGCTCTAAATTCAGTCCCCTTTTTGTAGAATTTCGCAAGCTTGTCTAGTAATTTTGTGAGCGTAATTTTTCTACTTCTTGGGATTAATTTCCACATGGTATCAGATCCTTTGTAGTTCAATTTATCTCCTTCCACATTTCTATTGCAAGTTCGACATCACTGACTGAGAGCGCATTCTGCTAGTTGAAGGGTATAGTTGCTGAGATATGGACCAATTTCAAAGGATCATCTTGACTCCATTCAATTTCTCCAAATGGAAGGCTGAGATGGAGATTTTGTTGAGGGATAACAGATTCTACAGGGTTACCACAAAAATTGAGGCTGATCCCAATGCAACTGCATAGAAAATTAAATGGCACAACATGAGGGATGAGGCCTATGGTCTTTTGTGCTTGACCATTTCAAGAGACATCCTCTTCCATATTGATGGATTGATATCACCAAATTAGGTTTGGGAGAATCTTGAGACTCTATTTGGAAATAAAAATGAAATAAGGGAACATCAACTCTAGAATGAGATGATCTCAATGAGTCCTAGCAACTTTGAATCTTTCAACTCTACTTTTCCAAGTTTAAGGCCCTTGTTCTGCAGTTAAAACAGTGTGGAATTAAAAAGAAGGATGAGAAACTAGTCTTGACCATACTTTCAAATCTTGGTCCTGACTACTCTATTTTTTTTACCTTTCATGACACCAAATTGACAACACAATCCTGCAACATTCCTTATCTTGTTGAGTTCATGGAATCCCTCACCCAGGAGCAAGATAAATTGGTAATGATGGGCACCATCAAACCTTCCAAATATGAAGCTTTAGTTGCTAGATATTTGAGTGTGGATTCCAAAGGCAAGAAGAAATCCAATTCAAAGAAGGCACTTAAACAAAAGAGACAAGTCCAATTCTCAAGAGGAGACCTTAGGCTCCAACAATATCTTCTAGAAGAAGAAGAATAAAGGTGAAATGAGCAAGTGTGCATACTACAGTAAGGGTTATCATCCTGAGAGCTCTTGTATGAAAAATAAAACTGACATGTTGACTCAAATCCCAAAGAAGAACAAAATATCCCTTCCTAAATATGCAAAGAAGAGGGAAGGAGGATCAAATTTAGATGAGAAGGAGAGAGTTCATGCCTTGGTTTCCAGCACTTCGATATCATCTACCTTCGTCATTATTTCTGGAGCTTCAAGGCACATGGTTTTGACAAGGGATACTTTTGTTGATGTAATTGTAACTTGGGAATGTATTCACTTGTATTTATTATGTATTGTAACCCAATGTTTATTTCAGGATGTATTTGTAATGTACTTGAGTCATGTCATGCCCCGATGTTCCTATCAAGATTTTCTATAATGTAACAAGTCATTTCAAGTCATTATGGGTAACCCTCCTATTGGTCAAGGGTTAAATTCCCCACAGTTGTGGGGCCCTAGGGTTATTATAATATCCTAGAGAATTCGACCCTAGGTGAGTCATTGTAAGTCAGGGAAATAGTCCCCACCATTTTGTTAAGGATAAAGCTCCTTGTTGGTCAGAGCAGGAAAAGTCCCCACAAGTTGTGGGGCACTAGGGTTATTAGACACTACTACAGATGTCGCCTCTAGTAAGAAATTTTTAAGTGAGGCCGACATGTTGGAGTGGGTTTCAAGTGAATGAAAGAATATAAATAGAGAGTGAGCCTCTATATTTATCACACACACACTCACTTATTGGGGCGCATGAGTGAGAGGAGAAGTTGTTGGGACAAGAGAGAGACTACTGCTGTCGAGAGATCATCTTTATGTTTTCGGGTTTTACTTTTGGTGCTGATTCTATCTCTAAGGAAGTTGTGGGGTTTTCTCCTTTATGGTTTCCCCGAGGAAAATTCTTTGTGTCTCTTGTCTCTTGTATCTTGTATTTTATTGTTGTGCATGTTATTCTCTCAGTTAAAGATCCTAAGATCATAATGCTAGCTTGAATGATAAAAAATCTAACATGGTATCAGAGCTAACCTGAGAAGAAGAAATTATGCAGCCGCAGAAGATAGGGCTTCTTACTTTTTGGGTCTCTCTCCACAATCCATCAGTAAAATTATGCTAGGGTGACTCTCCATTGAAGGGTGCATCTTTCTATCGAAGCGAAATTCGATTCCGAGCATTTTCTATTTTGGCGTGGGAAATTAGGGCTTCTTACAGAAGAGAATTTTTTTGAGTCAGCCCATCATAGGATTGGTTGCCTCATCAAAATCAAAGTTTAGAGACCTCGATCAATATTTTTTGTTGGGTGAAACTTCAGGAAAGTCAAACCCTATTTGACCCCGAGCTAGAAAAACCCTAAAATACTAAAACTGCTAAGTTTTGGTACATTCACTGTATCTTGGGATTGGTGAAGGTTCAGGAGCTGAAAATTGCAGAGGCCTCCAATACAATTCAGATGTACATTGTGTCCAAACTTCAGCCTCCTATTCACTATATTGTTGGAGATATTATCCCTCCAAGTTAGGGTTCCGGCCTCTTCCAGAATTCATCCCTAAACATGATACCTGGGGAGAATTTCTTTATATTGGGATAACAAGGTCTAAATGAAATTTTTGAAGATGTTTCAGAAAGGCGTGGACTTTACTTTCTGTGATCTGATTTTTAGACCCATAAGATGAAACAATGACACGTGGCAGTCCATTCAACTTCGTTGTTCTGAACAGTCCTCTAACAGGTCACCTTGGTAAAATGATCATAAGTCCCAATTGGTGAAACCAATTCTAATTAAACCTATGGTTTTGGATTAGGGACATGTGAGGATACCTCAGTTTGATGTTTCATATAGAGAGGAGAATTAATTTTGGAGATATCATAGAAATAGTGACAGACATTTCTGTAGGAGAAATTGGAAAACTAGGGCTTCCTGTTCCCAGAGCTTCCCTCCACCGTTTTCAGAAAAGGAGTACATTGGACATATCACCTTCAAGAGATCTATATTTATATCCAATCAGATTTGAAATATTCCAAGTTTTGAAAATTAGGGTTTCTCTAACGAACCCTAGATCAGCCAGCTCCAGAACCAGGACGGACACCTCAAATATGTAAGATCTAATCTTTTGCTATTTCCATTTGAGGTTCTCATTTCAAAGTGATATATCACATCATCTTGATTATAAGCTTAGTTAATTTGACAACTTCCAAACATGGAAGTATATGATCTCTTTGAAGAAAATGAATTAGACACCTACATGAGTAATGAGGTTCCAGTTCCAGAGGGAGATAAGGCTAAAAGTCTTGCACAAGAAGAACTTGGTCAAGGCCAAGAAGATCATTGTTGATTCAATCACGGATCACCTTATACCACAAGTGTTTTCCATAAAAGACACCAAAAGAAATGTTTTATTCCTTGACCAAGCTATTTGAAGGGAAGAACATAAATCAAAATATTACTTTGAGAAACCAGTTGAAGAATGTGAAGATCCAGAATGCAGAGACCATGCAGTCATACCTTACAAAGGTCTCTCAAATCAAAGAAAAACCTGAAGCGGTAGAAGAAGAAATGGAGAATGCAGAAGTGGTGATAGCTAGCTTGAATGGCCTCCCAAGATCATGGAACTCATTCATTCAAGGAATGTGTGCTATAAGGAAGTGATTACTTTCAGCATACTCTAGGAAGAAGAAGAAGCTCAATTCATAATAAGAGAAGAGAAGATGGGAGCAATTGAAGATCAAGCTCTCACCATCCAAAGAAGATCCCTCAAGTGATGAGGAATATGAAGAAATCAACTCTTGAAGAACCTCTTATACACCTTAGCATTTGGATAAGAAACGATGCTATTATGAATGAAGAATACGATGAAGCTGAAGGCTCAAGAAGGAGTCTACCCACGAAACAAATAAAGATAAGTATTCAATTGTCATTTCATGATATTGTTTTGTTATGCATTTGTTTATATTCAGTTAATGTATTATGCATGATAGAATGTTTGCATTAATGACAGTATACTACAAATATGCATGTGATGGGTAAGTATCTCATGGTGCTATACAACTCTCCATTTCTACTTATCTATAATGAAACCTCTTTGCTGACATATTGGAATAGTGCACAATCTCAATGTTGTCCTGGTAGAGATGGATGACATCTAGAAAATTTTCGTGAGATATGGATGAATGTTGTATTGGCTAAAGTATTTGCATGATCATATGTTCATGCATAAGAATTTTTCAGTATGAATATTCCTGATGAAATTTTTCTAATCATACAAATTCATTTGAATTGTAGGAAAGATCGCATACAGCAAAGAAGGATGAGACTTGTTCCAAAGAACAAGTAACGATAGTTCAAGATGAAAATAATATGACGAATGCAGCAACATCATTGATGTAGAACCTTCCGAGAAGAAAGGGAAGACTAGTTCAAGAAGAATGATGTCTAGGATGCAGTATCGATACATGAAGGGAAGTTCGTAGTTCCATCATGTAGTATATGGAAACATCGTGGGATACAAGGAAAAATTTGTAGCATGAGGATTCTCACAAAAAGAAGGCATAGACTGCGAAGAGACATTTGCAGCCAGTGGGAGTTGAGACACATGACAGGTAGAATCATGTGTGCAAATGAAAGAAGACCTTGTATGAGCTCAAAAGACACCCATAGGATAACACATACATGATGAGCTTGATGAAGATCTTAACATTTCCTACAAGGTTGAACATGAAAGCCTATAGAGGATGATAAGCTCACAGATGGGTGCGAGAAGAACGCTTTCAAGATATAGGATCTTGGTATCTAGTGATCCTATATGGATACATAGAATATTAGTAGCATAGGAAGCTACTTGTCACTCTGATTCATAGAGTACAGAAGACAGAGGGAGTATGATGCTCCGCTTCAGAGGGAGTGACTGTAGAAGATCCTGAGGATCGACATGGTACAACAAGATGGATAGCTTACTGATGCCTCTTGTTGAAATATTGTAACTTCGAAGAATATTCTATATTTATTTATTTGTGGTCCCCGATGGTCCTACCGGGAGAACCACTTGTATTACTTTGTACCCCGATGCTCCTAATCGGAAGAACTAATAAGAGTCATGAGGTAGTCCCCTCTAATTGTAAATGTGGGTCATTAGCACCCCAGTGTGGTTTCTTGAGCCTACATGTTAACTTGAGCCTACATGTGTAACTTGAATGAATGTTGTATTGGCTAAATAGTTGCATGATGCATAAGAATTTGTTGTTATGCATATGATTTATGAAATAGTTCTAACCATGCAACTGGTGCATTTGAATTGTAGGAAAGGTCATGTGCAACCTCCTACAAGAAAATAAGGATGAGACTTGTTCCAAAGAACAAGTGATGACAATTCAATAAACATGAATTTGAAGCTCCCAGGTTCAAAGACACCATGATGAAAGAAAGAGATTCAAAGAGCGGTAGATCCACCTCGAAGGATGAAGACTAGCATGGGTATGAGAGATAACTCAAGATGAAGAAAAGAATGCTATGAAAGAAGCTATGATCAAAGAATAATAGTTGATCATGGGGAATGATGTATACGATATGATTTCGAGACATAAAGGAAAGTATGTAGTATCCTCCATATGGATATACAAGAACAAGTGTACAAAGCAAGGTTCGTGATTTTCCTCAGAAAGAATAGACCATGACATGACATACTCTATTGACCAGTATATATCAAGCATAGAACCACCTGTACAGAATGAAGAAGGAAGATAATACTCCACTTCAGAGGGAGTGACTATAGAAGATATCTGAGTTCGACACGGTATGACATGATGGACAGCTTCCTGATGGATCGAGACTTTTGGGTTCCAACGTTCAAAGTTGAATGCAGAATACTAGGATATGTTGATGATCTTACAAGATGAACTCATGGAAGATGTTATGATAAAAGAATACTAGAATGATTTTTGGGATATAGTACTCAAACCAGAAAGCAAGAATGTGGTATCTTACAAATGGATTTGCAAGATAAAATATGTCGCTGATATAAGTAAGGAAAGACTTGTGGCTAGAGGTTTCTATAAGAAAGAGGGAATTAATTCTGAAGAGACACTTACTCCAGGAAGCAAGGTACACTTCCTTCATAACTATGATGGTAGTTGCTTCCATGATGAAGTAAAGACAATCCTTCCTTAATGGTATGATTAGGGAAGAGTTTTACATCGAAAGGATTTGAAGTTGAAGACAGATGGACTCATATATGTAATTTGAAGAAGGCCCTCTATGGCATGAAGCAAGCTCCCAGAGCTTGGTATGGAAGGATAGACAATTTCCTGTCAATTATGGGCTTTACCAAGAGTAAAGCTGATCCTAACCTTTATCTCAAGGTTGTAGAAGATGAACCTGTCATCCTGTTATCATATGTGGATGACTTATTCTTGATAAGGAAGGAGAAACAGATCATGGAAAGTATGAAGAAACTAGTAGAAGAATTTGAGATGAAATACCTTGGGTTAATGCACTATTTCCTAGGTCTGGAAATATGACAAAGTTCAGAAGAAATCTTTCTCAACCAAGGAAAGTATGCGGTAGAGATATTGAAGAGATTCAATATGTTGGAAGGCAAATCCATGGCCACACCCATGGACTCCAACCTGAAGCTGTTAGCTGATGACTCATCAAAGTTAGTGGATGTGACTCATTACAGACAAATCATTGGGTCATTAATGTACTGAAAAAATTTCAGACTAGACATTTGTTTTGCTGTGAACACCTTAAGTGAATATCTTGTTCAACCAAAACGGGTTCACCTAGCAACCGCAAAACATGTGATGAGATATCTGAAAGGGACTATAGACTTTGGTCTATACTATGATGGTATCCATGAGTATAGATTGTATGGCTACATAGATGCAAATTGGGCTGGAAGTATCTCAGACAGGAAAGTCACATTAGGTAGATGATTTTGTTTGGGGTCTGCTATGAGTTCATGGTTTAGCAGGAAACAGTCCAGTGTTTCTCATAGCACAGCTGAAGAAAAATACATAGCATATTGCTCTGCTAAGTTGTGAAGTCATATGGCTTCGTAAGCTGATATCAGGTCTCTTTGACCTGAAGATGGATACTACAATGATTCTATGTGATAACCAGATTTGTGATGACAAAGAACCCTATGTTCCAATTGTAACACATAAAAATTCGGTATTTCTACATATGAGATAAGATGTAGATGATTATGTTTCAGCATTCCCATACTAAAGATATAGATTATGTTTTAGTATTTACATATTGTAGATGCAGATGATGATGATTTCGTATTTCTATACTGATGATGTAGATGATGATGTACTGATGAAGCCTCTGTCTCGGGTAAAGTTCGAACACTTTCAAGAAAAGCTTGGTGTTGTTCGAAAAGACCTTCCTCGAAAGGTGGAGTAGTGATGTTGCAGTGGGATTGTATCATCCATGGGCGCTTTCCCTAAAGTGATCCAGAGACCTCGGTCCTCAAGAATGAAGAGGGATTGTATCTTACCAGGACATCTGTCCAAAAGTGATCCGGTGACCTCAGTCCTCGAGAATGAAGAGGGATTGTATCATCCTGGGACATCTGTCCAAAATAGATCCGGTGACTTCAGTCTTCGTGAATGTGGTGGGATTGCATCATCCCTGAACTTCGGTTCAAAATGTATCTGGAGGTATCAGCCCCCGTGAATGTGGTGGGATTGCATCATCCCTGAACTTCGGTTCAAAATGTATCTGGAGGTCTCGGCCCCTGTGAATGTGGTAGGATTGCATCATCCCTGAACTTCGGTTCAAAATGTATGCGGAGGTCTCGGCCCCCGTGAAAGTGGTGGATTGCATCATCCATGAACCTCGGTTCAAAATTTAATCAGAGGTCTTGGCCCCCGTGAAAGTGGTAGTATTGCATCATCCCTGAACTTCAGTTCAAAATGTATCCAGAGGTCTCGGCCCCTATGAAAGTGGTGGATTGCATCATCCCTAAACCTCGATTCAAAATGTATCCAGAGGTATCGGCCCTCGTGAAAGTGGTAGGATTGTATCATCCTTGAACTTCGGTTCAGAATGGATACGGTGACTTCGGTACTCAAGAACATGTGTTGATCCCATAATTCCTAGAGGAAGGATTGTCTGAGTTCCACATATGTGTTGATCCCGTAATTTCAAAAGGAAGGATCATTAGTAACTCCGTAAAGACCTAAATCACGTAATTCTGAAAGGAAGGATCATTGAATTGATCCCGTAATTCCAATAGGAAGGATTGTTTGAGTTCCATAGATGTGTTGATCCTGTAATTCCAATAGGAAGGATTGTCTGAGTTCCACATCTGTGTTGATCCCATAATTCCGAAAGGAAGGGTCATTGAATTGATCCCGTAATTCCAATAGGAAGGGTTGTCAGAGTTCCACAAATGTGTTGATCCCATAATTCCAATAGGAAGGATTGTCTGAGTTCCACAAATGTGTCGATCCCATAATTCTGAAAGGAAGGATCATTAGTAACTCCGTAAAGACATAAATCCCATAATTCCAAAAGGAAGGATCGTTAGTAACTCCGTAAAGACCTAAATCCCGTAATTCCAAAAGGAAGGATCATTGGTAACTCTGTAAAGACCTAAATCCCGTAATAACGAAAGGAAGGATCATGTTGATGTTTTGATGATGTTGATGTTTTTATGATGATGATGACGTACTAATTGAATGATCAGAATATGATGATGATGATGTTCTCTGATCGAAAGATCAGAATACGATGATGATGATGTTTCTCTGATCGAAAGATTAGAAGTTTCTGATGATGATGATGTTCTCTGATTGAAAGATTAGAATATGATGATGATGTTGTTGCTGACGATGATGATGTTCTCTGATCGAAAGATCAGAATATGATGATGATGATGTTTCTCTGATCGAAAGATCAGAAGTTGCTGATGATGATGTTCTCTGATCGAAAGATCAGAATATGATGATGATGATGATGTTTTCTGATCGGAAGTTAGAAGTTGCTTATGATTATGATGTTGTTGATGATGATGATGTTTTCTGATCGAAAGATCAGAATGCGATGATGATGATGATGTTTCTGATCGAAAGATCAGAATGTGATGATGGTGAGATCCTGATGATGATGATGTTGTATTATCAAAATATGATGATGATGACGTACTGATCGAAAGATTAGAATATGATGATGAGTTGATGTTAGAGTATGATGATGTTTGGTTGATGATGTTTCTGATCGAAAGATCAAAGGTTGATGATAATGATGATTTTGATTGAAAGATCAGAATGTGATGATGATGATATTTTGATGATGATGATGTTGATGTTTTGATGATGTTTCTGATCGAAAGATCAGAGTATGATGATGATGTTGATGTTTTGATGATGTTTCTGATCGAAAGATCAGAGTATGATGATGATGTTGTTGCTGATCGAAAGGCCAAAGTGTTGAAGATGATGTTGCTAATTGAAAGGTCAAAGTGTTGAAGAAGATGTTTTTGATTGAAGCGGTCAAAGTACTTATGATGCTGAAAACTAAAGATTGAAGATGAAGACTACATGATGTTGAAAAGCTTCCAATGATTTATAGATGTATCACCCTGATGATGCTGATGATGTCCTCTATCTCTCTCCTATTATTGTTGTTATTGATGTTGTTATAGAATACCCTTCTCGTTAAGGGGGATTGTTGAAATATTGTAACTTCGAAGAATATTCTATATGTATTTCTTTGTGGTCCCCGATGGTCCTACTGGAAGAACCACTTGTATTACTTTGTACCCCGATGCTCCTAATCGGAAGAACTAATAAGAGTCATGAGGCAGTCCCCTCTAATTGTAAAGGTGGGTCATTAGCACCCCAGTGTGGTTACTTGAGCCTACATGTGTAACTCGAGCCTACATGATTAACTCGAGCTTACATGACAGATGAGTTAACTTAAGTGAACATATGAATATAAATAGAGGTGTAGTGCTCCTCATTTATGACACACACTCTCACTTGTGTAGCGCATTAGTGGAGAAGAGAAGTAGCTGGAGAAGGAGGAGGATCAGGCTTTGATCTCCTTGCCGGTTTTATCTTTTATCTTTTTGGGGCATCTATATTGAGGAATCTTTTGCTAGGTTTTTCCCTTTAGGGTTTTCCCGGGATAAATCTTTGTGTTCCTTTTGTATGGTTGTGCTTGTCTATCTTTCAGTGATCATGTTTATATGATTTTGTTATGAAAAATGAAATGAAATGCTGATGTCTTAGCTAAGAATATGAAAATTTAACACCTCTAGGATTTACTGAGAGTAAAGAGGATTCCAACCTTTGCTTCAAGGTTGAAGGTAGAACACCAGTTATGCTCCTATTATGTGTCGATGTACTACGTTCTAGGCATGGAGGTGTGGACAAGGGAAGTATGCTGTAGAGATCCTGAATAGGTTCAGGATGATGGACTGCATGACCACACCTATGGCATCGAACCTGAGGCTATTGATTGATGCTTCATCAGAGACGGTTTATGCCACGATGTATCCTCAGATGATTGGGTACCTGATGCACCTAATGGATACAAGGCCCGATATTTTATTTGCTTTGAACACATTAAGACATGTTCAATTGATGGGTGAAAATGGTACAGTTGAGTATGATACGAATCAGAAGATTAACCTAGAGTGTTATGTTGATTCAGATTGGGCAGGCAGTGCCATCGATAAGAAGAGTACTTCAGGGTTTTTCTTTAGTATGGGATCAGGTGTGATCTCTTGGTTTAGTAGGAAGCAATCCTATGTGGCACTGAGTACATCTGAAGCAGAGTATGTCGAAACTTGTTCAACTAGTTGTGAGGCAGTATGTCTGAGGAAGCTACTGTTTGATTTATTTGATCTCCAGTTGGATGCTACTTGTATATATTGTGATAATCAGAGTTGTGTGAAGTTGTTAGAGAATCCAGTGTTCCATGATGTGCTCATGATAAGTCGAAGCACATCGAGATCAAGTATCACTATATCAGGTATATGGTGCATAGGGGAGCATAGAAGCTCCAGTATGTTGCGACAGAGGAACAGATAGCTGATGTATTAATGAAGCCCTTGGCTAGGGTGAAGTTCGAATACTTCAGGGAGAAGCTTGGTGTTCTCCAGATTGAGGTTTCCTCCAAGGGGAAATGATGAGACCCAGAGCCATTCTGACATGGTGAGTGGATTAAGTTCCTTCCATGGTCATATGTAAGGGATGAGCCATTCTATCATGGTGAGAGGATTGGTTCCTTCCATGTCAGATATGAGTGCTGAGCCATTCTAATGTGGTTGAGGGATTGGTTCCCACTTGTTCAGATATAAGGGCTGATGCCATTCTCTAGGAGAATGGAGGCACTTGGTCAGTTACCAGGTAGCTCAGTCTAGGACTGGGGGCCATTCTGATGTGACTGTAGGATTGGTTCCTACTAGATCAGATGTGAGTGCATGCCATTCTAATAAGTAGGTCAGATATAAGTGTTGGGCCATTCTGATGAGTAGGTCAAATATAAGTGCTGGGTCATTCTAACGAGTAGGTTAGATATAAGTGCTGGGCCATTCTAATGAGTAGGTTAGATATAAGTGCTGGGCCATTCTGACGAGTAGGTCATATGTAAGGGGTGGGCCATTCTGACATGGGAGAGGATGAGGTTCCTTCCATGGTCAAATGTAAGGGCTGGGCCATTCTTACATGGTGAGGGGATTAGGTTCCTCTCATGGTGAGATGTGAGTGCTGGGCATGCCTTTTTGATGAGTCAAGGTCAGATGTAAGTGCTGGACGGGCCATTCTAACTTAGGTTCAAACATAAGTGCTGAGAAAGACCTGCATGGAGGCTAGGCCTACACCTAGCATGAAAAAGGGCTGGCTCTGTAGAACTTCTTGTGACGAGAAGAATCATGAGATAGCACCCATGGTACTGATCCAGATCGAGTGAGGATCTAGATCCAATGATGATGATTCAGCAGTGATGATCGAGATCCAGTGATGATGTCCAGCAATGATCCAGATCTAGTGATGGTCCATATCTATTGATCATGTCTAGTGATGATCTAGATCCAGTGATGATCCGGATCCAGTGATGATGTCCAGTGATGGTCTAGATCCAGTGATGATGTCTAGTGATGATCCAGATCCAGTGATGATGATCCAGATCGAGTGATGATCCAGATCCGATAATGGAATATGACTTGTGGTATTAAATTGTGTCGAGAGAATACATTCCTAGTTAAGAGGGAGTGTTGATGTAATTGTAACTTCAAAATGTATTCACTTGTATTTCTTATGTATTGTAACCCGATATTTATTCTGGGATGTATTTGTAATGTACTTGAGTCATGTCATGCCTCGATGTTCCTATCGGGAGTTTCTATAATGTAACAAGTCATTTGAAGTCATTGTGGGTAACCCTCCTATTGGTCAAGGGTTAAAGTCCCCATAGTTGTGGGGCCCTAGGGTTATTAGACTATCCTAGAGAAGTCAACCCTAGGTGAGTCATTGTAAGTTGGGGCAATAGTCCCCACCATTGTGTTAAGGATAAACCTCCTTGTTGGTCGGAGGAGGCAAAGTCCCCACAAGTTGTGGGGCACTAGGGTTATTAGACACTCCTAGAGATGTTGGCTCTAGTAAGTAATTGTTAAGTGAGGCCGACATGTTGTAGTGGGTTTTAAGTGAACGAAAGAATATAAATAGAGAGTGAGCCTCTCTATTTATCAAACACACACCCACTCATTGGGGCGCATGAGTAGGAGGAGAAGTTGTTGGGACAAGAGAGAGACTACTGTTGTCGGGAGATCATCTTTATGTTTTCGGGTTTTACTTTTGGTGCTGATTCTATCTCTGAGGAAGTTGTGGGGTTTTCTCATTTATGGTTCCACGAGGAAAATTCTTTGTGTCTCTTGTCTCTTGTGTTTTATTGTTGTGCATGTTATTCTCCCAATTAAAGATCCTGAGATCATAATGCTAGCTTGAATGATAAAAAATCTAACAACTTTCTACTCTCTTGATGATTCGAAAGGTCCAAATATTGTCTTTGGAGATGACTCTGTTACTCATAGTAAGGGGAAGGGTAGGATTGATATTGACCATGGTTACTTCAATGATGTATTGTATGTCCCAAGTCTTGTTGCTAACCTCTTGCATTGTATCATATGACCCACACTAGGTCTCCTAAGAAGGTTGTCTTCTTTCCCACTGAAGTTGAATTATAAGAGATTTTGAATGGTAGAGTCATAGCAAAAGGTGTTGTGGATCATAGTTTGAAGGTATACAAGTTTTCCCATTTCCTACCTTTCTCAAAACCCTCTTCTCTTCTCACTCATGCTAAAGAAGCAATAAAGCTTTGGAATGAAATACTTGGTGATATAAACTACAAGTATCTTTCAAATTTGAGTGACAAATACATGTTCAGAGGGTTACCAAAGATCAAGTTTTCTAGAGTTTCCGAAGTTGCATCCTAGGAAAACACCCAGAGCACAAGTATAAGAGAGTTAGTCATAAGAGAACCTCTGCACCCATCGAGTTAATCCACAGTGACATTGCTTGTCCATTCCCTCATATGTCCATAATTCAAGCCAAATATGTCTTAACCTTCATAAATGAGTTTTCCAAGTACTGTTAGGTTTACTTCCTAAAGCATAAGTTTGAAGTTTTTGACATCTTCAAGGTCTTGCGAGCCTTGGTTGAGAACCAATCAAGGAGGAAACTCAATATCCTCAATTCTGATAATGGTGGAGAGTATGTCAAGTCTGAGTTCATCCATTATTGTGAATATGAAGCTATCCATATGAAACATTCTATACATGGAGATCCAAAAGAAGACATTTATATGCAGCAACCTGAAGGTTTTGTATCTAATCCATGTTTGGTGTGAAAGCTAAAGAAATAATTCTATGGGATAAAGAAAGCCTCGAAGGGAGATTACCATGGACACCTATTTTTATGAAATTTGGAGCTATTTTGGCCCTCATTCAAGTTTGGTCAAACCAAGGTTGAAAATATGTAGTTTTGTCGAGTTTCTCAGAATTGAAATTTTAAAGTAGATTTAGATACCCATTTGAGAGATAAGCATGGACACCTATTTTTATGATATTTGGAGCCATTTTGGCTCTTGTTTAAGGTTGGTCAAACCAAGGCTGAAAAGATGCAATTTTGTTGACTTTCTCAGAATTGAGTTTTGAAAGTGGATTTAGGTACCCATTTGAGAGATAAGCATGGACAACTATTTTTATGAGATTTGGAGCTATTTTGGCCATCGTTCAAGGTTGGTCAAACCAAGGTTGAAAATATGCATTGTTGTCAACCTTTTCAGAATTGAGTTTTGAAAGTGGATTTAGGTACATTTGAGAGATAAGCATGGACACCAATTTTTATGATATTTGGAGCTATTTTGGCTCTCGTTCAAGCTTGGCCAATCCAAGGTTGAAAATTTGCACTTTTGTTGACTTTCTCAGAATTGAAATTTTAAAGTAGATTTAGATACCCATTTCAGAGATAAGCATGGACACCTATTTTTATGAGATTTGGAGATATTTTGGCCCTCATTCAAGGTTGGCCAAACCAAGGTTGAAAAGATGCACTTTTGTCGACTTTTTCATAATTGAGTTTTCAAAGTGGATTTAGGTATCCATTTGAGAGATAAGCATGGAAACCTATTTTTATGTGAGTTGGAGCTATTTGGGCCCTCGTTCAAGGTTGGTTATACCAAGGTTGATATATGCACTTTTGTTGACTTTCTCAGAATTTAGTTTTGAAAGTGGATTTAGGTACCCATTTAAGAGATAAGCATGGACACCTATTTTTATGTGATTTGGAGCTATTTTGGTCCTCTTTCAATGTTGGTCAAGCCAAGGTTGAAAATATTCACTTTTGACGACTTTCATGGAATTAAGTTTTGAAAGTGGATTTATGTACCCATTTGAGAGATAAGCATGGACACCTATTTTAATAAGATTTGGAGCTATTTTTTCCTACGTTCAAGGTTTGTCAAACCACAGTTGCAAATATGCATTTTTGTCGGCTTTCTTTCTCAAACCAAGCTTGAAAAGATTGGTCAAACCAAGGTTGAAAATATTTGCTTTTGTTGACTTTCACGGAATTGAGTTTTGAAATTGGATTTAGCTACCCATTTGACAAATAAGCATGGGCACCTATTTTTATGAGACTTGGAGATATTTTGGCCCTCGTTCAAGGTTGGTCAAACCAGGGTTGAAAAGATGCACTTTTGTCGAATTTCTCAGAATTGAGTTTTGAAAGTGGATTTAGGTACCCATTTGAGAGATAAGCATGCACAACTATTTTTATGACATTTGGAGCTATTTTGGCCCTCATTCAAGTTTGGTCAAACCAAGGTTGAAAATATGCACTTTTGTCGACTTTTTCCAGAATTGAGTTTTGAAAGTTGATTTAGCTATCCATTTCAGAGATAGGGATGGACACCTTATTGTATGACATTTAGAGCTATTTTGGACCTTGTTCAAGGTTGGTCAAACCAAGGTTGAAAAGATTTACTTTTGTCGACTTTCTCAGAATTGAGTTTTTAAACTGGATTTAGGTACCCATTTGAGAGATAGGCATGGACACTTATTTTTATTAGATTTGGAGCTATTTTGACCGTCGTTCAAGGTTGGTCAAACCATGGTTGAAAATATGCACTTTTGTCGAGCTTCTCGGAATTGAGTTTTGAAAGTGGATTTAGGTGACCATTTGAGAGATCAGCATTGACAACTATTTTTATAATATTTGGTTCTATTTTGGCCCTCGTTAAGGGTTGGTCAAACCATGGTTCAAAATATGCACTTTTGTTGACTTTGTCGGAATTGAAATTTTAAAGTAGATTTAGGTACCCATTTGAGAGATAAACATTGGCACCTATTTTTATAAGATTTGGAGTAATTTTGGACCTCGTTCAAGTTTGGTCAAACCAAGGTTGAAAATATGCACTTTTGTTGACTTTTTCTGGGATTGAGTTTTCAAAGTGGATTTAGT
The DNA here is from genome assembly GCA_001517045.1 of Pseudotsuga menziesii. Lineage (NCBI taxonomy): Eukaryota > Viridiplantae > Streptophyta > Pinopsida > Pinales > Pinaceae > Pseudotsuga > Pseudotsuga menziesii. The sequence continues at coordinate 322,363 of LPNX010849103.1, forward strand.
TATCCATTTCAGAGATAAGCATGGACACCTTATTGTATGAGATTTGGAGCTATTTTGGCCCTTGTTCAAGGTTGGTCAAACCAAGGTTGAAAAGATTTACTTTTGTCGACTTTCTCAGAATTGAGTTTTGAAACTGGATTTAGGCACCCATTTGAGAGATAGGCATGGACACCTACTTCTATTAGATTTGGAACTAATTTGGCCCTTGTTCAAGGTAGGTCAAACCATGGTTGAAAATATGCACTTTTGTCGAGCTTCTCGGAATTGAGTTTTGAAAGTGGATTTAGGTACCCATTTCAGAGATCAGCATAGACAACTATATTTATAATATTTGGATCTATTTTTTCCCTCGTTAAGGGTTGGTCAAACCAAGGTTCAATTTATGCACTTTTGTTGACTTTGTCAGAATTGAAATTTTAAAGTAGATTTAGATACCCATTTGAGAGATAAACATGGATACCTATTTTTATGACATTTAAAGGTATTTTTTCCCTTGTTCAAGGTTGGTCCACCCAAGATTGAAAATATGCACTTTTGTTGACTTTCTCGGAATTTAGTTTTGAAAGAGGATTTAGATACCCATTTGAGACATAAGCATGGAACCTATTTTTATGAGATTTGGAGCTATTTTGAACCTCGTTTAAAGTTGGTCAAACTAAGTTTGAAAATATGCACTTTTTCAACTTTCTCGGAATTGAGTTTTGAAAGTGGATTTAGGTACCCATTTGAGAGATAAGCATGGAAACCTATTTTTATGATATTTGGAGCTATTTTGACCCTTGTTCAAGCTTGGTCAAAGTAAGGTTTAAAATATGCACTTTTGTTAATTTTCTCATAGTTGAGTTTCGAGAGTTGATTTAGATACCCATTTGAGAGATAAGGGCAGACACCTATTTTTATGAGATTTGGAGCTATGTTGGACCTCATTCAAGGTTGGTAAAACCAAGGTTGAAATTATGCACTTTTCTCGACATTCTCGCAATTGAAATTTTAAAGTAGATTTAGATACCCATTTGAGAGATAAGCTTGGATGTCTATTTTTATGAGATTTGAAGCTATTTTGGCCCTCATTAAAGGTTGGTCAAATGAAAGTTGAAAAGATGCACTTTTGTTGACTTTATCGAAATTGAGTTTTGAAAGTAGATTTAGGTACCCATTTTAGAGATGACCATGGACACCTATTTTTATAAGATTTCAAGTTATTTGGTCCTTGTTCAAGTTTGGTCAAACCAAGGTAGAAAATATGCACGTTTGTCGACTTTCTCGGAATTTAAATTTGAAAGTGGATCTAGGTACCCATTTGAGCGATAAGCATGGACACTTAATTTTATGAGATTTGGAGCTATTTTGGCCCGCGTTCAAGTTTCGTCAAACCAAGGTTGAAAAGATGCACTTTTGTCGACTTTCTAGGAATTGAATTTTGAAAGTGGATTTAGGCACCCATTCGAGAGATACGTATAGACACCTATTTTTATAAGATTTGGAGTTATTTTGGACCTCGTTCAAGGTTGGTCAAACCAAGTTTGAAAATATGCACTTTTGTCGACTTTCTCAAAATTGAGTTTTGAAAGTAGATTTAGGTACACATTTGAGACATAAGCATGGACACCCTTTTTTATGAGATTTGGAGCTATTTTGGTCCTAGTTAAAAGTTGGTCAAACTAAGGTTGAAAATATGCACTTTTGTCGACTTTCTCGGAATTGAAATTTTAAAGTAGATTTAGATGCCCGTTTTAGAGATAAGCATCAACACCTATTTTTATGAGATTTGGAGCTATTTTGGCCCTCGTTCAAGGTTGGCCAAACCAAGGTTAAAAAGATGCACTTTTGTTGACTTTCTCGGAAATGAGTTTTGAAAGCGAATTTAGCTACCCATTTGAGAGATAAGCATGGAGACCTATGTTTATGAGGTTTGGATCTATTTTGGCCATCATTCAAGGTTGGTTAAGCTTAGGTTGGAAATATGCACTTTTGTCGATTTTCTTGTAATTGAGTTTTGAAAGTAGATTTAGGTACCCATTTGAGAGATAAGCATGACACCTATTTTAATGATATTTGGGGCTATTTTGGCCTGCATTCAAGTTTGGTCAAAGCAAGTTTGAAAACATGCACTTTTGTCGACTTTCTTGAAACTTATTTTTGAAAATGGATTTAGGTACCCATTTGAGAGATAAGCATGGAGACATATTTTATGAGATTTGAAGCTATTTTGGCCCTCGTTCAAGGTTGGTCAAACCAAGGTTGAAAATATGCACTTTTGTCGACTTTTTCAGAATTGAGTTTTGAAAGTGTATTTATGTACCCATTTGAGAGATAAGCATGCACACCTATTTTTATGAAATTTGGAGCTATTTTGGTCCTCGTTCAAGGTTGGTTAAAGTAAGGTTGAAAAGTGGCACTTTTTTTTACTTTTGCAGAACTGAAATTTTAAAGGAGATTTAGATACCCATTTGAAAGATAAGGACAAACAACTATTTTTATGAGATTTGGAGCAATTTTGTCCCGTGTTAAAGGCTGGTCAAACCAAGGTTGAAAAGATGCACTTTTTTTCTAATTTGTTGGAATTGAGTTTTGAGAATAGATTTACATACCCAGTCGAGAGAGAAGAATGGACGCCTATCTTTATGATAATTGGAGCCATTTATCCCTCATTCAAGGTTGGTCAAACCACGGTTGAAAGTATGCACTTTTGTCGACTTTCCCTGAATTGAAATTCGAAGTGGATAGAGGTACCCATTTGAGAGATAAGCATGGACACCTAATTTTATGAGATTTACAGCTATTCTGGCCCTCGTTCAAGGTTGGTCAAACTAAGGTTGAAAACATGTACTTTTGCCGACTTTCTTAGATTTGAAATTTGAAAGTGGATTTAGGTACACATTTGGGAGATAAGCATGGACACCCATTTTTATGAGATTTGGAGCTATTTTGGCCCTTGATCAAGGTTTGTCAAATCAAGGTTTGAAATATGCACTTTCATCAACTTGATTGGAATTAAATTTATAAAGTGGATCTAGGTACCCATTTGAGAGATACGCATGGACACCTATTTTTATGATATTTGGAGCTATTTTGGCCCTTGTTCTAGGTTGGTCAAACCAAGGTTTAAAGGATGCACTTTTGTCGACTTCCTCGCAATTGAGTTTTGAAAGTGGATTTAGGTACCCATTTGAGAGATAAGCATGCACACCTATTTTTATGAGTTTTGGACCTATTTTGGCCCTCGTTCAAGGTTGGTCAAACCAAGCTTGAAAATATGCACTTTTGTCGACTTTCTCGGAATTGAGTTTTGAAAGTAGATTTAGAAACCCATTTGAGAGATAAGCATGGGCACCTATTTTTATGACATTTGGAGCTATTTTGGCGTGCGTTCAAAGTTGTTAAAACCAAGGTTCAAAATATGTACTTTTGTTGATTTTATGGGAATTGAGTTTAAGTATCCATTTGAGAGATAAGAATGGACACCTATTTTTATGAGATTTTGAGCTATTTTGGCCCTCATTCAAGGTTGGTCGAAACCAAGGTTGAAAATATGCAGTTTTGTCGACTTTCTCAGAATTGATTTTTTAAAGTGGATTTAGGTACCCATTTAAGAGATAAACATGGATACCTATTTTTATGATATTTGGAGCTATTTTGGGCCTTGTTCCAGGTTGGTCAAACCAAGGTTGAAAAGATGCACTTTTGTTGACTATCTGGGTATTGAGTTTTGAAAGTGGATTTAGGTACCCATTTGAGAGACAAGCATGTACACATATTTTTATGAGATTTGGAGCTATTTTTGCCCTCATTCAAGGTTGGTCAAACACTGGTTGAAAATTTGCGTTTTTGTCGACTTTCTCGGATTTCAAATTTAAAAGTGGATTTAGCTACCCATTTTAGAGATAAGCATGGACACCTATTTTTAGGATACTTGGAGGTATTTTTTCCCTAATTTAAGGTTGGTCAAACCAAGGTTGAAAATATGCAATTTTGTCGACTTTCTCATAATTGAAATTTTAAAGTAGATTTAGATACCCATTTGAGAGATTAACATGGACACCTATTTTTATGAGATTTGGAGCTATTTGGGTCCTCGTTTAAGGTTGGTCCAACCAAGATTGAAAATATACAATTTTGTTGACTTTCTTGGAATTAAGTTTTGAAAGCGGATTTAGATACCCATTTGAGAGACAAGTAGGAAAAACTATTTTTATGAGATTTGGAGAAATTTTGCCCTCATTTAAGGTTGCTTGAACAAAAGTTGAAAATATGCACTTTTCTCGACGTTATCGAAATTGAGTTTTGAAAGTGGATTTAGGTACCAATTTGAGAGATAAGCATGGACACCTATTTTTATGAGATTTAGAGCTATTTCGGCCCTCGTTCAAGACTGCTGAAACCAAGGTAAAAAATATGCACTTTTCAACTTTCTTGTACTTGAGTTTTGAAAGTTGATTTAGCTACCCATTTTAGAGATAATCACGGACACCTAATTTTATGAGATTTAGATATATTTTGGCCCTTGTTTAAGGTTGGTCAAACCAAGGTTGACAATATGCACTTTTGTTGACTTTCTCAGAATTGAGTTTTGAAAGTGGATTTAGGTACGCATTTGAGAGATAAGCATGGACACTTACTTTGATGAGATTTGGAGTTATTTTGGCCCTCATTGAAGGTTGGTAAAACCAAGGTTGAAAATATGCACTTTTGTTTACTTTCTCAGAATTGAGTTTTGAACGTGGATTTAGGTACCCGTTTGAGACATAATTTTGGATACCTATTTTTATGAGATTTAGAGGTATTTTGGCCCTCGTTCAAGGTTGGTCAAACCAAGGTTGAAAATATGCACTTTTATCATATTTCTTGGAAATGAAATTTTAAAGTAGATTTAGATACCAATTTGAGAGATAACCATGGACACCTATTTTTATGTGATTTGTTGCTATTTTGGCCCTCGTTCAAGGTTTTTCAAACCAAGGTTGAATTGATGCACTTTTTACGAATTTCTCAAAATTGAGTTTTAAAATTTAATTAAGCTAACCATTTGAGACATAAGTATGGACACCTTTTTTTATGATATTTGGAGCTATTTTGGTCATCATTCAAGGTTGGTCAAGCTAATGTTCAAAATATGCACTTTTGTCAACTTTGTTGGAATTGAGTTTTGAACGTGGATTTAGGTATCCATTTGAGAGATAAGCATGGAAACCTGTTTTTATGAGATTTCGAGCAATTTTGGCCTTTGTTCAAGGTTGGACAAACCTAGGTTAAAAATATGCACTATTTAAGAAATAATCATGGGCATCTATCTTTATATGATTTGGAGCTATTTTGGCCCTCGTTCAAGATTAGTGAAACTAAGGTTTAAAAGACACACTTTTTTTTACTTTCTCAGGATTGAGTTTTGAAAGTGGATTTAGGTACCCATCTGAGAGATAAGCATGGACACCTATTTTTATGATATTTCGAGTTATTTTGGACATCATTTAACGTTGGTCAAACCAAGGTTCAAAATATGCACTTTTGTTGACTTTATTAGAATTGAATTTTGAAAGTGGATTTAGGTACCCATTTGAGAGATAACCATGGACACCTATTTGTATGAGATTTGGACCTATTTTTTCCCTTGTACAGGGTTGGTCAAATCGAGGTTGAAAATATGCACTTTTGTCGACTTTCTCGGAATTGAAATTTTGAAAGTCGTTTTAGATACCCATTTGAGAGATAAGCATGGACACCTATTTGTATAATATTTGGAGCTATTTTGGCCCTCATTTAAGGTTGGTCAAACCAATGTTGAAAATATGCACTTTTGTCGACTTTCTTAGAATTGAGTTTTGAAAGTGGATGTAAGTACCCATTTGAGAGATAAGCATTGACACCCATTTTTATGAGATTGGGAGTTATTTTGACCCTCATTCAAGGTTGGTCAAACCAAGGTTGAAAATATGCACTTTTGTCAACTTTCTTGGAATTGATATGCATTTGAGAGATAAGCATGGACAACTGTTTCTATGATATTTGGAGCTATTTTAGCCCTCGTTCAAGGTTGGTCAAACCAGGGTTAAAAATATGCACTTTTGTCAACTCTCTCAGATTTGAATTTTAAAAGTGGATTTAGGTACCCATTTGAGAGATAAGCATGGACACCTATTTTTATGAGATTTTGTGTTATTTTGGATCTTATTCAAGGTCTGTGAAACCAAGGTTGAAAATCTACACTTCTGTTGACTTTCTCGAAATTCAAATCTTAAAGTACATTTAGATACCTATTTGAGAAATAAGCATGGAAACCTACTTGTATGAGCTTTGGAGATATTTTGGATCACGTTCAAGTTTGGTCAAACCAAGGTTGAAAAGATTTACTTATTTCGACTTTCTCAGAATTGAGTGTTAAAAGTGGATTTAGGTACCCATTTGAGAGATAACCATGGACACCTATTTTTATAAGATTTGGAGCTATTTTGGCCCTCATTCAAGTTTTGTCAAACTAAGGTTGAAAATATTTTCTATTGTTGACTTTCTCGAAATTGAGTTTTTAAAGTGGATTTAGGTACCCATTTGAGAGATAAGCATAGACAACTATTTTTATGAGATTTGGAGTTATTTTTGTCCATGTTCAACGTTGGTCAAGCTAAGGTTCAAAATATGTAGTTTTGTCGACTTTCTTAGACTTGAGTTTTGACACTGGATTTAAGTACACATTTGATAGATAAGCATGGACACCTATTTTTATGAGATTTAGAGCTATTTTGGCCCTCATTCAAAGTTTGTCAAACTATGGTTGAAAATATGCACTTTCGTTGACTTTTGTCGACTTTCTCAGAATTGAAATTTTAAAGTAGATTTAGATATCCATTTGAGAGATAAGCATGGACACCTATTTGTATGCGATTTGGAGCTATTTTTGGCAGTCGTTCAAGGTTGGCCAAACCAAAATTGAAAATATGCACTTTTTTTGACCTTCTTGGAATTGAGTTTTGAAAGAGGATTTAGGTACCCATTTGAGAGATTAGCATTGACACCTATTTTTCTCAAATTGGGAGTTATTTTGGCTCTTGTTAAATGTTGGTCAAACCAAGGTTGAAAATATGCAGTTTTGTCGATGTTCTCAGAATTGAGTTCTGAAATTGGATTTAGGTACCATTTGAGAGATAAGCATTGACACCTATTTTTATGAGATTTGGAGCTATTTTGGCCCGCGTACAAGGTTGGTCAAACTAAGGTTGAAAATATGCACTTTTGTCGACTTTCTCGGAATTGAAATTTTGAAACTAGTTTGAGATAACCCTTTGAGAGATAAGCATGGACACCTATTTGTATGAAATTTGGATCTATTTTGTCCCTCATTCAATGTTGGTCAAACCAACTTTTAGAATATGCACTCTTTTCGACCTTCTCAGAATTAGGTACCCAATTGAGAGATAAGCATTGACAACTATTTTTATGAGATTGGGAGCTCTTTTGGCCCACGTTCAAGGTTGTTCAAACCAAGGTTGAAAATATGCACTTTTGTCGACTTTCTTGAACTTGAATTTTTAAAGTAGATTTAGATACCCATTTGAGAGATAAGCATGGATAGCTATTTTATGATATTTGGAGCTATTTTGGCCCTCATTTAAGGTTGGTGAAAAAAAGATTGAAAAGATCCACTTTTGTCAACTTTCTTGGCATTGAGTTTTAAAATTGGATTTGGATACTCATTTCAGAGATAAACATGAACACCGATTTTTATGAGATTTAGAGCTATTTTGCCCCTCGTTCAAGGTTTGTCGAACCAAGGTTGAAAATATGCACTTTTGACAACTTTCTCATAAATGAGTTTTAAAACTGGATTTAGGTACCCATTTGAGAGATAAGCATGGACACCTATTTTTATGAGATTTGTAGCTATTTTGGCTCTCGGTAGAGTTTGGTCAAACCAAGGTTGAAAATATGCACTTTTCCGACTTTCTCGGAATTTAAATCTTAAAGTAGATTTAGATACCTATTTGAGAGATAAGCATAGACACCTATTTTTATGAGCTTTGGAGCTATTTTGGCTCTCGTTCAAGTTTCGTCAAACCAAGGCTGAAAATATTTACTTTTTTCGACTTTCTCAGAATTGAGTTTTAAAAGTGGATTTAGGTACCCATTAGATAGATAAGCATGGAAACCTATTTTTATAACATTTGGAGCTATTTTGGCGCTCGTTCAATTATGGTCAAACCAAGGTTGAAAACATTTAGTTTTGTCGACTTACTCGAAATTGAGTTTTGGAAGTGGATTTAGGTACCCATTCGAGAGATAAGCATGGACACCTATTTTTATGAGATTTGGAGCTATTTTGGGGCTCATTGAACATTGGTCAAACCAACGTTGAAAATATGCACTTTTGTTGACTTTCTCGGAATTGCGTTTTGACAGTGGATTTAGTTACCCATTTGAGAGATAAGCATGGACACTTATTTTTATTACATTTGGAGATATTTTGGCCCTCATTAAAGGTTGGTTAAACAAAGGTTTAAAATATGCTCTTTTGTCGACTTTCCCGAAATTAAGTTTTGAAAGTGGGTTTATGTACCCATTTGAGAGAAACTTGGAAACCTATTTTTATGAGGTTTGGAGCTATTTTTTCCCTCATTCAAGGTTGGCCAAAACAAGATTGAAAATATGCACTTTTTCAACTTTCTCGAAATTGAATTTTTAGACTAGATTTAGATTGCCATTTGAGAGATAAGCATGGACACCTATTTTCATCAGATTTGGAGCTATTTTGGCCCTCGTTCAAGGTTGGTCAAACCAAGGTTGAAAATATGCACTTTTGTTGAGTTTCTCAGAACTGAGTTTTGAAAGTGGATTTAGGCACCCATTTGAGAGATCAGCATGCAAACCTATATTTATCAGATTTGCAGCTATTTTGGCCCTCACTCAAGGTTGGTCAAACCAAGGTTGAAAATATGCACTTTTGTTGACTTTCTCGGAACTGAGTTCTGAAAATGGATTTAGGTACCCATTTGAGAGATAATCATGGACAACTATTTTTATGAGATTTGGAGTTATTTTGGCCATTTTTCAAGGTTGGTCAAACCAAGGTGGAAATTATGCACTTTGTTGACCTTCTCAAACTTGAGTTTTGAAAGTGGATTTAGGTACCCATTTGAGAGATAAGCATGGACAACTATTTTTATGACATTTGGATCTATTTTGGTCTTCATTCAAGATTTGTCAAACCAAGGTTGAAAATATGCACTTTTGTGAACTTTCTTGGAATTGAAATTTCAATGTAGATTTAGATACCCATTTGAGAGATAAGCATGGACATTGATTTTTATGAGATTTGGAGCTATTTTGGGCCTCCCTCAAGGTTGGTCAAACCAAGGTTGAAAATGAACAATTTTGTTGACTTTCTCGAAATCGAGTTTTGAAACTGGATTTAGTTACCCATTTGAGAGATAAGCGTGCACACCTATTTTTATGAGATTTGGTTCGATTGTGGCCCTTATTCAAAAGTGGTGAAACCAAGGTTGAAAAGATGCACTTTTGTCGACTTTCTCAGAATTGAGTTTTGAAAGTGGATTTGGGTACCCATTTGAGAGATAAGCATGGGCACCTATTTTTATAAGTTTTGGAGCTATTTTGGCCCTCCTTCAAGATGGATCAAACAAAGGTTAAAAATATGCAGTTTTGTCGACTTTCTCAGAATTGAGTTTTGAAAGTGGATTTAGGTATCCATTTAAGAGACAAGCATGGATAACTATTTTTATGAGATTAGGAACTATTTTAGTCCTCGTTCAAGGTTGGTAAAACAAAGGTTGAAAAGATGCACTTTTGTTAACTTTCTTTAAATTGAGTTTTGAAACTAGATTCACGTACCCATTTGAGAGATAAGCATGGACACCTATTTTTATGAGATTTGGACCTTTTTTCGCCCTTGATCAAGGTTGTTCAAACTAAGGTTGAAAATATGTCACTTTTATCGACTTTCTTGGAATTGAGTATTGAAAGCGGATTTAGGTACCCGTTTGGGAAATAAGCATGGCAAGCTATTTCTAAGAGATTTGGAACTATTTTAAAATATGCACTTTTTTCGACTTTCTCAGAATTGAAATTTTAAAGTAGATTTAGATACCCATTTGAGAGATAAGCATGGACACCTATTTTTACAAGATTTGGGGCTATTTTGGAATTTGTTCAAGTTTCTTCAAACCAAGGTTGAAACGATGCACTTTTGTCGACTTTCTTAGAATTGAGTTTTGAAAGTGGATTTAGGTACCCATTTGAGAGATATGCATGGACACCTATTTTTATGAGAATTGTAGCTTTTTTTGCCTTCATCCAAGGTTGGTAAAACCAAGGTAGAAAATATGCGCTTTTGCCGACTTTCTCATAATTGAGTTTTGGAGTGAAATTAGGTACCCATTTGAGAGATAAGCATGGACACCTATATTTATGAGATTTGGATCTATTTTGGTCGTCGTTCAAGATTTGTCAAAACAACGTTGAAAATATGCACTTTTGTCAACTTTCTCGAAATTGAGTTTTGAAAGTGGATTTAAGTACCCATTTGAGAGATAAGCATGGACACCTATTTTTATGAAATTTTGAGCTATTCTATACTTCCTAAGAATTGAAATTTTAAAGTAGATTTAGATACCCTTTTGAGAGATAAGGATTGACAACTATTTTTATAAGATTTGGAGTTATTTTGGCCCTCGTTCAAGGTTGGTCAAACCAAGATTGAAAAGATGCACTTTTGTCAAATTTCTCAGCATTGAGTTTTGAAAGTGGAATTAGGTACCTATTTGAGAGATAAGCATGGACACCTATTTTTCTGAGATTTGGAGTTGTTTTTGCCCTCATTTAGGTTTGTCAAACCAAGGTTGAAAAGAAGCACTTTTGTCGACTTTCTTGGAATTGAGTTTTGAAAGTGGATTTAGGTAACCATTTGAGAGGTAAGCATAGAAACTTATTTTTATGAGATTTGGAGCTATTTTGGCCCTTTTTCAAGGTTGGCCAATCCAAGGTTGAAAAGGTGCTCTTTTGTCGACTTTCTCGGAATTGAGTTTTCAGAGTGGATTTATGTACCCATTTGAGAGATAAGCATTGACACCTATTTTTATGAGATCTGGATCTATTTTGGCCCTCGTTCAAGGTTATGGAAACCAAGGTTGAAAATATGTACTTTTGTTGACTTTCTCAAAATTATTTTTAAAGTGGATTTAGGTACCCATTTAGGAGATAAGCATGGACACCTATTTTTATGATATTTGGAGTTGTGTTAGGCCTCATTTAAGGTTGGTCAAACAAAGGTTGAAAATATGCACTTTTTTCAACTATCTCAGAATTTAAATTTTAAAATAGGTTTAAATACCCATTAGAGAGACAAGCATGGAGACCTATTTTTATGAGATTTGGAGCTATTTTACCGTCATTTAAGGTTGTTCAAACCAAGGTTGACAATATGCACTTTTTTCGACTTTCGCAGAATCGAGTTTTGAAAGTGGGTTTAGGTACCCATTTGTGAAATAAGCATGCACACCTGTTTTTAAGACATTTGCAGCAATTTTGGCCCTCACTCAAGGTTGTTCAAACAAACATTGAAAATATGCACCTTTTCGACTTTCTTGGAATTTAGTTTTGAGAGTAGATTTAGGTACCCATTTGAGAGATAAGCATGGAGACCTATTTTTATTTTATTTGGAGCTATTTTGGCCTTCGTTCAAAGTTGATCAAACCAAGGTTGAAAATATGCACTTTTGTCAACTTTCAGAATTGAGTTTTGAAAGTTGATTTAGGTACCCATTTGAGAGATGAGCATGGACAACTATTTTTATGAGATTTGGAGTTATTTTCGCCCTTTTCAAGGTTGACCAAACCAAGGTTCAAAATATGCACTTTTGTCAACTTTCTTAGAATTGAGTTTTGAAAGTGGATTTAGGTACATATTTGAGAGAGAAGTATGGACACCTCTTTTTATGAGATTTCGAGCTATTTTGGCGCGCATTCAAGGTTGATCAAACCAAGGTTTAAAAAATGCACTTTTGTGGACCTTCTCAGAATTGAAATTTTAAAGTAGATTTAGATACCCATTGGAGAGATAAGCATGGACACCTATTTTTATGAGATTTGGTGCTATTTTGGCCCTCGTTCTAGGTTGGTAAAAACAAGATCGAAAATATGCACTTTTGTTGACTTTCTCGGAATCCAAATTTGAAAGTGGATTTAGGTACCCATTTGAGAGATTTGGAGCTATTTTTATGAGATTTGGAGCTATTTTGGGTCTCGTTCAAGGTTGGTCAAACAAAGGTTGGAAAGATGCACTTTTGTCGAATTTCTTGGAATTGATTTTTTAAAGTGGATTTGGGTACACATTTGAGAGATAAAAATGGAAACCTGTTTTTATGAGATTTGGAGTTATTTGGCCCTCGTTCAAGGTTGGTCAAACCAAGGTTGAAAAATATGCACTTTCTTCGATGTACTTGGAATTGAGTTTTGAAAGTGGATTTTTGTACCCAGTTGAGAGATGAGCATGGACACCTCCTTTTTATCAGATTTGGAGTTCTTTGGCCCTCGTTCAAGGTTGTTGAAAATATGCACTTTTGTCGACTTTCTCGGAATTGAAATTTTAAGGTAGATTTAGATACCCATTTGAGAGATAAGTATGGACACGTATTTTTATGAGATTGGAGCTATTTTGGCACTCGTTCAAGGTTGGTTAAACCAACGTTTAAAAGATGCACTTTTGTCGACTTTCTCAGACTTGATTTTCGAAAGTGTATTTAGTTACCCATTTTAGAGATAAGCATGGAGACTTATTTTTATGAGATTTGGAGCCATTTTGGCCCCCATTCAAGGTTGGTCAAATGAAGGTTAAAATATGCACTTTTGTGGAATTTCTCAGAATTGAGTTTTGAAAGTTGATTTACGTACCCATTTGAGAGATAAGCATGGCCACCTATTTTTATGAGATTTGGATCTATTTTGGTCATCGTTCAAGGTTAGTCAAAACAAGGTTGAAAAGATGCACTTTTGTTGACTTTCTTGGAATTGAGTTTTGAAAGTGGATTCACATACCCATTTGAGAGATAAGCATGGACACCTATTTTTTTGAGATTTGGAGTTATTTTGGCCCTCGTTCAAGGTTGGTCAAACCAAGTTTGAAAATATGCACTTTTGTCAACTTTCTCGAAATTGAGTTTTGAAAGTTGATTTAGGTACCCATTTGAGAGATAAGCATGGACACCTATTTTTATGAGATTTGGTGCTATTTTGGCTCTCGTTCAAGATTGGACAAATCAAGGTTGAAAATATGCAAATTTGTCAACTTTCGTGTAATTGAAATTTTTAAGTAGATTTAGATACCCTTTTCAGAGATAAGCATGCACACCTATTTTTATGAGATTTGGAGTGATTTTGGCCCTGATTCAAAGTTGGTCAAACCAAGGGCGAAAAGGCGCACTTTTGTCGAATTTCTCGGAATTGAGTTTTGAAGGTGGATTTAGGTACCCATTTGAGAGATAAGCAAGAATACCTATATTTATGAGATTTGGAGCTATTTTTGACTTCTTTCAAGGTTGGTGAATCCAATGTTGAAAATATGCACTTTTGTCGACTTTCTCAAAATTGAAATTTTAAAGTAGATTTAGATACCCAATTGAGAGATAAGCATGGACACCTATTTTTTTGATATTTGGAGCTATTTTGGCCTTCATTCAAGGTTACTCAAACCAAAGTTGAAAAGATGTACTTTTGTCGACTTTCTTGGATTCATTTTGAAAGTGGATTTAGGTACCCATTTGGGAGATAAGCATGGACACCTCTTTTTATGAGATTTGGAGTTGTTTTGGGAGTCGTTCAAGGTTGGTCAAACAAAGGTTGAAAATATGCACTTTTTTCAATCATCTCAGAATTTAAATTTTAAAATATATTTAGATACCCATTTGAGAGACAAGCATGGAGACCTATTTTTATGAGATTTGGAGCTATTTTACCCTTATTTAAGGTTGGTCAAACCAAGGTTAAAAAATTGCGCTTTTGTTAACTTTCTCGGAATCCAGTTTTGAAAGTGGGTTTAGGTACCCATTTGTGAGATAAGCATGCACGCCTATTTTTAAGACATTTGCAGTTATTTTGGCCCTCACTCAAAGTTGTTCAAACCAACGTTGAAAGATGCACTTTCTCCGACTTTCTTGGAATTCTATTTTGAGAGTGGATTTAGGCACCCATTTGAGAGATTATCATGGACACCTATTTTTATTTTATTTGGAGCTATATTGTCCTTCATTCAAGGTTGATGAAACTAAGGTTGAAAATATGCACTTTTATCAACTTTATCATAATTGATTTTTTAAAGTGGATTTAGGTACCTATTTGAGAGATAAGCATGGACACCTCTTTTTATGAGATTCAGAGTTATTTTGGCCCGCATTCAAGGTTGATTAAACCAAGGTTTAAAAAATGCACTTTTGTGAACTTTCTTGGAATTGAAATTTTAAAGTGGATTAAGATACCCATTTGAGAGACAAGCATGGACACCTATTTTTATGAGATTTGGAGCTATTTTGGCCCTCGTTCTAAGTTGGTCCTCATTCTCGGAATTGAAATTTGAAAGTGGATTTCGGTACCCATTTGAGAGATAAGCATGGACACCTATTTTTATAAGATTTGGAGCTATTTTGGCCGTCGTTCAAGGTTGGTCAAACCATGGTTGAAAAGATGCACTTTTGTCGACTTTATCAAAATTAAAATTTTAAAATAGATTTCGATACCCATTGGAGAGATAAGCAAGGACACCTATTTTTATAAGATTTGGAGCTATTTTGGCCGTCGTTCAAGGTTGGTCAAACCATGGTTGAAAAGATGCACTTTTGTCGACTTTATCAAAATTAAAATTTTAAAATAGATTTCGATACCCATTGGAGAGATAAGCAAGGACACCTATTTTTATGAGATTTGGAGCTATTTTGGCCGTCGTTCAAGGTTGGTCAAACCATGGTTGAAAAGATGCACTTTTGTCGACTTTTTCGGAAAGGAGTTTTGAAAGTGGATTTCGGTACCCATTTGAGAGATAAGCATGGACACCTATTTTTATAAGATTTGGAGCTATTTTGTCCATCTTTCAAGGTTGGTCAAACCATGGTTGAAAATATGCACTTTCGTTGACTTTCTCAGTATTGAAATTAAGTACATTTGGATACCCATTTTAGAGATAAGCATGGAGACATATTTTTATGAGATTTGGAGCTATTTTGGCCCTCGCTCAAGATTGGTGAAACCAAGGTTGAAAAGATGCACTTTTTTCAATTTTATCAAAATTGAATTTTGAAAGTGGATTTAGGTACCCATTTGAGATATAAGCATGGACAACTATTTTTATGAGATTTGGAGAAAATATGCACTTTTGTCGAATTTCTTGAAATTCAAATTTTAAAGTAGATTTAGATATACGTTTTAGAGATAAGAATGGACACCTATTTTTATGAGATTTGGAGTTATTTTGGCCCTCGATCAAGGTTGGTCAAACCAAGCTTTAAAAGATGCACATTAGAGGAAATTTGGGGTCTAAAATGGGCCTTATAAGAAAATGCGCCAACAATAAATTTTGTGAGTTGGAATTCAAGAACCAATAGAATTTCAATAAAATGGGTCAACCATAGTGGTTGAATTGACATATTTGTCATAAAAGAAAACTACTTTTTTTGTTCATATTTTCGACATATATCCTTGTGTTTTTACTTAAATTACGAGCGGGGGAGCTCGTTGGATGCGGAATTTAATTCTGCATCTAACGAGCTCCCCCACTCTTAATTTGAGTAAAAACACAAGGAGATAAGTAAAAAATACGAACAAAAAAATTAGTGTTTTTCATTCTTCCTCCAAAATTAATAACTATTATTTTAACTATTATTTTATTATTTTCCTTAGGAGGCCCATTTTAGACCTCAAATTTCCTCTAATGCTTTTTTCAACTTTCTCGTAATTGCGATGTGAAAGTGGATTAGGTACCCATTTGAGAGATAAGCATGCATGTATTTTTTTAGATTTGGAGCTATTTTACCCTCGTTCAAGGTTGGCCAAACCAAGGTTGAAAATATGCACTTTTGTCGACTTTCTCGAAATTGAGTTTTCAAAGTGGATTTAGGAACCCATCCGAGAGATAAGCATGGACAACTATTTTTATGAGACTTGATCTATTTTGGCCTTCTCTCAAGGTTGGCCAAACCAACGTTGAAAAGATGTACTTTGGTCAAATCTCTCGTAATTCGGTTTTGAAACTTAATATAGGTACCCTTTTGAGAGATAAGCATAGACTTTTTTTTTTAGATTTGGAGCTATTTTGGCCCTTGTTCAAGGTTGGTCAAACTAAGGTTGAAAATATCCACTTTTGTCGACTTTACCAAAATTCAAATTTTAAAGTAGATTTAGATACCCATTTAAGAGATAAGCATGGACATCGATTTTTATCAAATTTGGAGATATTTTTTCCCACGTTTAAGGTTGGGAAAAAGAAGGTTGAAAAGATGCACTTTTGTCAACTTTCTTAGAATTGAGTTTTGAAAGTGGATTTAGGTACCCATTTTAGAGATAAGCTTTGATGCCTATTTTTATGATATTTGGAACTATTTTGGCCCTCGTTCAAGGTTGGTCAAACCAAGGTTGAAAATATGTACTTTGATCGACTTTCTCGGAATTGAGTTTTGGAAGTGGATTTAGGTTCCCATTTGCGAGATAAGCACAGATAACTATTTTTATGAGATTTGGAGCTATTTTGGCCCTCTTTCAAGGTTGGTCAAACCAAGGTTGAAAAGATGCACTTTTGTCGACTTTCTCGGAATTGAGTTTTGAAAGTGAATTTAGGTGGCCATTTGAGAGATAAGCATGGGCAC
>LPNX010849104.1:5008-20745 GCA_001517045.1 Pseudotsuga menziesii
TTGCAATAATTTTCTGTTTTTTCCTTCCAGCTGTCCCTTTCGGCCACCGTAAACCGCATCTTTTCCCTCTGCAGTCGCGTCCCGACCGCGTCTTTCAGTCCTTTACCTGCGACCCGACCGTGGCTCTCAGACTGTTTCCGGTGCCCTGCCTACGGATTCAAGTCTATTATCTGCGATCCGACCGCAGCTAATCAGCCTGTTTGCTGTTATCTGACTGCGCCTGTCGGCCATTTTCCAGCGTCCCGATCGTGACTTTCAGCCCCTTAGATGCGATCCGACTGCGTCTGTCGGCCATAAATCCGCGACCTGTCCGTGCCTGTTTCCCTCAAACCCGCGGTCCGACCGCTCGATTTTGCCACAGACCCGCGGTCTGATTTCTGCATGTTTTTTGCTGCTTTTGAACCCAGCCCCTTTGCTGCAATATTTTCTGCATCTGCACAGCCATCTGTTCCACCTGCAGCCCTACTTCCCTACAGCCTTTTCTGCAACATCATTTCTGTTCCCTTTTACAGAATCTGTTTAAAATTTCAGCATTTTAATTCAGAAAATTTTGCATGTTAAAATTTTGAATTCAGTATTATTGTTAGGTAGAAAGTGGCCCCCTTGTGTGGCACTTCTATTTTCGGGTTCATCACCTCATGAGCACACACTCTGTCACATAATTCAAGTGAGCCTTAAAAAACTACTTAACTCAACCAATATTCTAACCCCACTTGGGGAACACAAAAGAATCTTTGTAGTTAGGTGGGATCAGGGGGATAGGCTTCCAATAACACCCCTCGGTTACTTACACTTGACACATAGCTGTTGTCCAATTAGGGAACCAAAATCCCCTAGTACTTTTTTGCACGGTCACAACCAGTTTACCAGAGGGCCTCTCCCTTAGGAGGGTTGAAGTCGCGAGACTGGTTCCAGAGGCCTGAGTGGAATACCGCACTCCATTCAATAACTGAAGGGCTACCTTTCGCAGTTCTCGGGATATCCCTGTATAGGGGTATTGCGGTAAAAGGACCAAACGACAGATTCACCTTTCTGGACGTGTCATGAACGGGGTATCTTAGTTGCCATTCTTCTAGGATTGACTACCCGGTGTCCCTCCCAGTAGGGGGATATCTTAGCCACTTGGCTTTCCTATTCATATTGTCTGACTTGGATTTCATCACCTTGCAGAGGATATGTCTAGTTGAGTCAGAATACTTTTAGTTAGGTGTTTGCATGCTCCCTTACCTCCTTTTGGTCTAGTGAGTCCACCATTTTTTATTTTTAGGAAACCTGCTGCTTGTTGGTACTCTGACCATTTCTATTGACACTCCACCTATTGTATCACAGCTGTTACATTGGGTGTTTTGAGTTGGTTGTTGGCCTGAGTGCCCTATTTTTCGAGCGCTCCTTTTGCACACTCGGTTGCATTAGGATTTTTGAAGCTGTTTTTTACCCACCTCAACCCACAGAGATTTGACACCATCTGTCACCATTGAGTCCCCGAGACATTCTCGGTGCCTCAGGGGTGAACCCCCACAGCACGGTTCACTTGACACCACCCGTCATTGACACAGATCATCCTCACTTGATACCACTTATCATAGATCTCGAGCCATCTCACTTGACTCCACTCGTCAACGGCATAGGACTCTGCCACCAGATATTGACGCCCCTTATTTTACCTCCAATTCTGAGCCAGAGTCTGAGCACCCCATTTACACTGCCCCTACTAGCCCCATGGCTGGCATGACTTCCACTCCCGTCTTGGTAGAGACCATTGGTGGCACATCCACCACTACACCAGTTACCACCCCTGCCTTGGGTATGCCCTCCATGGGCCCCCCATCTACCATTCCCCTCACGGCACCTATTCCCACAACGGGAATACCTATTCCCACTCCATCAGTGGCTCACACTACCCATGGTGGTGCAGGACCGTCCTATACCACCTTAGTTCCCCCACTTGGGGGCAACCTCCCTAACACTCCCCCTCCACTTGGGGACATTGGCCCCAACTTGGTCCCACCCACTACTGTGTCACATCCTTCTTCCAGTTTGCCATTCATGGCTAGCCTCAACCTGCCTGACCTAGCTAGATTGACCAACGACCCTATCTGACACGACCCTGCGTGGCCTCACATGCCCACCAAGCTCCCCTCTGACATCCCCAAGTTCGAGGGCAAGGCAGGTGAGGACCCACAAAACCACATTATGTCCTTCCATCTATGGTGTTCCTCCAACTCCATAGTGGACGACTCTATTCGCCTCCGTCTCTTACAGCCCACCTTCACTGGCTCTGCAGCCAAGTGGTATATCAAGCAACCCCATGGAACCCATAACAACTTTGCTTCCCTTACCTCAACCTTCCTGCAATTCTTCCAGTTACCTGTCCGCTATGACGCGGGCGTTGAGATCCTTCTATCGTGCAGACAAAACACGGCTACCCACATCACGGACCACATTCATGAGCGGCGTCGACGCCATAGCTTATGCAAGATCAAATTAGACGACCGTATCTTCCTAGATTGGTTCCTCAAATCCCTTCTTCTTGTCATTGCTAAGGATGTGGCATCCGAAAGACCCCAGTCTGAAGAAGAGGCCATCCTTAAGGCCCAACAATTCGACCGCATTTACGCCCAGTCGGGTTATCTCTATACCATTATACCTGACGCCCCTCGCGGTGATTCCTCCCAGCACGATGCACCGGGGGCATCCCACGCTGCCAACGGCATCATTGGCCGTGTCTCTTCGCATCCTCAACCATTTTCCATAGCACGTCCTACCCCTGGCCCTGAACTTTCGTAGGCTACCTCACAGTCTGGAGCAACCAACTCGTATGCTCCCATGACACATCAACACCATCCCCATGGACCCTCATGTCCACCTCAGTGTTTCATTCATGCGACTCCCGCTTACGCCCCCCCGGACGCACCTCAGCCCTACTACCACCAGCAAGCTGCACCAGCTCCTGTGCCTTCACAAGCCCAACCCGCTTATTACCCACCACAGGCAGCCCCTGCGGCAAACCCACAACCCGCTCCACAGCCCTATCAGCAACCCCCTCAAGTTGCTGCACCTGCGCAGCCTCCACCTACATATCATCCACCGCAACCTGCTCCAGCACCTGCGCAACCTCAGAATCCACCTGCTGCCCAAGGGCAATTTTACGCCCAACAAAACCCGTAGCAAAACCAGAACAACCAACGCAACCAGGGCCAACAAAACCGCAGCAGGGGCCGAAATGGTGGAAACAACCAACCTACAGACCAAGCTGGTCAACCCCCTAATCCCCCCGATAATAATAATGCACCCCCTGCTAACCAAAACCCTGATCGCCCGCCCAAACAAGATAAAAACCCCAATTTGCAAACCAACCATCCTTGTTCTATTTGCGGGGTCTATGGCCACTACACACATATTTTCCCACACTTGGAGCAAGCTCGGAAACTCTGGGTTGATGATGCCCACCGCCAAGGGCATGCGGCTCCTCAAGCACCACCCAACCCCCCACAACCTCAGCAGCCACCTTTGGTGCTGCAAAACCCCTTACCAAACCAAGGCATAGTGAACACTCAACCGTTGGCTCCCCCTCAAGCCAACGCGCCAACCCAACAACAAATCACTTACGCTGCTCCTGATCAACCCATGCTTGACTCAGGTACCCACCACTTGTTAATGATGTCCTTCGATGAGGTCAACCTCCAGACCCGGCGGAACCAATATGGCTCCACCTCTGAAGCCCCTCCCGTCGATAAACCCACTAACGCTCATCCCACTAATCAGGCATTACGTATACCTCCACCACCACTAGATGGCGCTCCCAAAGCACCTCATTTCCCACTTCGACGTATCAACAATAACCCCAATGCACGGGCTGCGTCAAACTACAACATTGTCGATGACTTAGCCCAATCTCTCGCAGCCATGTCTACGTTAGAAGTCTTAAAAAACTGCCCGTCGCAGCGCAAGACTTTACTCTCAGCCATTGGGGCTATCGATCCAAATGATTCAAATTTAATGGCATTTGATTTGGACCAATCTAAACCCCGCATGCCTTCCACTTTAGCATTCCAAGTTTCTGTTTCCATTCAGAATTTTGTCATTCATCGATGCATTATTGATGAAGGTGCCTCTACATGTGTCATGTCTACCTTCATCTGGCAGAAATTGGTATCCCCCCCTCTCCAGCAGTCCACTACTGCGTTGCAAGCCTACGACGGCCGTTCGGCTCAACCACAAGGCCTATTAACTAACGTCCCCGTCCAGCTGGCTGGCAAAACCGTCCTCATCGACATCGAGGTTATTAATGCGTAGCTTGATTATAACCTTTTACTTAGCCGCAGCTACATGTACGCCATGAGGGCGGTTGCTTCTTCCGTTTTTCATACCATGATGTTCCCCCATGAGGGACGCATGGTCAAGGTCAACCAACTCACCTACTATGATCCCAATGCCCCCACGACACCCGAAAATTTTCTCCCCATGGTTGAACAACCTGTTTCGGGTACCACCACCTCACTTGTTTCCTCTATGGGGCCCGGAGTTTACTCAGACGCGCCAATGACCTCGACCTTCCAATTTATTCCACCCCCGTTACCCGCCACTGACGTGTCTGACCTATGTACCCTGTCCCATAGCACGCAAACTCCTACTCATCAACCGCCCTTGTTGCCTAAACCCCCTTTGGTACCTAGTCACATTGGTGTTCACCCATCCATACCATTCCTTTCCTCATCCCTCCCTCAGGAGTAGTTAGCGCCCCGGTCATGGCTACCCTCAGCCTCCCTGGGTTAACCTTAGGATTTCCCGTTTGGTATCTTTCGCCTCCCATTCCCCCGCCGAAACTAGATGTCGTCCTGCAACCGGTGCAACCCATTGTCACTCCTAGTCAACCCCCTCCCGGTGTCGCTCCCCCGTTGTCCCCCCCGAACCCCCCCCCCCTCCTCTTACCAAACCAACTGGGGGCAGAGGCCCCCAACCTTACTCTGCTGTCCCACCTCCCAAGACAGTAAAAAACCCCCCTGTGTTTCGTGCTCCTCCCAAATGCTCGCTGTGAGATGAGTTGGGCCATGCGACTCACCAATGTCCTCAGTTACCGGCAGTACAAGAACACATGCAAATGCTTGACGATGACCCCAGTATATCGGTTGTCCAACTTGATCCCACCCCTAAGCCTCGCGACAAATCCCTACGCACTAACCACCCCTGTGCCATATGCGGTGTTTACGGGCATTACACCGTTCACTGTCCTGATCTCCCCGAGTACAGAGCAGCTCTCTATGAGATGAACAATCTGGATCTTGAGACAGCACCACCCACCATTGAGGAGATCCACCCCCCGGTCTCTTCCCCTTTCGGAGAGGATAATACCATTTATATGATCTCTTCCGCCACTACTCTCTCGTCAATCGATTTGACGACACAAAATTTCCGTACTGATGAGGAAATCCTCGAGGCTTTCACTGCCCCGAAGTATCCCTGGGATGACATGCACCATCGTTCCTACTTCCTCCCAGATGAATCCTCCTCTAACACTGCTACCCAATTTGCAGTTGAATCCAAATACTTCCTTCCCCCAAGGTCGACTGGTTCAAGGACCCTATTCCTGCTCCTGATGCCTTCAAGGAGGGTAACATGGCCAACATCTCACCTGTCCTCCAAATTGATATCACTGCCCCAGGAAGCACCCCCGAACTCATTAATTTAGGAGCCTCTTGTAGTGAGCAAGAGATTGAGGAATACAAAAAACTCTTCAGAGAATTCCGTGATGTCTTTGCCTGGTCCTATACCGAAATGCCCGGTCTTGACCCTGCCATTATAGAGCACCACTTTGACACATGGCCTGATGTACCCCCCCCCCGTTCATCAGAAACAGCGTCCCATTCATCCCTCAAAACTCCCAGCTGTCAAAGCAGAGATTGAGAAACTTCGCAAGGCAGGATTCATTTATCCTATTGCCTATACCACCTGTGTTTCAAACCTTGTTCCCGTTAACAAAAAACAAGGCACCATTAGAGTATGCACTGACTTCCGAGATTTAAACCGCGCCTGTCCCGAAGACAATTTCCCCACGCCATTTATTGACCAGCTCATCGATGCGTGTGCGGGGCATGAAGTCCTCTCGTTCATGGACGATTTTTCCAAATACAATCAGATCCAAATCCGAAATGAAGACCAGTACAAAACTGCCTTTACTACCCCATGGGGCACCTTTGCTTATCGCGTCATGCCTTTTGGCCTAAAAAATGCTGGTGCCACATTCTAGCGATCCATGACCTATTTCTTTCATGATTTGGTCCACATCCTGCTCGTCTACCTTGATGACCTTACAGCTCGTTCTCGGAAACGATCAGACCACCTTAACGACCTTCGACAAGTTTTTATGCGCTGTCGTAAATATCAAATCCGCTTGAACCCACACAAGTGTGTTTTTTGCGCTCCGGCAGGCTGATTGTTGGGTTTCATTGTTTCCCAGAAATGAATTACTGTTGATCCCCTGAAATTACAAGCCATCTTAGACCTTCCCTCTCCTTGCACACTACGGCAACTCCAAAGTCTGCAAGGGCGATCCAATTTCCTTCGACGCTTCGTTCCTGACTACGCCACAACCGTTCACGGTTTCTTGCGCCTGCTCCGTACCCACATACCCTTTTTCTGGGACGAGCAAGTAGAAGCTGCGTTCGAAGCCCTCAAGAAGGCTCTCACACAAGCCCCCTTGATCTCCCCTCCGGATTTCTCTCAGGACTTCATCCTCTATGTCTCGACATCCGAGCATGCTGTGTCCGAAGTCTTGGTTCAAGAAGACACCTCACACCAAGATCATGTCATTTACTACGTCATCCAGACCTTGTCCGGCCCTCCCCTACGTTACCCATATGAGGAGAGACTAGCCCTAGCAATGGTCTTTTCCGTCCAAAAATTGCGACACTACCTTTTACTTAGTCATACCACAGTCGTCGCCGACTCTAACCCCATGGTATATCTTCTAAACCGGCGGCTCCTGCAAGGTCGTGTGGCTAAATGGGTCATTATCCTCCAGGAATATGACCTCACGTTCCAAACACCTAAGAGCACTAAAGCCCTTGCGCTTGCCCAGCTCATCATCGATCTCCCTTCTTTTCTCCCGGCCCCACCCATCTCCAATGAGTTACCCGACAATCACTTGTTCACTATCTCGTCTGATGACCCATGGTACGGTGATATCTTGTTATACCTATGCACACAGAAGTTTCGACCCAAATTCACTCGTAATGAACGTCGTCATATCCGTCGCTAGGCCTCTCGCTACCTCCTCCTAGGAGATGTCCTTTACCGGCGAGGGGTCGACACAATTCTTCGTCGTTGCCTTACACACGAGGAAGCTGAACACGCCCTTAATGATTGTCATAGCGGTGCCTGCGGCGGCCATTTCTCAGGGATGGCCACTACCCAAAAGATCGTCTGCGCCAGATACTTCTGGCCCACACTTTTCACCAACTGCATCACTGCGGTCAAGCATTACCATAACTGCCAACTTTTTGCCCCTAAGGCCTGGACACCACCTGCTCCATTACACCCAGTCGTCACCATTGGTCCCTTTTGTAAGTGGGCCATCGACTTCATGGAGTGTAGACCCCCATCTGCAAACGGCCATAAGTACATCATCGTCGCCATCGATTACTTCACCAAATGGGCAGAAGCCATGCCCACTTTCAACTGTACCGCTGACACTGCTGCCCGTTTCTTTTTCAACCATGTTATCACTCAATTCGGGGTCCCTAAACAGTTGGTCTCAGACCATGGATCACACTTTGAATATTCCATTTGGCGTGAGTTATCCACCCTCCTCAAGTTTGAACACCAATTTTCCTCTGCTTACTACCCTCAAGGGAACGGTCAAGTAGAAGTTGTTAACAAAATCCTAAAAACTATAGTCCAACGCACTGTTGACCGGCATAAGTCCAATTGGCACCATATGCTATTCCCTGCCTTATGGGCTTACCATACCTCCACCAAGACCGCCACTAGTTTTACCCCGTTTCATTTAGTTCACGGTGTAGAGTCTATCCTCCCCATCGAGTGTCAAATACCTGCCTTACATATCGCCGTTGAGCTTCTCCCCGATACCTCCCCCCTTGAGCAACATCTGCTATCCCTCGAACAAGCCGAGGAAGATCATCGTGCCACTCTCTAGAACATCGAAGCTGCCAAAAACCACTCCAAAGCCGGTTATGACAAACATGTTCACCCGCGAACTTTCCACGAAGGGGACCTCATCCTCGCCTATGACCAAGCCCACGACAAAACCAGTAAAGGAAAGTTTGAGTCCATGTGGCAAGGCCCTTACATTGTGCAGACTTGCCTCGGCAAGGGGGCATACATTTTAGCCGACTCTGAAGGCCACCCTTTACGCAACCCCCGTAATGGGTTGTATCTTAAACGTTTTTACCCATAACTGAAACCGCGACCTCATTGGTCCACATTGTACAGTTTTCTCTTTTTTTTGTTGTTTTTCACCTTCTTTACCATAATCTTACATTCATCGTTCTTTTTGCATGCCCATAGATGGACCATCTTCCACCTCGTTACACTGGCTTTGCTGATGGCACAAGCCGCTGGTCTCCCAACCTGGCTTCTGCAGCATGGGTGTTATATTCCCCTTCCAACGAACTGATTCACCTTGACGAAATATGTATAGGCGTCGCTACCAATAACCAGGTGGAGTATGATGCTGTGACCGGTCTCCTGACTGCTGCCCTCCAGATGGGCATATGTCACCTTCATGTGTTCCTGGACTCCCAGCTACTTGTCTCCCAGCTCAACAACTGCTACCAGGTGCGTGATCCTTGCCTATTTAGAAAATTCCTGCATACAAAACAACTCAGCCGACAGTTTGAATCCATCACATTCACACATGTCCCAAGAGCTCACAATAGTGTCGCAGATCAAATGGCAAATAACATCCTAGATTGGCATATCAATCACACCATGTAACACCTCCATCTGCATCATTATCCCATAGCATCTCATCCAAATATATAAAAACCCAAAAAGACTACATTGCATCAACATTTGCATCCATATACATAAACGATAAAAACACATTTGTATCCATAGGGGCATCCACGTGCCTAATCATACATACATCATGTCGCATCACATAAAATACACAAGGGGCATCCACGTGCCCAACATCCTAGAATACTTGCATCCACGTGCAACACAAACATATCACATATCATAAAGCGCATCCATGTTCGTATACCTAAGACAACATCACAAAAAGGTGCATCCATGTGCATATATATATCAAAAAATACATGTCACAGTGCTATACATGTCCTGAGTACCCCTGTACTCAGCTATACAAAAAATGTATGTACATCGCTAAAGCCTTCTAAAATACATACCGTAGCTACAAAACTTGGGGGGGAGTCCCCTGCACTCCCTACTGAGAGTCATACCCTGCATCACTGCCAGCATCTGCTGCCTCTGAATCCTCCCCTCGCTCTTCCTCCGGCAAATCCTCATCCCCTATGGGCTCCTATGCCCGTACCCTATCCGCCAAGATAGCCACCCAGATCGCAATAGATCTGAACTCCCGGGGTGCCCTCATGCAATCCTAAACCACGTCCGGATCGACGTCCCGCCACCCCTCGTCGGTCACCCCCACTTACTATTTATAGTCCATTGAATTTTTTCTTGTTATGGCCATTCTGAACCCATACGGAGCCCGTTTTCCGAACCGTTTACACCATTGGAATCAGCACGACGAGACCGTCACGATGGTCACCTCGTTGCATTATTTTTTCTACATCATTTTTTGCCCATTTTTTAGACACCGCTAGTCGCCTCGATTTGCGCGCCACTTCGGCCGTTCTCCATTTTTCACACTTTTTATATCGCCGGATTCATTTTTCTGAGCTCGTGATGATGCTTGAGATCATTTCTCGCTCTCACTTGGTACCATTTCAACATTGTGTCCTGACACCTTCCTGCCTCGATTTACGCGCCACATCGGTCGCCATCAGATTGTTCCACACTTTTTACATGAGCCATCCACTCCTGTCATACTGCCAATGTTTCGTTATTTTTCCACCATTCATTCACCCTGCAAGGAGGCCCACCAATGTTCCCCCTCACCCTCGTTCCTGGTCATCATAAATGTTCCTTGATTGAACACTTCCTCCTTGCCTGGCCATTCCTTTTGTTCAGTATAATTTTATCCCTTTTTCGGGCCGGACAAGTCCTATACGAAAAAGGCACTTAGGGAGTTTTTGTTAAGCTCTTTTCTGACTCCTAAAACAATGAAAATATTGTCGAGCAATCTTGCTTCCTTTCATGCTCGTTAAAGTACCTGAAAGGGTGTCTATCTGGTATAAGTTTAACCCTTTTCCGGACCTGGTAGACTAATTATGAAAAAGGAATACTCTAGTCACACTGGCTAGAAGAGTTCTTCATTGCATCCTTTTATGCTTCTTCGGGCCTTGGAGACTAACACACGAAAAAGCAACCCCCCTGGAGTCTTCTTATCGCTTTTAGACTCTCTAAAATTGAAAGCAACCACGAGCATGAACTGTCCTGGGCTCTTAAAATCCACACGACATTACCATTACATTACTTCAGAGTCTTCTTATTGCTTTCAGACTCCTTAAAATTGAAAGCAACCACGAGCATGAACTGTCCTGAGCTCATAAAATCCACACGACAGTACCATTCTATTACTTTAGAGTCTTCTTATTGCTTTCAGACTCCTTAAAATTGAAAGCAACCACAAGCATGAACTATTCTGGGCTCGTAAAATCCACACGACAGTACCATTCCATTACTTCCGAGTCTTCTTATTGCTTTCAGACTCCTTAAAATTGAAAGCAACCACGAGCATGAACTGTCCTGGGCTCGTATAAATCCACATGACAGTACCATTTTATATACACACTTCTTCTAGTTCCCTAACCCATGAAGAAGTCCCCTCGTGCCTCTTGGTGCTATGATCGATCCTCTCGGCAGCACCCCAATTAGGTCGCCTTTGTTCAGAGTATTCTGCAGTCTCCTGCCATTTTACCACAGCTTGAGTCTCCTTCAGCCCAGTCACCCTCCCAGATCCAATACAGCTATGATCCCCTTACCACCAGCCAGTTTCATATGCTGCTCGATCATCCCTGCCATCATACTCTGAACAAAGGAAGTTTGAGTCCACCCACTCTACTCTGCCCAGTTATTCCCCCCAGTTTATCAATCCTACCATCATTACTATCACATTTCGGTTTTCCACCTCGCGCTCCTGTCAAGGAAACCTCATTGCCTTGATAGTTGTAGGTCTCCCTCTGTCGACGACAGCCCCTCTATTCCAGAGGATAGACCTAGAGGCCCCTGCGCCTTGGACCCATCACCATCTGTGGTGAGTGCCTACGGACCATTTTGAGAGGAGTCATCATTGCCTCTCCGAATGGTTGTTTCTCACATGCTCGACTTCAGCACCTTGATCGCATCGTTGAGAATCGCGCAGGATTTATATCCCTTCCATTATTTGTCGAAGACCCTGGATTTTCCCCGACTCTAACACATTGGTGAGTCACTTCGGAACGCCCAGTTATATGTTCCCGTGGATGTCCGAGCTACGTTGGCGATTGTATTCGGAAGCCATACAGTTCCATGCTTCCTTGAGTACCCAGTTTAGTTCCAATTCAGTGTACCATTGCCAATATGACCCTTGTCACTCTGATCCAGCAGCTCATCAGTTCCTTTGGTACCACATTCAGTAGCACTGCTGTCATTCCAGTGCATCGGTTTTTCAGCTCAGACATGATCAGTCCAGCAGTATGTCCCAGATTTGTGTCCCTTCTGGACCCTTATGATATACACAGTGGATTTTTAGGTATCCTACAGGTCCCTTTTTTCGGGCCTCACAGTTATTTTTATGTATCTTGATACGAGCATGGGTATGCCAGCCTCGTCCATATATTGAGATTCTTCCTCATTCAGTCTTTGAGGCCATGTATATGTCAGGTCCCCATATTTTGGACCCCATTGTTATTATTATGTTATATCCTGATACGAGCATGGGAATGCCCGCCTTGTCCATATGATCAGATGATTCCTCATCCATTATTGAGGTTATGTACTTTTAGTTCTTGCAGTTGGTTCGGGATCGTTGTTCCAGGCTTCCATTTGTTTCTTCTCTTCTCCACACCCTAGGAACACCATTTATGACTTAAGATGTCCATCGGCCATACGATGAGCTCCTGCCCTCGCACATTAGGGGGCAATCTGTTAACACCCAAAAAGTGTTCACTACCTCATCTACCCCACTACATGGCTCATTTGTCCATTTTTCTACCATATTTCCCTTAAAAACCCCTTTTTTCCTCCAAAAATATCCAAAATTCCTCTAAAATAGCAAAAATCCCACTAAAAAGCCTCCAAAAGGCTTAAAATGCCTCCAAAAGGCCATAAAACCATCAAAAAAGCCTAAAAGGGGAAGAAAAAATATAAAATAATGAGGAAAAGGAGGAAAAAACCCTATACAGCTTCCCTAAACCATATGGTTTCCAAAACCATGGGCCAGCACTCCACCACTGAAAAACTATAAATAGGTGATGGAGACCCCTTATTTCACATCCACAATCATAAGCACCCTTACTCTGCCAAAGTATCTCTTGAAACCCTAGCTCACCCTTGAGCTACTTTCACCTTGAGAGCCCCTTTTGGCCCATTTCCACCATTGGAGAAAGAGAAGGAGAAAGTTGGAGCTTGGAGCAACCCTCTTGGATCACTGCAAAGGGCTTAACCAACCTTCACATTGGAGGTAACATTAATACAAAAGCCATTCTTTACATCTTGTTTTTCTGTTTCATGCACATGTTTAGAGTAATTTATATTTTTGTTTTAGCATTTTAGTTTACATTTACTGAACTGCTACTAAGGAGTCCCTTCTCCTTAGTAGGTGCTCATTCGCCCAAGCTAGGGGTAAAACCCTAGCTACAACCATTTTAGGTGCAATATAACTGATACTAGCTCCCAGATCAATCAAAATAGTTACAGGGGTTTGTTTTATCATACCTTCTACTTCTACCATGGAATTTTGATATTCTTCTTGTTGATTCTCCAAGGATGCGTTGATTCTGGGCATCGTCATTGCTAATTCTGCAACAGTCATCTCATGCATGGTATGAATATTGCTAATAGTGTGGGCCATTAAACTCCCAGCACTTTATAGGTCCTTTGCGCTCAAAGTTCTTGGTATAATTACCATTATTATTAACCAATTCTTTACTGTTGGAATTATTCTGATTGTTTGGAGGATTATTCTTATTTCCTTGGAAATTCTTGTTATTCGGATAATTTCTGGCCTTATTGTTCTTAGAATTTCTGTTGGGCACAAAATCCTTCTTCTTTTTTTCATATTGATTATTATTTTTCTTGGCTTTCCAGTTGGCCAAACTTTCCTTCTTTCGATTCTGTTCAAAACAGAAGTTAGCTTTCCTCGTAGCTTCTTCCAAAGTCTTTGGATTGTCATATTCAGTCTTGTCCTTAATACGATAAGGTAGACAGCTGAGGAATCATTGTACCTTTGGTTTCTCATCTACAAGGTATGGCACATACCTAAGTAGACTTAAGAATTTGTTGTTCAGATCTTTCATTGTCATTGATCCTAATTTCAGCTCATAAAATTATTTTGCTCTTTCTTCATAGTATTGCTCAGACAAAAATTTATTTTTAAAGTACCTCTTGAAGGTACTCCAATTTACATTTTCTCTTTAATTCCTTTAACTCTCTTCAAGTCCTGCCACCAAATGTCAGCTTTCCCTAAGAGGTTATAGATAGCCATTCTATCCTTTAACTGGTTATAATAGTTATATATTTGGAAGTACTTCTTCATCCAGGATAACCAAGATTTAGCTTCCTCCCCCTTCTCAGTCTCTCCATTGAATGTTGGTGGTTTTATCTTTTTGAATTCCCCAAAAATTTCCTCATAAGGTTTGTATTTCCTCTTTTTAGTTTACTGGTTATCATCACTACTATCACTAGTAGAATGGTAATTTCGTTGTTCACCAAACACCTCTAAAGATGAACTACTTTCAGTTTTAGTATGTTTCATCTTTTTAGATTTGTGTTGATGACTTGTATCTTCTGATTCAGTTCTTCTACCTCTACCCTCAGTTTGAAACCTTTCTGTTAGGATCTGATTCAGCTCCTCCTGAGCCCTCAGAATCCTTTCATTCTCTCGTTTTACAGACTCTATTTCAGATTTTAGTTCTTTTACTGTTTGTAACAGTTCTGAGGAATTGGTAGTTAAGTCCTCTGGTATAGGATCTCTTGGTAAGTTTCCTGGTTCAGTAACTGGAGATTCCTCCTCTGCATATTCTTTCAGCTTTTCCATAACTGTTTGTTAAACTTTAGAACAACTTCTCTGTTGAATAACATTTAAAAGAAAAAAAAAATACATCAGCATAATAATTCAATTTACAGTTTCATAGAAGCCTGATGGGCTTCATCAATGCCTAGTGTTTAAACCTTGTGCTCTGATACCACATGTCAAAACCCCAAATTTTCACAAAAATTTAAAATTTTGAGATAACATAAAATGATGAATTTATGGCTTACTAATAGCTAAAGGTTAGCAATAAAAGAAACAGTCAAATGATTAGTATTACATAATCTCAATTATGATAACTCAGCAGTTTCCTTTTTGTAACATGAATAAGGTTTATTTGTGTATTGTTTTATTTCAGTTTACTGATGAGTTTTCTTTATGACCAGTAGGTGGAATCTAACTTTGAATCCTTGGCTTACTTAGCATTTATGCTAACATAGAAAGATTACTGGTTCTTACAAGGTTTACAGGTATGATCGAACGAGTAACGTTTAAATTTCATAAAGTATCCAGAAGTGTTTTTATTTGCAAATATAAAGCTTAGTAAAAAAAGCTGCTAAATTCCATACAAATTCTGTGAGGTAAAAACAGTTTGCTTTCTTCAGTTTTCTTGTAAATGAAGTTTAGATGATTGAGTTTCTTTCTTTATCGTACACGGCGACAGTAAAAAATACTTACCGTGGCTCTAACTTGTAATTTTAGTTGCTTAGTAACTTCTACTTTAATATGCATATCTTGCAACGTTTTACTGATTGTACTTTTGGTTATTATACATTATCATACTAACTACTTGAGTATCAAACTGTTCAATATTTATCTTCTATAGGGAAACTTACAACCTGTAAACTTCTTGACATTAAGTTTGATTAGTGTAAAAACAATAGTGTCTTCTCACAAAAAAACATTGTTTGCCTATACTTCTTAACTTTACGTCGAACCATATCGTTATATTGATTATAGACTCGAGCAGTATCATTACATTGCAAATCTTATTATTTCTATAATACTTTTCTTGTATTAAGTTACTGTCTACAAACAGTTTCCAAGGTTGATGTTTTCTATAAAGGCCAGCCTTCTATCCTATGCTAACCACCAATATTTTGGTATAAGCATAAAACCATTCTACCAAATATAGATATGGTAAATTATGGGCAATTGTCTAGTTGAGAAACTACCAAATTCTATTAAAGTCTCATCGATCCAAACTATGTAAAAGAATTCATCAAAGTGTTCTTATATTACACTTTGCCAACTTCATAGTTTGCTACTATTTGATTTGTTAGTTTCTACAAGACTTATGAACATGCATAAACTATTTTTTTTATTAGACATACAAGTTCAAAACAACGTTGAACTTGTAAAGTATTCATAATTCTACTCAATACGATGCTATGCAATT
>LPNX010849104.1:21758-76566 GCA_001517045.1 Pseudotsuga menziesii
CAACGTTAACTTAACGTTGTATCCCCATGCCAATGATGAGATATCAACTATACATTAGGCAATATAGCTTATGGCATGATAACAAGGCATACGTTATAGTTTATGCGTCATTTGTTAAAATCATTTGGTAAAATAATTGGTTATTATTTGGTCGCAGGTAAACTATGGAAAGTCGACCCACTACATGATTTTTATTATTGCGGCCAGATGGTTTTCTCTTGGCCATGCATTGGTCGTATATAAAACCAAATAACCCTAACCCTTGGCTTATTCTTCCTCCACATTTTATGTTGGCCTTTCTAGATGCTCTGCAAGCTCTCATGGTGGCCGTGAGTGATACTCAGTTTTCAGTGGTTCCAACGCCTGTGTTTGTCATGCTTTGGTTCCTTTGAGCTCGGTCTTGTTGCCAACTTTCCACCGTCGTTTCTTTTACTTTTTCAGGGTTCATTGTTCTCTTTGCATTTGGCTTTACGGCCTGCCTATAACTCCCTTTTTTCCCTTCTATCGTGGCATGTCACTATGTTGGAGTAGGGTCCCGCAGCTACAGAAGAAGCTGCCAATTTAGCGGATAGACAGTTTTGGCGGAGAGGAGATAAGGTAGAGCTACGATGCTGTAGCATGTTTCTAGCTGCAAAGAAGAGCTGGAAACCGTGACTTTTAGGACAGAGAAGTCAAGGAAGACGACAGTACCTGAGCGGCCAAGAAGAGAGAGCTCAACCACTGCATTGAAGGCAGCAATGAAGATAGGAGGGCTCAGCTACCCTCATAAAGGAAAAGGAGCAACGAGGCCGAGGTATTGAAGACGAAGGACAGAGCCAGGGAAGCGGTGCACAGTACCCATGGTCAGCGCTGGGAAGCATGGAAGACTGCAGAGAGATGTGGTGTGACAGAAAGTGGCTACCTCAAGTACAGAAATGTCGACTGTCACTAATTAGGGTTTTGGGTTACTGTTGGGACAGGCCCACAGTGTTGTAATGGTGAGACCTTCGGGCTGCTTATAAAGGGATATATTGTGTATTGTAAAGGTTTGGTTCATTCATCGGTTAGTTCGTTCAGTTGTTAGTTGTTTTGTATATTATTAGACAGTTGTAGAAGCCGAGCTCTGGTTCTGTTATTAACAGTAGTTATCTTACTGTAACCAGTAGCTGGCTCATTGAGCATGCATGTAGCGGTCCGCAGGGATCGACAAAGGGGGAAGAGTATATTGTTAGAGGAGAAATATAGAGTAGAAGAGAGATCTAAGAGAGAAGGGTTCCAGGCTGTGTGCGGAGTTACCCAGAAGATCTCGAGCTGCATATGCGGTGCAGCATAACTGTGTTTACCTTCCCCTGAGCTATAATAGAAACACAGTTCTGTGGACGTAACTTCCACCCTGGAGGTGAACCACGTTAAAATCGTGTGTTATGTGATTGATTTATGTGTCATTTTTAATTGTTGCATCTATCAGTTATCTCATGGGCCTTGTTTACAGTTTAATGTATGTATTCATTATTTAGTTTACAGCACTGTAGAAGATAAATGCAAGTTAAACTCCATAAGTATTTTACGTAAGAGTTTATCCACATTTCATCCAATACAGTAAGAGTCACAGAGTTAAGAAACCTTGTATATTGAATCCCGTAAGTCGAAACGAGTAGCACTAAGTACGATGAGCCGCAGTGGTAGGATATCGCAAGGAGGCGATATCGCACCAGCAGAGGAGCTATGGTGCGCTGCGGTTGAGAATCAGCGTAGGAAAGAGTTACACGTTGTCTGAGGCACAGTGATGCGATAAGGACTAGAGTCTTCGCAAGTAAGAGGAGGTTGCGCATCACAGGAACAGAGAAATATCCCAGGCTAGAAGAGCTGCAAGACACCCAGGCTGCCACAGAACCTGGTCCAAGACACTTGAGTCCTTGGCCAACCCATTAGATACCCTTTGGGTGAGACTTCAGGCCGCCCTGCGGTCTGTCGCCGAAAGGGCCAGTGAGCTAGGGGTGTTGTTGGTTTAATACAGTAAAACCCGGGTCTGCCCAAGCAAGCCAACACACTACGTGAAAGGTTGAGCTTAACTTGGATGTTTGTTAAGCTCCTTCGTCGTAGGGTTTGGATTTTTGTTTTCACGCCTTGCTTGTTGGTGACAACTCTAGATTTGTTGTTGTTAAATCTTTCATGGTCATTGCCTAGGCTTGTTTTTTCTACTGCTGTCAGTGTAGTTTGTACAAGATCCCCCGTCGTCTCTGTCACCTGCAAGTATGAGGGTTTGGCTTCTCTTTACGCTGGCTGTGGTGATGTTATTCCTTCGTGGCTCCATAAACTTCACTTCCAAATGAGGTAATTTCTTAAGTTTAAAACTAGCATTGGTTTACTGTTTCCATTCTACACATAAATTTATTTTTAATTAAACTCTGGTTTTTATTTTGCAAGGATAGTTCTCCTCCACATTTGACAGTAAACACTTCTCAAATGGCCCGACTTTCAGTCTACGGTAAGCCCTAGTTTCTAAATATGGTTATCCTTGCTTGTTCAGACCTTTACAGTTGGAAGGAGTTACGGCAATGTCATTCCCAGTCTTGGGTTGTTGTTCTTCGGTTAATAGTTTTTGTTTTTTATTTTAACCCTTGCTTTCAGCAGGGCAACTCTGGCTCAACATCGGAACTTGTAATGCTCTCCTCTTGTGTTAAAGAAAGGATTTATAATGTTGTAATATTAAGTTTGTTAGTACTCATTTATAAAACATCCCATGTCACGATATGGGTGCTCGGCTTTTAGCTAGTTTTTGTACTCTATTTAAGTTTTTAAGTTCAGCCTTCAGGCTCGTTAAAGTAATGCAATGTCTTTTAAGATTGTCTGCCTTTAAGCTTAGACTTGCTTCATCCGTGTACTATTTGGTAACTCTGTGTGAATAAATTAAATTTCCCATTAATTGTGTTTTATGATATAATTTAGTTATTTACCTTAAGCTGTAACTGTAATTGTTTTGTAGAGTAATTGGTACTGAATATTTGTTTGTTCAGAAATATGAGCTAGGTTTTTTACCCTATTTGACTGTAAGATAATAATTTTACCATTATTAATTGCATTAGATTAATGTTAATAGATTCAAGACTCTTTTCAGTCATGGTATTTCTATTAATTGGCTCATGAATTTTCAAGCTAGGGTTTCCTGAGTGCAACCCCTGTTTTTAAATGATTCCTTCAATTTGCTTAAGTAGGTTCTTTATTTATAAACAAATCTTGTTTAAGTAGATATTGTTATCTGTATATAATGTAATTTCCTGAATTGCATCTATACATATATTTTATTTATAAAGACTGTAACCAGTCTACAATAGTTCGGTTTATTCAGTGATATTATTTCAAATAGTAGATTCATAGCTTAACTATTTTTCTTTTATATTACAAAGAAATTAATAAAGGGTTTTGACCCTATAGATACTATTTTACATGTATATCCTATTTTTAAAAGTTAAAAAAACGGTTCTTTTTATAAATAAACATTTATTTAAATGTTAATTATTATCATACTTTGATTGTTTTTATTTAATACAATACAGATAAGGTTTATTAAAGTTCCTTGATAAGATGTACATAAACTATGGACTTAGTTTTTTTCTTTAGAATTTAATTATGATAATAATACCCTACTTGAGGTTCGAATATTTGTAGACATAGTTAGTTATTATCATAAGTACATAAACTAAGTAATTTTGGTTTTAAATCTTTACTTAGCGGATTATAATAAAGTGGTTTTACTGGGTTATTTCTACTGCCCCTGCTACAAGTTAATAATATAAACACAAGGAAATATATCTATCTATCTATCTATATATATATATATATATATAGTGTATCACAATTTACCCTCGTGCATAATTTGATTTCAGTAACAAAATAATGTACTATGTAAGAATAACATCTTATCTACTTGAGTAACTCATTAATATAATAAACCTGTTACCTGTAATAAGTTATGGCTATTTATTTTCTAGCATACTTACATCAACAAGCTAGTTAATCCATAAACATAAATAAACAGGTTATTATTCTTTTCTGATAATAATCTACATACAGAAATAAGTTACCCTAATATTATGAAATGCATAATACATCTATTCATTTGAAATCCTATCATATCCTTCATCTAATTTAAATACACTTCCTGTGCTAGAGTACGGTCTGGTCTTTACAGATGTGGAAAAACACAGGTTATGATTATTTTTCATCTATTCCAGATTCATTCTTTCAATAAACTAAAATATTACTAACTCTATCAGTTCACAACTAAACATTTAACATTCATTAATCAGTCAGTCTCACATTTAACCATCTAACAGAGTAAAACAAAATATTGTAGAACCTGATTAAGTTGGAAAACAACAGCGTTAGGCGGTCGTTCCTCCCTACCAACTCCTGGAGAGCACTCAAACAACATCTCCTCAGGACCCCCGATCTTGTCCCTGGTCTCCTTGGCTGAGAACTGGTGGAGCAAGCAAACAATAGACTAGTCCAATGACTTAATAATCAATCTGCACTCATCAGTAAGATCCTTCAGCTGAAAAGCTGCACTAGATCACTTAGCAGTTAACCCCTCAAACTCTTTCCACAAATTCCCTCACCATTGAATTAATATGAAGTACATTCACCTGAATGAATACTTCTCTAGAAAATGAGCAGCCTCAACTCTCTTCAATGGGCATTTTTATAAAGATTGCCAAGGTCTTTTGGGTCAATTGTCATTAATTGATCCACCTTCTCTGATCCCACTTTCTTGGGGGATCATGACCCCAAATGTAGGGAGGTTTCCACTTGCAACAGTTGGAAGAGGTTTGAGGATGATGCCACTTGTCTATTTGCTCTCCACCCAGTCTCCTCCACCAACTTGACCAGTAAACATTCTTTTAACATCTCTCCTAAGCTGTTGTCTCCACTTTTTTTTATTTATAATTAAAATATTCAGAATTACATTCAATATCCTTGACTCTGTTGAGTCATCAATTACAACTTAGCATAAAATTTAACATAATGTCTTAAATAACATCAAATAAGATAATATTATTTTTGCAAAATTAGGGCATTTGACAAGCATCTAGCCCGATTACTACAGCCATTACCTATCCCTAGCTGGAAGTGGGAAATAATCAGTCTTGATTTTATTATAGGTCTACCTAGAAATCAAAATCTGAATGACTCAATAATGGTAGTCATTAATAAACTTAGTAAAGCAACTCATTTTATACCTATAAAAAATACTTACAAGGCTACTAATATTGCTGATATATTCATGAAACAAATATTTTGTTTACATGGGATACCAAAAGTAATAATTTTCGACAGATACCCTAAGTTTACGTGCAATTTCTGGAAGTCTTTGTTTAAAGGACTGAATACTACTTTAAATTTCAATACCTCTTTTCGTCCCAAGATGGATGGACAGACTGAAAGAGTGAATCGAGTGTTGGAAGATATACTCAAAATGCATGTTAATGAACAACCAGGTAAATGGGAAGATTACTTACACATGGTAGAGTTTTCTTACAACAATCACTACGAAACTTCAGCAAGGTACAATCCATTTGAAATTTTGTATGGCAGGAAGTGCAATACCCCCATCTCATGGAGTAATCCAGTTCACAGGTTAGTATTAGGACCTGAACTACTAAAAGTGATGGAGTTAATTGTAAAACATGTGCAAGGTAACTTGAACGTTGCGCAAGACAGAAAGGAAAGTTGAGCAGATCTTAAACGAACTCAAAAAGAGTTCCAGGTGGTTGAACATGTCTTTATAAAGGTAAGGCCTCAAAAGAGTTCCTTGAGGTTAGGAAGTTGTGCTAAGTTAGCACCCAGATATTGCGGACCTTTTGAGATACTGTCCAGAATAGGACAGGTGGCATATCAATTGGCTTTACCGCCAAATTTGAAGGTTCATAATGTTTTTCATATTTTTGTGTTAAAAAAATATGTACATGATGATGCTCATGTTATAAACTGGAATGATGTGTAGGTGGAACCCGAAGGAGATTTTCTGGTGGAACTGGATTGTATCCTCGAAAGGAGAGAGATATTGCTTCAGAATCACACCATTGGTTAGGTGAAGGTGCAATGGAAGCACCTTAGTCCAGAAGAATCCACCTAGGAATTAAAGATTCATATGTGGGTTGCATATCCAATTCTGTTCCAGGGCAATTCTAAGGATGAAGAATAAATAACATCGAGGATGATGTTATAATTTAAGGGGGTGTGTATGTCACATGCCCCAAATTGTAAAACATTTTATGTTTTAAGAAACATTATGTTATATTTTATTATAAACTTTGTAATTAATGACCAAGTGGGGTCAAGGATAATTAAATGTAATTGCTGAATATTTTATTAATTAATAAATGAAAGATGAGACAACAGCTTAAGGAAGTTGTTAAATGAGTGTTTTACTGGTCACTTGATGGAGTAGGTTGGGTCGAGAGCAGATCGACACTTGGAAGAATCCTCAAACTACTTCTAGTTGTTGCAAGAGGCAACTTCCCTATTTTTGTGGTCATGTTCGCCAAGAAAGTGGAACAAGTGCAGGTGGCTCATTAAGTGAAAACTGACCCAAAAGACCTAGGCATGCTAATAAAAATTCCCATTGAAGACAGCCGAGGATTCTCATTCTTGACTTGTGAACATTCTGAAGAAATTAAGTGCACAACAAAATTCGATGGAGGGGACTAGTAGAAGTTTGTTTTGAGTGAAAAGTGTTGAAGTTCTAAACTAGTGCAACTATTCTAAGCTAAGTTCATACTGCTGTAGCAGAACAAATTAACTACTGAATACTTATTAGAGTTGCATAGGATTACCAAACTAGATCTCTCACCCAGTACTTCTACCAGGTGGACCAGAAGACAAGCTCGAGGGTCCTAATATTTGTAGTTCATCTATCTCCAGGAGTTGGCTAGGAGGAACAGGTTCCTTAAGCTGTTGTCACCTCTTCTATATTTCTAGGTTCCACATGATTTATCTAGCTTCTAATTGCATATTTAGGATGAAGAAGGAATGAATTTAAGCAAAAAAATGTGTTATGCTTTTGTTCTTCTATATTTAGAATTATTTAATGAAACCTTCTATAATGAAAAGATAGTCAATGCTGGATTAGATATAGATTAGGGTAAATGAATAGAAGAATTTCTAATTTTACTGATAGATTAAAAAATACCTAAATGTATTTTTCCACACCTTTTTAAAGGTAGTACTCTAGTACATTAGGTTAGATTAATTTATGATAAGAATCGAATGAAGTATGCTTGAATGTGTTAATTTATTTTCTACAGATTTCATATGAGTTAATCATAAGTATGTTATTCCTTTCTAGTTCAGATGTTTTACTTAGATAAAGTACAATGTCATATCATAAACAAATCTGTCTCTAGGGAAGATTTAAAAATACATAAATATTTAGTCTGTGTATTTATTTACACAGTAGATAGATTATTTACTATAAGTCTATTATTATAGTAATTAAAAGACATTATAAAAACATAAAATAAATAACCAATATTAACTTAAACAAACAGTATAAATGAGGCTAGAAATTACTTAGATAAATTCATCATTAATCTAAGTAAAAATGTAACTGGAATAACATTATAATCAAATATTAAACTCTGTAATGAATTAAAAGTAATTAAGGTTTTAAAAATAAAACCTATTTTTGAAGGAACTGTAAAATATAAATAGCATTACCACCTCTTTTACTAGAAGAGGGATTATCCATTTTCACCCATAAACTAATTAAAGCATACATACTTCAATTGTATAACCACAATTATCTAATAGATGAATATATAAAATTAATTATATTATCCACAAGAAACAGTATTAAAACTGTATAATAAATATAAACTAAGAGAAAGTAAGTAAAAGACCTTTCAAAATATTCTAACCCAATAAATACAGTAAAGACTTAGGTTATATAATCAACATTTCTTCTATCTTTTTACTGAAGTAATTGTTATTGACAGTAAAAATCAAATTATATTATAAAAACCAACTGTCTGAACATTTCGTTTCACTTTTAAACATAATCAAAACAAATATCATCGATAAGAATCTCACAGCATGCCATCTTTTTCTTAAAAACCACAGTATATATATANACCACTACTATATCAATTTAGGATGCGGCCTAATGGCCTTTTTACAAAAAAAATACATGGCTTAATAGCCTGTTCAAAAATAACATTACTGTAATTAAACTACGACCGAAAAGGCCACAAAAATATTTTATCAAGTCACGGCCGTGAAAGCCCCAAAGTTTTCCAACACGAAACAGCCACTAGGGCTTCGAAATATTCTTCACACATCACAGTCTCGGCCACATGGCCTTCCAAAAACAAACAGATCATAATGTAGCCATGACTGAGTAATAACCCAAGAACCAAGTGGATAGTATCAACGAAAAACACCATAAAACCAATGCAGGAGAAACCTTAGGCGAGACGGAGGCTTACCAGGATGAATGCCATCATGGATCCCTCTTTAGTGGTATCCTTCAGTTGAGAGCAATTGTTTCAAAAACCTACACAATCGAAACCCCAAAATGTTAAACTCTTCCAATAATTAAAATAAAAATCAAATTATGGTGCAGAAGAGTGATAGTGTTTTTTTTTAACTAGTTCGCTTACCGAAGAGTGGATTCTCAACCGTAGTGGTAATATGAATAAACCCTAGCCACAAATAAGGGTACAACGAGCTTCAAGGAAGCAATGAAAAGAGGAACCACAATGCCCAGTGTGCAAGCCCAGAACCAAAAATCATGACGAAACAGAGTCAAATCCCACACAAGAATTCAGGCAATGAGGACAGTTAACCCTACACTCAACAAGAACACTCAAATAGACAATCAAGACCACACTACGATAGATCAAGAGCAGTGCTCACACTATCAAGTTCATCACTACACCAGTGCTTGAAGGATAGACTTTCAAAGGTAAGGCAACGATGAAGGGTAGCACTTACAGGGTTATGGTAACGGCGATGGAGGGCTCATACACAAAACAAAAAAGTAGCCACGTAAACCCTACTTGTAGAGGACCTCGGAATGGCATAAAGGAGGCCTGTACTCAAATGGTTTAAGGAATGATGACATAGCCTTGCAACCATGAGCCTATAGTTCTTCCACTCCACAGGAGAGACAGAAATGTGATTTTTAGGGTTTAGGATAGTTTTATATTGAACCACAAGTCAACAAAACCTAACCATCGAGCATCGACCACATGGCATCGAGATTATTTGTGAAATGAGAGTTTCGCATTATAGTTCGAGACCTCTTGGGAGCATCCTACACACATTAGCATTTTTATAAAGGAACTTTGGTTAAAAACCTTTTGACATAACTCACAATATCGTTACATTATAAATGTGTATTTTTTATAACCCTAAATATTTATGAAGGGAGGTAATATTTACATACACTAGGGTTTACATTATGTTCTATAATATTAGGAACGGTTAAAAACTTATGCAAATAATTCTTCAACTTTATTTGCATAATAAACAACAATTTAGGAGAAACCATAGCATTTTAAAAGAGCTTGTCTAAGACTTGATATTTTATGTTTGTGTGCTTGCAAACTTAGGATGATGTTTAGCTTGATTTTGTTAGTCTAGGTATCAAACTTAGATTCGTATATCTCCCTTATGAGATAAAGATAATACAAAAGTTAAATTAGATGGATTTTATAGAAAATAATCCTTTTATTCTCACACAAAATGCAGTAATCCTATAGTCTTAAGATATTAAATTGTATGATTGAATAACTAGTTCGGAAGTACTAGAACAATTAGTAAACTGTCTTATGCACTAGGTTTTTATTTCCATGTGTGAATGTCAGTCGTTGTACTTTAAGACTATATTTAGATTTAGGTTTTCCTAAGTTCATTTAACTCATTTATTGTTGAAAACAAATATTCTTGAATCACCTTGGCATCAAGTAATAAAGTATAAAAGGATTTGCTATACAAATTTCCTTTCACTAAAATTACATACAGGAGCTAACTAATAATAGATTGATAAATTTTAGATGAACGAGATATAGTTGAAGAGAATGGAAGAACAATTGGATTATGTTCAGTTTACTAGACACTTATGTTACCAAAAAACTAATTAAAACATAAATGCACAGATCAACGATACCTCATTCCTTTGATCAAAGCTGTAAAATAAATAAATTTACTAGCATTATATTTTATGCTAGTCTAGATAACAATCTTAATCCAGAAACTGGTGACAAAATGTTTTACCTGTAAAATACTTGTAAAAGAAGCATCACTTCACTGCATTAGCTAAAAAGCTAAGTAAGCCTCGATCTCAACTGAAGTTCCTTCATATTTTCACAAAACAGTAAAACAAACTTAGCACTTAGTAATTAAACAGATGTTTCGATTCCTGTTGTTCCAAATCATAACCTGATAAATCAAATCCTTAACAATGATTTATGAAAGCAAACAATTAAGTATGCAGAACTAGAAATTAACAAGAATCAGTTCTAGTTTAAGCATGTTTAGAATTAACCGTTAACAGTTAAATGTTCCTCGGTAATGGCGATTGCAAACATTTAATGTCATATGAAAAATTTTAAATTTTTACAAATTTTTGGAGTATTACACATACCCTTTAATACCATCCTTAGTTGCTCAAGCCTTCATAGATTAGATTTTTAAATTACATGGCATTTTTTCTTCCATTGTATTTAATCAAGACCCTACCTTCACAAGTAAATTTTGGTAGAATTTAATTCAACTTCATGATACCTCATTGAAACTAAATAGAACCTATGACCCACAAATACATAGTCAAATATAAGTGATGAATATGTGTTTAGAAACATATTTGATATGTTTTTCTTCAGAGAAGCGCTACCAATGGACACAATGGATTCCTCTTGGAAAATGGTGGTATAATACTACTTATCATGGAGCTAAAAAATTGGCCCCATATGAAGTAGTCTATAGCCAAAATCCCTTGCATGTGGTTTCATATTTACCAAGCACTTCTTGGGTCCATGCAATGGATAGCACACTTCACACTAGAGAAGCTATTTTTTGCACTCTTAAGGACAATTTGGCTAGGACTCAAAATAGAATGAAATAGCATGCCAATCAACATCGCTCAAAGCATTCATTTGCATACGAGGATTAGGTGTTTCTTCAACTTCAACCTTATAAACCAGACATTACTAAAAATAAACTCCACTAGAAACTAGCCCCAAATTCCAATGGACCTTACAAGGTCCTACAACGCATTGGACATGTGGCTTACAAGCTAGCTGTGCCATATCACTCCGAGATTCACTAGGTAGTTCGTACTCATTAATTATGGGGCCAAGTCAAGTAGTTAGGGTTTTGGAATACTAAAAGTCAACTTAAAGAGATAGAAGACTATGGATTGTTTGTTCAAGAATTGTGTATTGAATCTCTACTCAAGTGAAAGGTCGACCAACCTTAAGAGGTGAGTGAACATTGCTTTCCAAATTTATCATCCTAATACAAGGGT
Source organism: Pseudotsuga menziesii (assembly GCA_001517045.1). NCBI lineage: Eukaryota > Viridiplantae > Streptophyta > Pinopsida > Pinales > Pinaceae > Pseudotsuga > Pseudotsuga menziesii. Next base: position 33,268 of record LPNX010849104.1, read on the forward strand.
TATTTCTGCAACATTTGTCTTCCCTATTATATTGTTATTGGCTATTCTACACTATAATTTATAGCTTCTTACATCATAAATAGATGTATATCTTATGTTGATATAAGTTTCAAGGTTAGGAACACCACATAAGGAGTTGGAACACAAATCATTTTATTGTAGAGGAAGCTTCGTGAAACTTGCAAGGGTAAACATGAGTTGTTGAGAATGGGTTTGAAGGGATCTAAAAAATAAAAATGCTATATGTTAGATTAGGAAAGATATGCATTTCCTCATCTTCTTTAGAATTGATAATTTTTGGGGGACCAAAAAATACCCAAAAGGGGATCTTTCATCTTAAATTGGATCAACTAGAATAAGTTTAGACACTAGAGATAAGATTGATTGAGAAAGATGGATTATCCAAGTTGATTCATTGATAAAGAAGAATTGACTAAAAGAATATTGATGATGAAGTAGACTAGCATATCAACCAGACTAAGTCTACTAGTGTGCATATTTTGTTGACCAAAATGAGAGATCAAATAAATTCTATAAGGGACATGGATTGAAGGACTGTTGGGAGCCTTATCAATGATATTACAATAGTTGGGTAAAATGTCAGTGAGGAGGGGATGTCTATGTGGAAATTAATGAATGAGACGAGTTGATTGGAGAGTTAGCGTCAATTACTAAAGGGTTGAACTAATTTACAGAGATATCCCATAAGAAAGTGAACTTTAGAAATGAGAGGGGTTAGATGAGAAGGTTAGAGATTGAACAATTTGATTGTGAAAGTCGATTAAGGGATTGCAACCGACTTCGACATATATTACATTTTCTAGAGCATGAGAAAGTTCCTTATGGAAAGAATGTGTCTTGATTTGACAACCAGTATTACTAGATATTGTGAAATGCATCCCTATGGATGTGGAATCCCATAAGTCTTGAAAATTTGCAATTGTAGATACTCACTAATTGGCATTCTCTAGTATTGATAATAAATAGAGTTTATTCTCCATGGTTCTCAAAAACATTTGTGTGTTGCATGTTTCTTATTTTATTAGATGTTTAGTAAAGAAATAAATATACATCATCATACTTATTAATAATATAATAATTTTTTTCTATTATATCTATTTGGTGATTTGACTTGCACACTAAACAACATATGACATTTTCATAAACGAAGTTCCAAATATCTCCATGATGCCTTTCAACATAATTTCTAAAGAACCCTTGAATACACTCATATACTTATTCCCTAGTATGCATATCGTTGTTAATGTTCTAATTGACTTCGCTTGCTTGTTGTTAGGCTCAAAAGAAGAAATTTGATAAGAAGTTTTGATTTTTTTTGTGTGTTTTCCATGACCTTACTTTTTCTAAATTTCATCTGATTATATGATTTCAATAAGTGAACGTAGATAAATCTCATGTCTGTTGTGTAAAATATTTCATAGAGTTCCTCGATTCCTTTGTGTCATTCTAATAGATCAAGAAGGTGGTGCAAAAAAAAACCTTAGCTAAGCACTTCCTTAAAATTCAATGTTCCCAATACCTTGGGGCCCACGTCGCTTTAGTTAAGAAGGGGTACAGTGGGAACACTCAAAAGTTAAATTTTATGTGGTTCTTGAAAACCATTTTCTCATGATCCAAGACTAAGACAATGTTCCCCTATGGCCGAAACCTTTGTAAATCCAAGTTATTGAAAGTTGAAAACTTACTAAAATAAGTCGGGCCAACTTTTGAATATTCTTCCTTTCAAACACCATTAAAAAATACAAGGTTAAAATGTGTATTCTTTTTTTGCTATGATTACTGACATGGGAATATTGCAATATATGTAATATATATTTATTTTAATTTTGGATTTATTAAGTACATATAAATAAATGATAAAAATTTGTTTTTTTTGGGCGTTTTTAGCAAATTGATTGGAGTTAAGATAGCTTATCGGGTTTGCCTAGTACGAACCAATTCAAAAAAGTGGGAAGTACTATGTTTTTTTGTTTCGTTTTTAATCATATTTTATGGTTTTTTCCTTGTTTTTTTGAGTTGTGTGTCATGGCCCACATGAGGCCAGTTGGGGGAGATAGGTGGTTGGAAAGATTCAAGTTGTTAGAGGATGCTTGTCACATCATCACCTAGGTCTGAAAAGAAAAGTTTATTGTATGGGACACCTTGTGGAAGGGAAGGTAGGGTTTCGACCTTTCAACCGTTGTGTGTGAGGGTTAGAACAAACAATGTATCTTTGGTGGATTATGTGCCTGTCCATTCTTCACTTGTGGAGAAGGTAAATTCTCCCTTACCTCCTATTTTAATGTTTTCTAAGGTTTTTGAGCCAGAGGAAAAATCATTGCCAAATGGTTCACCCTTATGGTTCTCTTCGAGAAGAAGCTTGTATTCAAGGAAGAAGCTTGTAGAACTCTAGTTCTAAGGAAGTTTGTGTAACTCGCAAGAGACTTAAAAGTTATAAGGTTGAAAAGGGCTAAACCATGTGTGTAATGGAAAAGGATATGACTATGGACACGGTGTTGGCTCTGTCCTTGATGCTCTGGTAGAGAAGTTTGAATTTATGAAGATTTCCAAGTTGGAAATACTGGAGTAGGTTAGGTTAAAATGTAATCCCGTCATTAAGACAGTTCCTTGAGTTCTGATGTTGATGGATGACTGGATCTATTTTCAATTTTTATCATAAGTACAGAGAAGGAAAATTGAAGGGTGGTTTTGGGTGATAGAAAAAGGTTCGCTTGTTCTTACCATGTGGCATGTTGGGTTTAACCCTCAAAAGGATAAATTATAGAAATGACACTTGTGGGTAATGTTACCGTGTTTTCCTTTGCATTGTTGGTGTTTAGCTAGTTTCATGGTGGTGGCTAACACTATAGGGAGATTTATTGAAACGACATTAAATAATCTTCTTCAATAATTCATCATCACACATATCATTAGAACTACTATGTTACAGACTATCCATGTCCTTGAAATTTTTGAAAGCATGCAAAATGTGGTAAGACTATTCTATCACCCTCAAAGAATTCAAAAGACTAGATATCAAATAGAATAATGTCTACATCTCATGTAAAACAAGATCTATACATATTATATACAATCATAATGGAAATGAAGTATCGTCTTCCAACTAAATCATATATTTATCATACATAACTAGATCCATTTCTAGAAGATGATATAAATTACACATCAAAACAAATCACCAAAAAACATTTTACTTTTGAAAGACCCTTACAAAAAAAATATATCGTAAAACAAGTACCAAACCCAACAAATTTAGGTTAGAAATAAAATTGATGAACTTTGCAATATGAATAAAAAATATACCAGTCATGAACTTCTCAATACAAATAAAAGAATCTACCAATATGATTTTGACAACTATACAAGAAGACAACCAAAATAATGACCATTCCATTGTAGCCCTGCCATTATAATCAGTGTGCATTCATTTATATTACAAATATCCCAAGCATCAACAATAACAGACATAAAATATGAACATATACACTCTCATTAATGCCTTAGATCCAATATTATTTGCAGAGCAAGATCCTAATAAAAACACATTTTAAACAATTGGGTCAAATTTTGTTTTAATATATAAAAACCATGTGGTGTCTCTCCATCAAGAGTAACATCCACTAATGACATATAGATGTCAATTGATAGTTTAAACATGACAAAGCATAAAATAAATCATATATGTTGAGCTCGGTAACATTTTCACAAAACCAATACTCCTAGGATAGAATAAAACCCTAATAACATCGAATGAGCCCTAAGAATCAAGAGTGCCCTAGAATTCAACATGCCTCGAAAAGAATCCATCATAGAGAGCATGATAAAAGGTAAATTTATAATATAATAATATATTGTAACTGTGGATAAAAAGCATAAAATTTTTGATAAAAATCATAACATGTTAATTATTCGATGAAAAGCGTGATGTGATTTTGTATTCTATGATAAATTGCATATGTGGCATTCCCCTTTAAGACTTGATCTTTAGACAATGGAGATGTTATGCAAATACTAAAATGTCGATAAAACTAAGAATAAAAAGTGAAATTGCATCAACCAAAACCTTCACCCTGCAACCGCAATCCGATGTGGGTGAACCATGGATCATTGTAGCCTTTATTTGGAAAAAATAGCCCCTTATTTTCCTTTCAATACTAGAAATCAAGGGCTGAAAGAAGGTATCACATGAAATTGACTAAAAATACAGGAAAATGCAACCATATGCCTAAATTACAAGGAAAATGGAGGGAGAAATAACCCTTGGGAGCCTCCATTTCTGAAAATTAGGGGCGAAAGATAGATTTCACTATATTTTCTTTAGAATTTTGGGGGTGAAAGACAGAATGGAGGGAGATTTTGCCAAGGAAAAAATAGTTTTTTTCATTTTCCTCATTAATATATGGGAGGATACTCATTTTGGATGAATTGTTTTCTAATAAATATTGGGCGAATATATTTGATCTAAAAAAAACCTTTCCAGATAAGAAAATAGCCCACTAAATTTTTGTAACACCCTTAATTTAGCCCATGGGCTATATATAGCCCCTAAAATTATGTATGGTTTGGGAAGGGGGTCCTTTGTTCAATGGTTAGACTACTGGAAAGTCCCCTTTAGATGCCACAATTGTAGGCAGATTGGTCATATTAAAGCAAAGTGTCCAAATTCTCATTTTGGGACCATGCATGATGAAGGTTTTTAGCCTCAAAATAATGATCCAGATTGTTTGGATTCAGGAATGTTATTTCCATCCCATTGGATTCGTCATATGCAACTAAATTTTGGGTAAGTTTTTCAATTCTTTCTTGGTAATTTCAAAAAAATTGTTTGTTGAAGACATTTCAAAAGTTTTTTGGGGGTTTGATTTCAAATTAAATAAAGTTAGCAGTGATGAGGATGGGATTTTGGGTTCTTTGGCCCTTTATTCTCCATATTTGATAAGGGAGCATGAAGTTAGGTTGATTAGAGAGGATGGAAATTGTAACTCTGGTGTTTCTCCTTCGATGACACTTTTATCTTCTCAGAAAAATCTAGGAATTGGGGTTTCTGAGGAGGATTGTGATGATCTTCATGAAGGAAATATTCCTTCTTCTTTTTTGTTTTTTAGAAACCCTAGAGGGCCAAAAGGATTTTCTTCTAGAGATAATACTGTGGCTATGGATTCTATAGAAAATATGTTGAAAAATAACATTAGTCTTTCTCCTTTAACAGGAGATAGGGATCCATTTACCCCTTCGGATTTGTCATCTCTTCTTGAGACGGTTTCTCCTAAACCTATTCCAAATTAATCGGCTATCTTGAATGATATGATTGAGACACTGTTGATTTTTTCTATTCGATCTATGAATGTAATTGTCAGGAAACCCTCCAGGCATAAAAAGGGAAAAAGTAAGTTGGAGGTGGATCTGGAACAAATATTTTATAACCCTAAGATCACCTTCCTTTTCAATAGTGTACTTGAAAATTCATTTCTTAACCATGGGAACAACGACCTCCCAAAAGTATATCCAACATCCCATAAGCTAGATATACCAGTAACTTGTGGCTTAGCAAGGAAGGGACTTGAAAAGAATTTTGGTACCCTATAACACTATGATATTGGGGCTCTTAGAGAGGATTTTCCCCATGGTGGGGTTAATCAATTAAAATAGTCTCTTTTAATATAAGAGGGGTTTACAGCTCACCCAAAATAGATTCTTTTAAAAGGTTTCTGGATTTGGTGAAGCCTTCAATGGTTCTTCTACAAGATACTATGGTTTCAATTCTATCGGTGTGTGATATTTTTCTTAAAATTAAGCCTATATGGAAGTGTTGTGCGTTGGATGCTTCGTGGTTGTCTAGAGGGTTGTTGGTAGACTGGGATCCTGTAGTTTCTAATTTTAAATCATATTCTATTGTGGCAGGTTTAATGGTGGAAGGAAAATTTTTGGGTCTTCACTCTCCTATCATATTACTGAATGTTTATGTGGCTTATAATCAGAAACATTTTTTTGGGAAATACTGAGAGATGTTTGGTTTTTGAATCATCAAGGACTTATTCTGGGGGTGATCTCAACATTACATTATCAACCGAGGAGATATGGGGTGTTGGTAGTGTCTTTGATCCTCTTCATGATTTTTTCTGTTATTTATTTGAAAGTGTTGGTTTAAGTGACATAGATCCAAGTGTTCTTATTCCCACGTGGTCAAATGGAAGAAAAATATTTGCTGGCATAACAAAGCGTTTAGACATGTTTTTTATGTCAAGTCATTTTTGTGATGCTCTGGGAAGCTACAAATCTTGGTCTATATCTACAGGTTATTTTGATCATAAGGTAGTTGTGCTTGAACTGGATGGGGATAAATATTTCAATGGCCACCTTGTTAAATTTAATAGGATTTGGTTGGAAGATGCCTCTTTTTGTAACTTGGTGGAAGAAAAGTGGAAGGAGTTTTCAGTTTCGGTCCCGTTTCCTTCAATGGTGTGTTTTGTTAAAAAAGATTCTTTACTCAACAAGGAGGTTAGATTTTGCGAAAAAAGAAAGAAAGAGGGATTCGTTGAAATATTGGGAATTGATAGAAAAAGAAATGGAGTCTTAGTAATGTATGGTGGATAAGGAGTTCTTCTCTATAACTAGAAAGGAACAATTGGCTCTTTTGCAGGCTCAGAAGGCAAAAATTCTCAAGCAAATTGAGGAAACTTGGCAGTTAAAAAGTAGAGCATTCTGGCTAGAGGCTAGAGATAATAACACAAAGTTATTTCACATGTATGCTAACGAGAGACAGGTTTCAAAATGTATTTGGAACTAAGAAATTCGGTTGGAGAGGTGATTAATGACCATAGAAGTCTCAATATTGAAGTTGTTAGTTATTTTAAAGAAATTTATAGTCAAGATATTAGATCTAATTTGGAGAAGCAAATAAAAGTCTCAGAAACACTTCCCTAGTTTCATCAATAAAGAAGAAGGTCTTGGGGTTGGCGATGAAGTAGAGATCAAGGAATTTAAAGAAGTGTTGCCTCAGTTTGCAAAATATAAAAGTCTTGGTCCTGATGGATGGATGGTGGATTTTTGTATTCATTTCTTTGATCTTTTAGGGGAGGAGGTTACTTTGGTCATTAATGAATCATGCAGGATGGGTCAGGTTCCAAAGGATCTTAATGCTACATTTTGTGTTCTTATTCCCAAAAGGTATAAGCTTGAGTCGTTCAATGACTTCATCCTATTTCCTTATGCAATTTGTTGTACAAAATCATTATTAAGATCTTCGCCAACATGATTAGATTGGTATTGGGAAGAGATATCACTGCAAAACAATTTAGTTTCTACCAAAAAGACAGATAATGGATGTTGTTGGTATTGGTCAATAATGTCAACATTCAATTAAGCAAAGGAAGTTAAAATATTTTATTTTAAAAGTCGATGTAGTTAAGGCATATGGTTGTGTGGATTGGTCTTTTATTCGACTCATTTTAGTTCAAATCTATCTTCCTTATGAAGTTATGAGTTGGATCATGGGATGTATCTCCTCAGTTAGTTTTGTTATGTTGTTGAATGGTTCACCATTTTCTCTTTTTTGTAGTTCAAGAGGACTTAGACAAGGCTCCTCATTGTCACCTTTATTATTTTTGTTGATAATTGATGGGCTTAGCAGGTTAATTGAAGAAGTGAAGTTGAGGAAGAAGATAAAAGGTATAATATTGGCTCCTTCTCTTTATATTACCATTTATTGTTTGTGGATGATATTCTTATTTTTGGGAATGGTGCTAAGGAGGAGTGGATGCAATACAAAGAGATATTTAAATTATTTTGTGAAGTGTTAGGTATTTTGGCAAGTGAACAAAAATCTCATTTCTCATTCAATTATGAAGATGAAAATTTATATGAGCATATTCTTATTATTTTTCAGTTCTCCAAGTCTACAACCAATGAAGGTTTTAGGTATCTTGGTTTTTTTCTTAAACCAAATACCTATCAAAATGAGGATTGGAACTAGTTAATAAGGAAATTTGAGAAGAGAACTAAATGTTGGTCCTTCATATTTTTATCTTTGGTAGGCCGGTTGGTGTTGGTGAATGTTGTTTTATAGAGAATTCATGTGTATTGGTTTTCTTTATTCCTTCTTCCATCTTCTATCATAACGTAGTGTTGGTGTTTCTTCCTTCGACCCGAGTTCAAACCTTCTTTCACGTGCAACAAAGCCACAGATATCATTCCGACAAAGAAAGGATCAATTGGCAACACCTGCGATGCAGATGCGGTATCACCCGAGATATATCTTATGGGTAACTACCAGAACCGCATTTCCTCAATTGGGTGGGTTTTTTTTCTCCCTCGGTGCCTTACCAATTCACTCAACTGAATTCAGTGGGTGTATTAATTAACATTACTATGCGCGGATATGACACTACTTAACTTATCCATCATAGATATTATAACAGAAATGTAATATCAACACATAGGTTATCTACCAATAGTGCAACTCATGCACAAGAGAACTCATTCATAAACAATTAATCACAATATACACTCCTACGACTTAAGCATATTCATCATATGCATTCATACGAAATAAACACATTCATCATTTATGAAATGACACTATATTTAATGTGGAAACCCAACTGGGAAAAACCACAAATGTACTCTTCATTTGGCATGAGAAATATATGACACCTTTTTGTCCGTTCACTAAGCTGCAAACTCTATACTAGATATTTATTTCTTATCTACATCGACTTATCTCTCCACTCATTGTCTCTGGTCTTATGTCATTGATTATTCTCTACTTGACTCTATGATTGATCTACACATAGCCTAGATCAACTCAATGACCCAAATTACCCACATGCTTTTATTCCTTACAACACATGTGACTCTCCTAGACTCTACCTAACCTCGTACCCATGATCTACCTTGAAGTGTCATTTTCAGCCATTACATCATTGCAGGCCTTCTCTAGCATGGTTCCTTCCCTTGCAACTAATCTCATCACATATTTTCCTTATGTCATGGCTTCTCTTATATTTCTAAATCTTCCTTCACAAACTATCTTCCTTCGTGAACTCTTCTTCTGCCGCAAATTCCTCTACGAATGCTTCTTGCATTAGGTCTTTCTTCCTTATCTTCGTTTGTCCTTCCTTATCTAATTTTGTCCTTCCTTCTCTACTTCTATCGCGGATCCTTTCCCTTCCTATGACTGGACTCCGTACCTTCTTAAGAATAATTCTAGCTGAATTATGCCTATCATTCTCTAGGTCCAAAAATCCCCCAACACTCACCTGTGGCTTATCCCGAGTAACACAATGTTATTCATCAACTTCTTCATCTATGACGACTTTACCTTGAAAATATTGGAATATTTTCACAATTTCCTCTATCTCGTGTCGCACATATTCTTCCACCTTCTCCTATTGTTCTACAAGGTCATAACTGAGGTGTTTTGATGTTACAAGCCTTGCATCCTCCGCTTCTTGCCACACCTTCTGATGTACAGGATTAATCATGCCTATAATCCTTTATCCTTCTTGTAAATCTACGACTTTGTCAATCCTTTGTTGTTGTTGAGTGCACAACAAGGTAACTTGTTGTTGCATCTTCTTCATTTTTGTGGCCTTAGCCATTTTCTCTGCTAAGGGTAAAATTTTCATCTCATTCTTTAGGTGAGTTGCTTCTGTATCAGGTGTGCATAGCTCATCTACGAATTTCTCTAATTCGACATCGTTGACCAATGCTTCCCAAGTCTGAGAAACTTGGTCAACATCCTTGGAACACAATTCCTTTGCTTCTTCTTTTTTTGTTGCCTCTGTCACTACTTTCATTCTTTCTTATGTTTTGAAAAGTTACTTCTTTGGAGCGATAGGACCAACGAGAGGGAACAGTTCATCGACATCACTAATTATATCCTAGCCTTCCTAGAAATATGAATATGAGATCCCAGGTGCTTTCCTGGACATTATTTTCTTTGACTTCTTCCTCCCCACTGAAAGAAAATTTTCATCAGCCTGTCTCCTTCATCGATGAATTATGCCATCTCATACTCTTCCCTTAGCCAACTATATATTGAGATTCTTTTACAGTTGATGGCGATGTTGTAGGCCTATTTGCGGCTATTCGAACACTGGTTCAGACCAACGTATTTTACCAATGGATACTTTGCATTCTGGTGAATCTATCAACGAGTGTATCTAATGGATTAGGTGGAATGTCATCTGGTAGTCGAATTTCAACCGTTGCTTCTTCGTCTTCCATATTTAGTGATGAGACAACGTTTTTCTTGCGTTAACTAGAATGCTTCTTCATTAATTAACTAGGTGGGTCGGGTCGTAACCTTACTTCAGGGATGACTGGAACTTGCTTAGTTTCTAATCCAATCCCTACTTGCAGTGGAACACATCCGTAGTGTCTCCCCACGGGGGCTTCACTTACTGAACCTCTCACATAGCACGTGCGATCGTGGGATATTAAAGAATACCCTTAATTTCGAGAGATATTGACCCAAACTCTTTTTGTTGAAACCCCTTCCCAATACTTAAAACCTCCTCCCCACCTCTTTTTATACCTCAATCCTTATAAACCACCCTACCCACCCCCACCTTAAACCCCTCATCCCCCCAATGCCTGCAATATATTGGTTCGATTTTTTATCATTGTAAAACCCACAATATGAACTAACGTGATAGGATATTGGTCAACAAGTGAAGCCCCCGTGTGTCTCCCATAATCAACGTGGGCAACACAAGTTCAATGGTAGAGTGTGTGACTGCACTGGCACTAGGAGTCGAAATAGCCATACTCTATGAAAAAATAACTTACTTCGGCCCTTGGAGTTGCAAAGGGAAATTCCTTTTTCAAGCTTAGTAGAATGAAATGAAGGTGAAAGATCAATGTTAATAATATCTACTTGTTCAATCAGTTATACCTTCACATGTGCAAAAATTGAGTGGAACGGTGACAATACGATCCCTCATGTGGGCCACTTGTTTGAATCATCATACGGAACCAAAAATGCAGCCCGTCACTTTCCCCTATGACATAATTGTCATTATTATGTAATCATGATGAAAGTAACGTAAAAGTACGCTGCCAAAATATCTCGAGATTTTCAAATTAATCATGGGCATTTGTCACTTCGGTGGTTCTAGTGTTACTTGCGACAGCGTCACACTTCCTGCAACCTGTAGTCTTCCTTCAATAGAGTTTCTTTGGTGTGATAGACTAAGTTTCTTTGCCATCAATTTTCTTCTTGCGACAGATAAAAAGTCTACGACAATTTTCTTTTTGTTGCAGCAAACTAGCAGTTTGTGACCAACAAATGCATAAAAAGGCTAAACGCTATTTCTTGCAACTAGTATCCTTCCTTCGACATACTACTTCCCCTGTGACAGATGAGGTGTCTTCACCTTCATTTTTGCACCTGCGATAGACAAAGATTCTATGACTTTTTTCCTCCGTATGCCACTTACTAGAACTTTGTGGCAGTTTTTGCTTTCGCGACAACAGATTTCCTACAATAAAACAAAAAAAAATTCTTTCTTTCTTCTTTCTTTTCTCTCTTTTTCTTTCTCTTCCTTTTCTCTTTTCTCTCTTTCTTTTATCTTTTCTTTCTCTTTTTTTTATGCGACCAAGTTGTGGCTATCGTGATATAGAGTTAGTCAACTTCCATTTATTAGTCCTCTAACAGGTGTTCCATCCACCTTTTTCAATTGCACTGCGCCTCCTGCAGTGATCTAAATGACAACATATGGTCCTGACCAGTGTGTTTTTAACTTACCCAAATGATTGAAAAATTTGTTGTCATACATAAGAACAAGTCCTTCGACCTGAAATTGTTTGTTCTTAATGTGTTGATCATGCCATACCTTTTGTCTTTCTTTTTCAACATTTTGGTGATATCCTGCGACAACAATTTCTTCTTCCAGCTGCACAAGTTACAACAACCTCTCCTCAACAGCATCAACATTTTTCATCTATTTGATCATAGCGATTCTTAGACTCGGTACAATATACTCCATTGGCATCACAATTTTTTGTCCATACACCAAGCGAAATGGAGTGTGGCCTGTCAATTTCTTACAAGTCGTGTGATATGCCCATAATACTGCGGAAATTTTTTGATCCCATTCATCTCTTTGGGAATTACAAATATTTGTCAATGTATTTTCCATAATCTTATTTAAATTATTTGACCACACCATTCACTTGAGGGTGATATGACATTTCCTTTCTATGTTGGATCTGGAATTCCTCTGTCATTTCTTCAATCAACTGGTTAACAAAGTGCATGCCTTAATCACTTATTAAAATATTTGGGCATCCAAATATTTTCACAACATTTTCAAATAGAAACTTCGCAGTAGTAGCAGTACTACAATCTTTTACCAGCATTGCTTCGGCCAATCTTATCAAGTAGTCAGTTGAAATAATTATGTATCTTTCCCATGTGCACTTCCCTGTCGGACTAATAGGACCGACAAAATCAATGACCCATTTATCAAATTCCTTCACTGTTACTTGAGTTACCAATCGAATTTCATCCCATTGCAACGACTTTCCATTTCTTTGGTAGATATCATAGCTGCGACAATAATCCCGGGAATCTTCATCCATGGTGTGCCACCACAATCCTACTTGCAAAATCTTTTTCACCATATATTTTCCAGTGTAATGTCCTCATGTGACAGCACATGTTCTTTATTTAACATCATCGGTCACTTGTGTTCTAATACACAACAATGAAGAGACTCATCAGGCCCCATCTTAGACAATTGTCTTGCTATCAACTCAAAGTCCACAGCTCACACAACCAACTGTTTCTTCTGCACAATGCTGAATTCAGATGGCGCATAAAAAATTGTATAATATCTCTATACCAATCATCAAACATTGTTATCTCAAATAGTTGCGCATCAAGGAGACTATCATCCAAGTTACTGGGCTCTTCGTCAATTTTGATCCTTGAAAGATGGTTTGGTCCCAAGTTCAATCGAATGGGGTTAAAAATTTATTCAAAATCAAATTCCTGGCAGAGGAGAAGCCACCAACAGATCTCCCCCCCCCCCAACACTGGCTTATTAACTAGGGATTTCAATGTGGAATGGTTTATGTACATTTTAAAACATCCAATCAATAAGTAGTGTTTGAATTTCTGCAGAGCATATACCATCGCTAACCCTTCTCTTTCTATCGTGGTATGATTCTTCTCTGTTGTAGATAATTCCCTGCCGGAGAAGGATATAGGATGGTCGATTGACCCTTCACTAGGTTACGTTAGTACCACGCTGAGAGCGATAGACAACGCGTCAATATGTACATGGAACTCTTTCTTCGAGTCTGGAAATACAAGTATGGGTGTTGTAACCATCTTTTTCTTCAATGAGTCCAGAATCTCTTAGTAACTTTCTGTCCATTGTAACTTAATATATTTCTTCAATAAATTTTCCATCGAAGAACTCACCTACGCATATCCTTTGATAAAATTTATGTGGTATCCCGTGTGTCCCAATGTTGTGCGCAATTGTTTAACTGTGGTCAGTGGTGGAAGGTCAAGGATGATCGCAATTTTAGCAAGATTGACCAACATTCCATCGCGACAAATGACATGGCCCAACAAATTTCCAAATGGGGCGCAAAAGATGAATTTCTTTAAATTTAATGAAATTTGATTTTAGCGACAGCGTTCCAGCGTCATACTAAGGTTCTCAATGTGATATTTTATGAGCCCAAACATTGTCCAGTATCGAAGTAGACTACAAGAAATTTGTGAATCAAGTCTTTGAAGGAAACAACTACTATTCTTGAAAAAATAGAATGAGCATTCTTAAGTCCAAAGGGCATTACCATATACTGGAAAAACCCCCACTCTGTCGCAAAGGTGGTCTTGAGTCGATCTTCCTTTGCAATTCGAGTCTAATGCTAACCATAGAAACCATCAGTAAATGCATAAATCTCTTGACCCGCAACACTTTCCAGTACCTCATCTATAAATGGAGTATGAAATGGTTCATGTAAAGAGGCGTCGTTCAATTTTCTCATGTCAACAAAAATTCTTACTTCACCCGTAGCCATTTTGTCTTGTACCACTATCAGGCTGATCCATTCTAACTCTTCGATGGGATCTATAATACCTGTGTCTAGCATTCAGTCCAACTCTGATTTGACTTTCTCTTTATACCATGGATTCAGTCGGTATGGTCACTTCTTGACCGATTTTGCATCTGGCCTCAAAGGTATTTTCATTTCTCCCAGGTCCCCAACAATTCCTTTCATATATGAAAATTTTGTAGGGAACATAACCTAGAATTCATGCAATAATTCCATGATCTTCACTACAATCTCATCATCCCAATAATCTCCAATATTAGTGAACTTTAGCTTTTCTAGTGAGTCAATATTAACTTTCTTGATTTTGAGTGGAATCAAGAATTGGTCGCTAGAAATACCAAGTCCTTCCACTCTGTGTGTACCTTCAGATTATGGAATTTTTACATCGTACAGGTCATCATCATTAGGTTCTCCCATCACGTTGTAGCATTCCATCCAATGGTGGATTGTTGCATTGTTCTGGTTGAAATTTTTCATCGTGATAGGTATATCTTCGAATATCTTCGCTTTCATCACTTGTAATGCAACATCAATGTAAGTATGTTCATCTGTGAACTCAAATGTATGTGTGAAGCTAGTATCTAGCTCCTCCCCTTCAAGAGCTCCTTGTCACAGCTCAACTGATGTATACTAACTCCTTGGTATTAGGTCTAGTGTATGTATGAAGTGATGAACCCACTCCTGTCATGGATATTCCTGCCATGTCATGCAACAATACTCAATATGTTCAATTGGATCCTTAAATCTTGTATACTTGTGACCAATATGCCTGATCTCTTCTCCAAATATGATCTCCAACAGTATTCTACATTGCACCCATTCGGATATAGATTGTTTATCTGTACCCCACCATCTGGCAGGTGTACAATTCAGCACAAAGTCCAAGGAGGACAATCAATGCTATTTTTTAACGTTTGCGTCAAACTCTGTTAGAAAAGACACAAGGTTAGGTAAACCTTCATATGTAGGTAGCTCACTTGCCTCAACTTCTACCCATCGCACAGATCTTGTGATTCTTGGACGTCTTCTCATAGATAATCCATGCATCTGGTTTTTCCAATTTTATAATTCTTCACCTAAATCGGATGTACAAGAACTAACACTCCTCCAGCTCAAATTTCCATCAACTATTGGATTGATATAGTTGTCTCATGTAGATGTGATATTATATATATGGTCAAGATAGTCACCTTGTCCTTCATTATGGATTAGTTCGACATATCTCTGTCCTTCTAGTGGATCAATTGGTGCAACCACCCTTACCTCTGAATCTTCAAATGATAAGATGATTCTCTTAAAATTTATGATGGACCGGTTATCTATCACTTTGTCGATCCCCAAAAGTGCAGGATATGGGTTTGTATCATCGAGAATGTCAATCACTTTGAAATCCGCATATGTCCTCGGTACTTCTACTTCGACAGGTATTTGAGTCAGTCGACAACTAGGTAGGACCTTCAACTAATTTTATATCTTGAAGTGAATGGGAGACCAATCCAGTCATGGCTTTCCCATTATTTCCCATGTTTGTCTTGTCAAAATATTGACATCAGAACCCAGGTCTAAAATTATATAATGATATAATCCATATCATAATCACCTATCTGCGCAGTCATTCTTAACTCGTGACTAGTTTTTAATATTTTTTCAGCATGGTGAAGTCTTATGTCTAGTTGAAACTTGTCATGAGTTTCTTCTATTAAAGATGCCAATTTCATGACATCATATTTATCATGGATCAACGATAAGAAAATTTTGAAAAATTCTTTAAGTTTACTAACATTTCTCGTCGATTGATTCTGAAATAACTAATCGAATATTTCAATAATCTCCCTTATTTGTCCTCTTGGTAATTTGGGAGAAGAGGTCGATGCTTGATTCGTGTCGACGAATTCTAGTCGGATGTCTAAGAATATTTTATTTTCTCTCTAGACATCAAACGATACCTTCTTTTATGATGTCGTCCGCACCTGTGGTTGGTCATGCTATGCAATTTGGTATGCTCTAGTCGCAACGCCTCCTCTTGTCACGACATCAATGTTAGATTCTCTCAGTTGAGCAGAAATCATCTGGATGTTCTAGTTGGGATTATACATGGGAATTGGATTTCCCATATTTTTGTCATGCCACTTAACAATTAGTTGAGGGTAGTCCTCAATGGTGCGGTCGACAACTTTACAATACGAACATTCCTTCGCAGGACTCGCAAAGTCTCGAGTGAAATGTCCTAGTTGTCCACAATTATATCATATGATTTGGCCTCTCCCATGATGAAATCCTCCTCCTCTTTGTTGTTATCTTCGGCCCTGAAAATTTCCACCTTGCTAGGTTGAGGGTAGTGTTGTTGCAGTGGATACTGGTTATGTTGATATTGGGGTTAAGGATACGGATTTTGTTGATATTGGGTAGGTGGGTATTGAGCAGGTGTGTATTGAGCTTGCGATCACTCAGCTTGTATATGTTCTCCATTCTTCATCAAGTAGGTAGCCACCATTTTCTCCTGCAGTAGTTGGAATTCTTTGCAATCCTTCTCATCATGTCCTCCATATTTACAAAATTTACAATACATACTAACAGGTTTACTTACAATCTTCTGCAAGTACAATCACTCTTTCAACCATTGACCTTGGGTTTGAAATTCTCTACAATAAGGAATCCCTTGTGTAATTGTCAGGTTTGACACTCCTACTGTGACATATTTCATGAGCGCTAGACAGTTATCTTTATGATGTCCCTCCATTCTGCATCGGGTACACCAAATTTATTCTTGGATCTCTTTCCCTTTCTTAATGTCTTGGAGTTGCAGCATAAGGTTAGCTAGTTGTGACTAAATTTGCATCATTCTTGTACTGATCTCTCCAATTGGTGAGGATTCTAACTTCATTTCTATCTCTAGAGCTTCTATCTGCGACACAATCTTTTGTTGCATCAATGGGATTCGGATGTGCGGAAACAATGCTACAATGAAGCATTCCTTGTGTTGCATGTCTAACATCTAAAAGATTAATTTAGCCATCAATGTATTGAATCTCTGGTTAAAGTAACATACCGACTCTCTAGGTAACTTCTTGATTTCCTTAATTTTTGTGATGCACTACAACTCAGATTTCGCCTTTTTGAACTCGTCTATTAATCCCACTCAAATTTGGTCGAGTGTTTTCTGTGGAACTCCCGTTGTAACTATAGATAACTTCATGTACCAGTCTAGTGCATGAACTCTTAGGGTTGTGATCATCTATGCTTTCTTTATTGCTTCATCTTAGACCTGTCGCATGGTCGATACAGCTTCACATATAAACCAATGTTGCTATGGGTCTTCTAACCCATTTCCATTAAATATAGGCAACTTAATATAGTTTCCAACCATTAAATTGGCTCCTGTTACACTTAGACAATTTTTTTGACTAGCTGGACTCCCTTGTCTGCTATTCACAACGTTAGTATTACTTGTATTTACAAAACCACTAGGAGACAAGTTTCTAGATCTTACCTTCGACGATGTTCATGGGGTTGTATGTGTATCATACTCATGCTCTAAGTCTGGAGATTCTGCTTCTGCTTATTCTTCTTCTCTTTCGGATATCAGCTAATATTCCTCTTCTTCAGCGCAACAACCTTTGTCAAGATGTGACGCTAGCTCGTAGTCTTATCCTCTGGTCGTACTGCAACTTCCTCTTCTCGTCATATTTTTTCTTCTCTTTCTTGACCGAAATATTCTTCCACTCCTTAAATGTCCACCTTCTATTTTAGTTCCACTATCAACAAGGAACATCTTAGCTTAGTTTACTCCATTTTTCATGCACTTCTTCTGCAACACATCCGAACTTTTTGCACAAAGTCCTTCTAACTATCAAACTCCATTCTCAGGATTCCTTTTTCGCATACAAGCATCTTCATCAAATTTTTCAGAGATGTCAAGTATCTTCCTCATGGTCCATGGAAAACATTTCTTTCCACCTCACTATATGAGGTTATTGTGTCAACAAAAAAATCAGTAATGTATCCCTCCATAATACTGTCTACCCAAAAATCGATAGACCTTGACATACGGTTGCTAGTTTTTTTCAATCACTAAATCAACTAAGGATTCCACTCTCTCAGTTCTCCTCCTTGGAAATTCTTTCGTTGGGTTGTTAACTTTGACAACCATTCATACAACACAATAGGGAACTCGAAAGAAAAAAATCTCATGAATATTCGTATAAAGGTATCACTCTAACCACCTTGTCAAATTCAACTATGATCCTTTACTTTCTTCTTATGAAAACTCTAATGCTTTAAAATCCACCCATTCTATATTTCCAGCTTCGTCAGATTCCAAAACATGTCCCTCACTAAAATGATTCACAGTCCTGACAATGGAACCATTTGTTGGTGTTTCTTCCTTCGACCCAGGTTTATACCTTCTGTCACGTGCAACAAAGCCATAGATATCAGCCAGACAGAGCAAGGATCAATCGGCAACACCTGCGATGCAGATGCAGTCTCACTCGAGATATCTCTTATGGGTAACTGCAGGAACCAGGTTTCCACAGTTGGGTGGGGGTTTCTTCTCACTTCGCACCTTACAAACTCACTCGACCAAAGTTGGTTTGCATATTTATTATCCTTACTGTGCGTAGATAGGACACTATTTAACTTATCTTTCATAGATATTATAACAACAATGTAAGCTCAACACACAACTTATCTACCAATAGTGTGATTCATGCGTAAGAGAACTCATTTATAAACAAATACATAAACACTTAATCACAATATAAATTCCTACAACTTAATAATATTCATCGTATACATTCAGATACATTTATACGACATAAACACATTTATCATCTATGTAATGACATAGTATTTAACGTGGAAACCCATCTGGGAAAAACCAAAAAGGCACTCTTCATTTGGCATGAGAAATATATGGCACATTTTTATCTATGCATTGATCTACAGACTATGTTCTAGATCTTCCTTTCTTATCTATACATACTTCTCTCTCCTTTCATTCTCTCTAGATTTTTTCCGTTGATTCTTCTCTACTTGAATCTACTGTCGATCTACACACATCCTGGATCGACTCAATTTCTCTACTCTTATGCACACTGAGTTGCATCCTCTTTGACTCTTCTTACAGACACACCACAACTAACTGACTCTCTACTAAGATGACAGATAAGAAACAACAGTAAGTAGGTAGGAAACCAGAAATTAACCAGAAGTAACCCACACATATCTTGGGTTCTTCATTCTTCTAGACTCTTACATGTCGCTATCAACCGAATTCATTCAATTAGCCAATAGGCTGGAATTCCTATTTTAGAGACACTTGTCAGTATGCACTAACGGTTCGAATTAGAAATATTATTTTATTCCTTACAACATGTGTGACTCCCACTGACTCTAGTTGTCCTCGTACCCACGATCTTCCTTGAACTGGAGCTTTCAGCCATTGCATCGCCGCACGCCTTCTCTAGCATTCTTCCTTCCATCGCGGTTGATCTCGTCACATATTTTCCTTCTTTCATGGATTCTCTTATGTTGCTAACACTTCCTTCACAAACTCTTCTTCTATCGCATCATCCTCTATGACTACTTCTTTCCTTAGCTTTTTCTTCCTTAGCTGCTTATGTCCTTCCTTCTCTACTTCTGTCGCAACTCCTTTTCCTTCCAGCAATCGAACTCTTTTCCTTCTTTGGCATAGTTCTAACTAAATTATGCCTATGTTTTCCTAGGGCCAACACACAGTTAAGAATGAGCATGTTCAATTTCATGTGGGATGGAATTCTGGAGAGGTAAAAGTATCATTTAGTTGCTTGCGAAAAAATTGCATTACCAAATAATTTAGGTGGGCGAGGTTTGAAAAAATTGTGATGGTTCAATATGGCCTTGTGTGCGAAAAGTATGTGGAGGGATATTCTCTTCTATGGATTATGGAAAAGATTATTTATGCAAAATATATCAGGTTAGGTTCATTATTTCAATGGATCAGAGATCCAATTCTGAAGATGCAAAGAGTTTCTTTTATTTGGAAAAGCTTCTTTAAGCTATTTACATTAATTAGTAGTCATCTTAGTTGTTCGAAGGTGGGCATGGGATTTTAAGTTTTCATTGGCATTGATCCTATAGTCATATTTTATGGGAATGGAATACTTTCGGTTTCACTCATTTTAGAACTTCATAAAAGAAATATATGGGTACTTTCTCAGGTAAATATTATGATCTTTCAAGGTGGAGTAAGTAGCCGAATGGTAAGTCGCTCTTGTAATGACATTGTGACCCGTGTTTGATTCTCTCGAAGGAATTTCTCACTTTAATGGGAGTGTGGTTCGGTGAATGGGCATGTTTAGGGTGCATTGCATTGTAGGAGCATGAAACTGGGATACAAACCCCTACCTTTTTTGTTAAATTCTAGTAGAGGAAACGGTTGAGAGGGGTTTTGTTTGCTTGGTAGCCAAGGATCAAGACCTACTGCTCCTAGAAGGAGAAATTAAAATCCAACCATGCTAAGGGTTGGTGTGGCTAGGCCGAGTGCGATCCTCGGGTGATTTTGATGACTTAGATGCCCCTGGATCATGGTTTCTCAAACCAAAGGTTCACCCAATAAGTCACAGGAAACTTAACCAACAAAAAAAAAGATTAGGATCTTTCAAATTGTGGTTATTGGCTCATAGCAGGCTAGTTAAATCTCCTATTATAGTTTACTAATGAATGGAACAGGTTCATATATTCTCTTTCCCAAGCTGGGATTCTTTTGGGCCAAGTTTTTGTTATCTATGCAGGGAGGATGTGGAATCAGTATATCATCTCTTTTATCAGTGTTATTTATTTAATTCAGTCTGGATGGAGTTGTGTAATATGCTTAATATATCCTTTACTTGGAAAGAAAATGGTTTAGATGATATTATTTTTAGATGGTTCCATAGGAAAGAAAAGTTTAAAGATATTCCTTTTTTGGGGGGAGATTTTCCAGATGTGCAACAAGTGCATTTTTCAAGAGTCTAATCCTTCTATGTCTTTTAAGGTTTCAAATATTTATGTAGATATTCATGAATGGAGAAAGGATGAGGTTGTTAAGTCAAAAAAGTTAGTTATAATGCCTTCTTACTCGAAGGATAGACCCAATGGTTTCTTTGATTGAGCACATTTGAATGGTTGGTGTGGAGCAGGTATTATCATACAATTGAAAAGGGATCATATTATTAAACTCATGATGGGGATAAGAAAGGGGACAACTACAGTGGTTGAAATTCTCTCTTCGTGGGGTTTGATTGGGTTTGCTAAGAAGATAAGTCTCTTTGAGATAAATGTTTATGGTGACTCTAAAGTCGTCAATGGTTGGGAAAACGATTCTAATTTTATGCATTCTTGGGTTTATCCAGTTGGATGAAAAGAGTGAAATCACTATCTCGACACTTCCAAGCCATATCTTTCACTCATATTTATTGAGTTTTCAATACAGATGTTTGTTAGATTTTTATCATTTAAGCAATATGATCTAGGATCTTATCTGAGAGAATAACATGCACAACAATAATCACAAGAGATAAGAGACACAAAGAATTTTCCTCGAGGAAACCATAAAGGAGAAAACCCCGCAACTTCCTCAGAGATAGAATGAGCACCATAGCAAAAGTAAAACCCAAAAACATAAAGATGATCTCCGATAGCTGATCTCTCTCACTTGTGCTAGCACTTCCTCTCTCACTCATGCGCCCTAGTTGAGTGAGTGTGTATATGTGTAGAAATGAGGAGAGCCTCACTTCTATTTATATTCTTCTATTCTCTTTATTTCCACTCCAACAAGTTGGCCTTACTTAACAATTACTTACCATGTCCGACTTCTCTAGGACAGTCTAATAACCCTAGTGCCCCACAACTGTGGGGACTTTACCCTCCAATCAACAAGGAGGGTTAACCTTAACTCAATTGTGGGGACTATTTCCCTGACTTACAATGGAGGGTTAATCTCATTGAATTTACATGACTTTATTATATTAATGAATCTCTCGATAGGAACATCGGGGTACAATGAAATACAAATGATTCTCCCAATAGGAACATCGGGGTACAATATAAGATATACAAGTGAATACATTCCAAAGTTACAAATACATCAACACTCCCTCTTAACTAGGAAGGTATTGTCTTGACACAATTCATCAGCACAAGTCTTCTTCTCTGGATCAAGTCTGGATCATCATCAAAGCTAGATCATCACTGGATCATCATCGAAATTGGATCATCACTAGATCATCATCAAAGCTAGATCATCACTGGATCATCATCATCATCACTGCTTTCGGTATCTCGATCAAATGGTGCTATCTCTTCATTCTTATCATCACAAGAAGTTCTATAGAGCCAGCCCTTTTTCAAGCAGGTTGTATTCCTAGCCTCCATGTAGGTCTTCATCTTCTTTAGCACTTATATCTGACCCAGTCAGAAAGGCCCTCCCAGCACTTACATCTGACCATGGGAGGAACACATCCACCACCATGTCAAAAAGGCACACCCAGCACTCACATCTGACCATGGGAGGAACACATCCACCACCATGTCAGAAAGGCCCAACACTCACATCTGACCATGGGAGGCCCAGCCTGCCACCATGTCAGAAAGGATCTGCACTTACATCTGACCATGCGAGGAACACATCCAACATACATGTTAGAAAGGCTCTTCACTTACATCTGATCATGCGAGGAACACACCCAACATACATGTCAGAAAGGCTCTACACTTACATCTGACCATGCGAGGAACACATCCAGCATACATGTCAAAAAGGACCAGCACTTATATTCACCAGCATGATAGGAAACACCTGCTACCATCTATGAAAAGGCCCAGCACTTACAATAACCAACATGGTATGACACACCTACTACCATCTGTGAAAAGGCCCAGCTCTTACAACCATCAACATGATAGGACACACCTACTATCATCTGTGGAAAGGCCTAGCTCTTACAACTGATCATGTGGGAGACAATCCCATGGTCATATCAGAATGGCTCTACACTTACATTTGATCATGTGGGAGCCAATCCCACAGTCACATCAGAATGGCTCTGCACTTACATATGATCATGTGGGATCCAATCCCATAGTCATATCAGAATGGCTCTGCACTTATATCTAATCATGTGGGATCCAATCCCACAGTCATATCAGAATGGCTCTGCACTTACATATGACCATGGAAGGAACCAATCCTATCACCATGTCAGAAGGGCTCATGGAATCATCACTTCCCCTTGGAATTTGGAGAACACCAAGCTTCTCCCTGAAGTACTCAAACTTCACTTTGGCCATTTCTAGCATAGAATCACATCAGGGCTGATTACGTCCAAGGATAACCTGTGAGCTTCACCGGGACTGGTCCGAGGACAACCTACAGAACCATTTACATATGAGCCACCTATGAGCTTCTCCAGGATTTTATGCTCAGACAACTTATCTCACCGGCTATGCTAGAAATCCCTCTTTCGAGAGATCTCGATCTGGATCACATATTGGAGCTTCACTGCTCCTTTCTGATCTCATATTGAAGTAGCACCCCAAAGTTCTCTTCCTATCAATGGCACTTCTTTCCCAATCCGAATCCATATAACCCTCTAGGTTAATGTTCTTATTCGCTTCATACTTGAGCCCATGATCAACTGTACCCTTTAGGTACCTCACTACATGTTATATTTTTAACATTTAAGCTATATGATATTAGGATCTTATCTGAGAGAATAACAAGCACAGCAATCAATCACAAGAGACAATGAACACAAATATTTTCCTCGGGGAAACCATAAAGGAGAAAACCCCGCAATTTCCTCAGAGATAGAATCAAAACCAAAACTAAAACCCAAAGACAGTAACATGATCTCCCGACAGCAGTAGTCTCTCTCTCTCTCTTGTCCCGGCTTCTTCTCTCTCTCTTAGTTATGGTCTATAAATGAGTGTGAGTGAATGTGTATGAATGTGTGTTAAATAGAGAGGCTCCCTCTCTATTTATACTAATTCCTGACTTGACAATAAATGTAATACCCTGGTTTTTACCCCATTTGCATTAAAAGGTACATGATGTATATATTGGAACTAATCGTGGTGAGGAGCTAAAGGAAAAATCCCCACCATCGATTTGGTTGTGTTATGTTTTGGCGATTGGAATCGTTGCCGATGGTATATCATGCTATCCAACACATTATAGTTTTAGCGTCATGTAAATATGAAAAATTAACCAAAAACCTACAGCCAGCTATGGCGGTGCAACGATAATGAAAAGGGCATGATTTCCTAAGGATAAGGAGGGAGAATTATCAAACCTTGAGCCTATGGGGAAAATCCAAGTGTCAACCACCCATTTAAAACCTCTATTGTTAGTTGGGGACAGTTAATGTTGGAAAGTGGTGGATGGCAGGACTGTCAATCCTTTCCCACATGCCCACTCCACCAACAGACTCTCCATATTTGCGTGGGCAGGGAAGCAACGCATTCCATTCTCTCTCCACGACTGCTTTGGGGGCATTGTCCCATTCTCTCCAAGCTTGCTCATATTCACGCACAAGTTGGAAGTGGCCATCCTCATGCAGAGACGTTCTATTTTCCTCACGCACCGGTTGGGATCCTCCATCATTTTTCCTCACGTAGAGAGCTGGGGGTGCGGTTTCGGTCATCCATGATTCCTGTGAATGAGCCATTCACGTTCTGGGCTGTGTGTGTATGTGTGTTTCCATACCAATTTTGGGGTTCTGTGTATTATGTTTTCCCTTGTCCAGGCTAAGAATCGGATCTTCTCTTCCATTTTCGGGTTGTGCATTTCCCGTTGTTTCAGTGGTGAGACCAAGGCTGTTGTTCTTACCATGATTGTTGGTTTGCTGTTGGTTTTACCCATGATTTGGTTTACTGTGGTTCAGCTATGTTTTGGACTACTGTATATTCTTATTGATTTGTTTTGGCCATGATAGGGCCAAGAACGAATTAGGAATCGATTTGCCTGTCAAGCTATGAATACTATGTTTTGCTACGTGTATGCAGTGGTCGGTCTTCGGACTGTGTTGGAGTGGGATGAAGGATTGTTTTGCTTGATAAACCTGGGGTGTTTAGGGAACCACACAGACAGAGCTAGAGGGCTGGCTTTCTTCTCCATAACCCCTGAATAGCATTGGAAGGGAGATCAGCGCCTGAGGGACTGTGTAGCAGAGAAGGGACTGATTTTTTGGTGTTGGGTGTGTGTGTGGGTGTCTTAGAAGTCAAGATAGTTCTGGTGTATGTGTCCTTAGCTCTTCAATGAGCTCACCATATTAGCATTTAGCTTTTCCCAGCTCCTTGATGGCCTGATAAACCCTACTTGTTCGCTTGGCTGATTTGTGTATCCTTGGCTATGTGTAAGCCTGCTTGTTCCTTATTCCTTGGGGGATCATGCCCAGCTCGGGGGTGGTAGCATTGTTGAGAGATTAAGGAGCACAATGGCCTATGGTTGGGTGGAATGTTGTAGTGACATAGCTGGTTGCGGGATGATTTCTTCATTCAAAGATAAGCCTTCTCATCTATTTCATCTCTGCAATTATATTTGAGGTCTAATGAATTATGATGAACATGTTGAATGCCTGCATGTATGATTTTCTTCCGCTGTATGTTGAATAATTATGCATCTTAGCATGCTTTATGTTTCAAGCATTTTAGTTTTATGTATATTCATGTTCATGGGGCTAGTTTCCTGGATTTTTAGTGGTATGGTAGCGTCCTCTTCGCTGGTCAGAGGGTTGGGGATGTTACAGAATGGTATCAGAGCTAATGTTGCAACATGGGCCTCTATGGGCCATGAAGAATCAGCTAGCAAAGGGAGGTTTCCCTCTACCTAGCAGAAATCAGAGGAAAACTATGCATGACAAGAGAATTTTGAAAAATTCCTCTAAGTGTTTAGATCATCAGATCATCGGAGGACTTAGTGGGAAGCTCCTCCGATGGGGCAGAATTTTTAGTCGAAATACCCTCCGATACAGGCCACTTGCAGATGGTGAAGGAAAAAAATTCTGAAATTTTGACTAAGTGCCGAAATCGTCCAAAGCCATCAGCTGACAATCATCGAAACGTCAGCGCATTTAGATGGAAGGGCTTCCAATGCTGTCGGTGGAAGAAATACGATGAAAGCACTGATATGTCAGCTTAGTTTAAGCTAAAGATCATCGAAATGGCGATGCAGTTAGAAGGAAAGACTCCTGATACCACCATCGACAAAAATTACTTGATGGAATAGCCGACACAGCGGTGGCAAGAAGAAGAAAATTTTTGAAAATTTTGAAGTGTGAGATCGTTGGCTCAGCTTAGCTAAAACGTTGAAGGAAACTAATAGATGGAACCACCAAAACGTCGGCTCATTTAGTCGAAAGGTCATCCAATACAGACCATCGGCGATGGTGAGAGATAGAAGAAGGGAGAGCCAATGGAGCGACAGGGAAAGAAAGTTGAAGAGAGAGCCGATGAAGCAACTGGAAAAGCTCAAAGGCGCCACAACGACGGTGGAAAATAGATGATGAAGACGCCACAACGGTGACGGAAGGTAAATAATGAAGGCATGGCAACTACGGCGAAAGGAAGTGGAAGTAGTCGCCAATACATCGGGTGAAATAAGCCGACGAGGAAAAAAAAATTTAGAAAAGAAAAAAAAAATTCTAAGTGCCAAAATCATCGGAAGTCTTCAGCTGAAGACCACCGAAACGTCGGCCCACTTATACAGAAAAGCTTCTAATGCGGCGAAAGGGAAGAAGAAAAGTTTTTTCCAAAAATTTTGAAGTGTCAGACCGTCGGAAGTTGATCAATGATGCTGAGCCGCAGTGTCGGCTGGGATCTCCTGAAGGACACCAAAATGTTAGTTGTTCGGACCGCTGACATGTCAAAAGCTAGAGGAATATCAGCCCGAAACATCAAAAAACATTAGTTGTTTGGACCGCCGATGAGCGTCGAAAAAATTTAGCTGTTTGGACCACCGAAACATCGAAAGCTTAGTCAACTAAGGTTCCGATACGTCGGAAAATTAGTTGGGAAGAGACCCGATTTGATGAAGGAAATTTTGAGTTTTTAAAGTGGGATTTCTTAGTGGATTTCAGCGGCTTCTTAGTGGGATTATCAGCAGTTTCCAGTGGATTTTCAGGGCTGAAAAGGAAGAAATTCTAGTTCGCTGAAGTTGACATTTCAGACCATAATATAGTTTTAAATGTGTTGAAAATCGTCATTTTAGAAGTGGTGTGATTTTCACACCCGAAGTCAGAATGGAGCATGTGGATAGGCGTTGGAAAGATTATCCAGTAGGGAACAAGGGAGATTCACCAGAGTGGAATGCAGAGCATAAAAGTACTAGTGATTGTTTGAAAGAAAGAGTGTGTTGCTGTCAATATGGACAAATTTGAGATGCATGCCTAGAGATAGCAAAGACCATGAAGTCAAACCAGCTATTATGTGGAAGAGGAATTCCAGGAAAATATGAGGGTTTTGAAAAGGAAAATCCCTTAAAATATAGTCATATTTTATAAGCTTGTGTACATATAAATTATGGCATGGGGATGCTGAAAATGCATGGGGATATGTTTGCGTGCATAGGATATTACATATTGGTAAAAATAGTGAGAATTATACATTTATAATGAACCACTAATGGTAAATATTGCATTGGTGTTGGAATTAGTGGAAAAACCAATGACAACATGAGCATGGTCGAATATGTTGCTGATGCTGATGAATGTGACCAGCAACCCTATGGAGAAATGGATAAGGCAACAAATCTAGGATCAAAAGTTGGTGAGCGAATTCTGCAATCTCCTGCAAGAGACCAACTAAACTGGTAATGTCAAGGGTGTAAGTGGGATCCATGCAGGTAACGGTTTAATTATGAAAATTGCATGGAGTGGTAAGGACAAGAGGTCTCATACCATGTGGTTATTTAAAATTTATACTACATTCATATAGAAATATGTTGATATGAACTTAATAACCAGAACAAGTGAGGACTGGTGGTCTTGATTATAGTAATGCATCCTATATGAGGTAGTCATGGTTAGGCCATGGTATGTTTGAATGCATAGTATTCTTGAATCAATACAAGGTAGCATTGAGTGGATATGCATTAAGAGATTTGATAAATCTTGTAGTTATGCATTGAATGAATGCATATGAAAAGTTCGAGAAAATGTTGTAAATATGCATACATACGTAGGGGTGCAATTGTTGTGATGCATCACATGAATGCATCAAGATAGTGCATGTGTTATTATGACTAACCAATGGCTGAAATGATGAATTGATGATAATTCTAGAATCCTTTCAAGAGCTGTTATGAATGCAGAATAGTAAGTGCATGAAGAGGGTAGTCATGATCGATTGGCTACCGGAATGCTCTGTGGAAGGGCAAGATGGTACAAATGATATGCCTGTGAAGTAAAGAGTATCTAAATATTTCATTTAAATTGCATAAATGATGTGACTATACCTTGGAATTTTAGTATGATAATGATTCATGAAAATTAAATGAGTTTTGGTGATATTAATATGCTAACAACTGGAAGTATTTGAATCTATAATTCTGAAAATGCTTCAGTGATTGTTGCAGCAATGAAAAAGTTATATGCATCAAGACTTACCAAGTGTTTGGCTGATTGAATTTCAGGTTTCAGGTAGATTGTTTGGGGCATGGCAATGTGGGTAAGACCATGACAAAGGCCGAAATCTACCATGTGAAAGAGCCAAACCTCATGAGAATAGTGTCATGGTTGTGAAATTAGTTTGTGTGCAGGATGGGTTGTCAATTTGAACTTGTAAATTTCAGATTTGAGAAATTGCTGACAACTACTAATCACTATTGGCTTGCATAGAATTGTGTCAGGAGGACGTCTTGTAAGTGGATGTTCATGTTATTCTAGTAAGAATAAAATTATAATGAGCATAGTAGTGCTGCTTACAAGAGACCAACAAATGAGGATCACCTCATTGCTAAGCAAATCAATTTCTGTAGTAGACAAAGTTGCAAATTCATATTGAATTTAATTACTAATGCCATTGCTTATTTATGGAACAATCAAATTTGGATCGTATTAGTAGGTAATGATTGACTGTTTGGCTACTTGATGAATGTGTCAGAGGTACACATTGTAGGAAGACCATGGGTGATATCCTGCAAGAGCCAAACTTCATGGGGAAGTTTCCCCTATCTTGGAAATGGGTTTCGGGTGAAACTCCATTGGACATTTTGGAAATGTCCCATCTGCACCACATGTTTGGTAAGCAACATGAGTGAGATGGTATAGATTATGTCGGTAAGACATGTGTGGGATATGGAATGTAAAAAGAATTTGGGATGGCAAACCGAGGGACTGTCAACTCAAAGAAGGGAGCCCCTATTCCTCCTTAACGAAGGAATACTGCATCGACAAATGGCTAAGTGTTATGTGACCCTAGCTAAGAATATGCATGTCAAATTGTTAAATTCAATATGCAGAGCATGTTTTGATTTTATTTCCATTATGACAGATTGCTTGAGTATGAATAGGGCCTACATGGCTCACATCGAAAAGGGGTGCACACTTTCTCGATGTCGGGTCATGAAAGGGTTTTCAATATTGACTACACCCTAGGGAGTGGACACACTCCTAGTGTTTCAATACTTGATAGTGAATGATATGAAATATGATTACAATTTTAGAGCAATAACACTGATGGGTTTGCTTATATTGCTTATGCTTTTAGGATAAACAGATGCAGTTTGGTGTTGCACACTAAAGAGAAAGGGTAAACGGTTGTTGTGAGGGGTTGCGGAGTAAGGGTTATTGTTGATATAAGTGCATGTATTATTGTTGATATAAGTGTATGCATTATTGTTGATATAAGTGTATGTATTATTGTTGGTATAAGTGTATGTAGGGCTGTTATATTCCTAGGGATCCATAGTAGATCCTAGACCTGGAAATGGTTGTGGTGAATTTTCCTTCCCAGTCGGCGTGAAGGTGTACTAGAAGGAGATGTTGGGCTGTTAGATGCCTAGGGATCCATAGTAGATCCTGGACCAAGAAATGGTCGTGGTAAAGTTCCAAGCCCAGTCGGTGTGAAGGTGTACTAGCTGGACATTAATTATTTGATGTTGTGGAGCAGCCTGTGTGCTGACCTAACATCCAAGTCCATAGGCAATCCCAAGGCTTGTAGAGCGAAGCAGGACCATGTGGACCAGAGAGGAAACGCACAATACAGATAAGTATTGGATTATCTTGAAACTTATTGCTTATGAATATACTTGTGTATATGGCTTGGTTATAATCTTCTAACTCTTGTTTAGAGACAAAATGATGAGAATAAACTAAACATGTGAATCTATTCAATGTTTGAATATAGGTATCGTTGGGAGTGAGGACTATGAGGGCATCCTAGGGGTGCATGTGGACATGTGACTGTCCTGAAGAGCTCAAAATGAGCAATAATGAAAAAGGTGCTAGTGATACTGTGAAGGTCCTAGCAGCCAAGAGTTGTAGACAAACCATGTGAAGAGACTCCATGGTTGAGAGGTCTGGAATAGACCAGAGACACGAAGTGTCATGGCCAAGAAGGGTTGGTCCAGCATTCATGGTGAAGTGAAAGAGGCTAAGAGCATGAAATCCATAGTGGTGGTGTGGGTTCCAGAATGGAACAAGACAAAGAGGGGAAAAACTCTTGTTGCTCTCTCTTTCCTTTTTTTTATATACTTATGCATTATGAAAACAGAAGATTGTTGAATGCATGTATGGCTGAAAATAGAATGTGTTTATTTGCTTAAAATAAATTGTGAATGTTGGAATAGTTAATTCCCTGCCCAAGGATGGACATGAATGAGCTCATGTGCCTATTGGGAAGGCATGAAAATTATGAAATTCTCCTCGATAAGACTTGGACTACCATGCCAATTGGGAAATTAATTGACTGATTTTAATGCTTATATTATGCTTGGCCTAACAGAATTACAATGATGCATTTCACAGGTGAGAAAAGTGAAATCCAGTCGTGCACATTGATCATGGTAGCAGAACAAAAGCTGTTGGACTTGGCTGGAAGTCTCCTTCAAAACAATTACCAAAACCCAAGAAAATCTTGGAGAGATGCTCAAGATACAAAAAAGGAAGAATGAGATGAACCACCATATTTTGAAAGACTCTATTTGTTTGCAAAAGGAGTTAAAAAGCCTTCTGGGAGCAATCCATAAGGGAAAGGAAAGTGGATCAATGATGAGGCATTTGTCCAATTGGTCCATGAAGAAACGTTCCAGGCATGAAGACTCAAAGGAAATTGAGTAGGTAAATATGAAGCAGCCAGCAAAATGTTGGAAATGCGGAGGACATCATTATCGCCGAGACTGCCCAACAAGGGAACATCAAGAGGTTAGCAGCCACAAAGTTCCTAGACTTGGGGATGAGTCAAAAGCTGAGAACCAGCAGGAGAAGCTCGTGGAAGCCAAAGGGCTTGGTCCTGAAAGTTCAAAGTAAATAATTGAACATACGACAGATCTACTAAATTTTGAAATTTTGGATGTGTAAATTGTATATGTATTCCTAAGTATTGGAACACCGAGGACGGTGTTATTCCAAGGGCGAGGGGATTGTAATACCCCATTTTTGACCCTGTTTGCATTAAAAGGTACGTGATGTATATATTGTGATTAATCGTGGTGAGGAGCTAAAGGAAAAAGACCCACCATCGATTTGGTTGTGTTATGTTTCGACGATTGGAATCGTTGTCGATGGTATATCATGCTATGCGGCACGTTATAGTTTTGGTGTCATGTAAACATGCAAAATTAACCAAAAACCTACAACCAACTATGGTGATGCAAGGATAATGAAAAGGGCATGATTTCCTAAGGATAAGGAGGGGGAATTATCAAACCTTAAGCCTATGGGGAAAATCCAAGTGTCAACCACCCATTTAAAACCTTTGTTGTTAGTTGGGGGTAGTTATTGCTAGGAAGTGGTGGGTGGTAGGACTGTCAGTCCTTTCCCACACACCCACTCCACCAGCAGACTCTCCATCTTTGTGTGGGTAGGGAAGCAATGCATTCCATTATCTCTCCACGACTGCTTTGGGGGCATTCTCCCATTCTCTCCAAGCTTGCTCATCTTCACACATAGACTGGAAGTGGCCATCCTCACACGGAGACATTCTATTTTCCTCATGCACCGGTTGGGATCCTCCATCGTTTTTCCTCACGCAAAGAGGTGGGGGTGCGGTTTTGGTCATCCATGATTCCTATGAATGAGCCATTCACGTTCTGGGTTGTATGTGTATGTGTGTTTCCATACCAATTTTGGGGTTCTATGTATTATGTTTTCGCCTGTCCAGGCTGAGAATCGGATCTTCTCTTCTATTTTTCAGTTGTGCATTTCCCGTTGTTTCAGTGGTGAGACCGGGGCTGTTGTTCTTACCATGATTGTTGGTTTGCTGTTGGTTTTACCCATGATTTGGTTTGCTGTGGTTTAACTACATTTTTTACTGTTGTAGATTCTTATTGAGTCGTTTTGGCCATGATAGGGCCAAGAACGACTCAGGAATTGATTTCCCTGTCAAGCTGTGAATACTCTATTTTATTGCATGTATGCAGTGGTCGGTCTTTGGACTATGTTGGAGTGGGATGAAGGCTTGGTTTGCTTGATAAACCTGAGGTGTTTGGGGAACCAAACAGATAGAGCTAGAGGGCTGGATTTCTTCTCCACAACCCTTGAATAGAAATGGAAGGGAGGTCAGGGCCTGAGGGACTGTGTAGCAGAGAAGGGAATGATTTCTTGGTGTTGGGTGTGTGTGTGGGTGTCTTAGAAGTCAGGATAGTTCTGGTGTAGGTGTCCTCAGCTCTTCAATGAGCTCACCAGCTTAGAATTCATCTTTTCCCAACTCCTTGATGGCCTGATAAACCCTATTATGATGGCTTGGATGATTTGTGTATCCTTGGCTATGTGTAAGTCTACTTGTTCCTTATTCCTTGGGGGATCATGCCCAACTCGGGGGTGGTAGCATTGCTGAGATATTAAGGATCATGCTGGCCTATGGTTGGGTGGAATGTTGTAGTGACATAGCTGGTTGCGGGAAAAGTTCTTCATTCAAAGATAAGCCTTCTTGTCTATTTCATCTCTACAATTATAATTGATGTCTAATGAATTATGATGAACATGTTGAATGCCTACATGTATGATTTTCTTTCGCTGTATGTTGAAGAATTATGCATCTTACCATGCCTTATGTTTCAAGCATTTCAGTTTTATGTATATTCATGTTCATGGGGCTAGTTTCCCGGATGTTTAGTGGTATGGTAGCGTCCTCTTTGCTAGTCGGAGGGTCAGGGATGTTACAATAAATAACTAGGGTCGAATTCTCTAGGAAATTCTAATAACCCTACGGCCCCACAACTGCGGGGACTTTAACCCTTGATCAATAAGGAGGGTTATACTCTATGACTTTACATGACTTGTTTACATTAGTGAATCTCCTGATCGAAACATTGGGGCATGACATGACTCAATTACATTACAGATACTTCCCAGAACAAACATCGGGGTACAATACATAAGATATACAAGTGAATACATTCCGAAGTTACAAATACATCAACACTCCCTCTTAATTAGGAAGGTATTCTCTCGACACAATTTATCAGCACAATTCTTCTTCTCTGTATAATCTGGATCATTATCAAGTCTAGATCATCACTTGATCTAGAGCATCACTAGATCATCATCAAGTCTGGATCATCACTTGATTGAGAGGATCACTGGATGATCATCAAGTCTAGATCATCACTTGATCTAGAGCATCACTGGATCATCATCAAGTCTGGATCATCACTTGATCTGGATCATCACTGGATCATCATCAAGTCTAGATCATCACTTGATCTAGATCGTCACTGGATCATCACTGGTGCTATCTCAATTCTACTAGTCACTGGAAGTTCTACAGAGCCAGCCATTTTTCATGCTCATTGTAGGCCTAGCCTTCATGTAGGTATTCATCGAATTCAACACTTATATCTGACCAAGGAATGAACCATGTCAGAAAGGCCCGCCCAACACTTACATCTAACCATGGGAGGAACACATCCAAGAACCATGTCAGAAAGGCATGCCCAACACTCACATCTGACCATGGGAGGAACACATCCAAAACCCATGTCAGAAAGGCCCAGTACTCACATCCGACCTCATCTTGTCAAAAAGGCTCTACACTTACATTCGACCTCATCATGTCAGAAAGGCTTTGCACTTACATCTGACCTCATCATGTTAGAAAGGCTCTACACTTACATCCGACCTCATCATGTCAGAAAGGCGTTGCACTTACATCCGATCGCATCATGTCAGAAAGGCTCTGCACTTACATCTGACCTCATCATGTCAGAAAGGAGATGCACTTACATTCGATCTCATCATTTCAGAAAGGCTCTACACTTACATCCAACCTCATCATGTCAGAAAGGCATTGCACTTACATCCGATCATGTGGGAACACATCCCTCAATCACATCAGAATGGATCTGCACTGATCATGTGAGAACAAATCCCACAATCACATCAAAATATCTTTGCACTGATCATGTGGTAACACAACCCACAATAACATTAGAGCATCTCTGCACTTATATCTGATCTCTGCACTTATATCTGATCATGTGGGAACATGTCCCTCAATCACATCAAAATGGATCTGCACTCATCATGTGGGAACACATCCCACAATCACATCAGAGCATCTCTGCACTTACATCTAACCATGTGAAGCTCATCCTTCCACCATGTTAGAAA
Source organism: Pseudotsuga menziesii (assembly GCA_001517045.1). Taxonomy (NCBI): domain Eukaryota; kingdom Viridiplantae; phylum Streptophyta; class Pinopsida; order Pinales; family Pinaceae; genus Pseudotsuga; species Pseudotsuga menziesii. Next base: position 68,157 of record LPNX010849104.1, read on the forward strand.
GGACAATGGACACATCAATTCCCTTTGGAGGGAACCTTGATCTGGAGAACACCAAGTTTCTCCCTAAAGTACTCAAACTTTACTCTGGCTAATGGTTTGGTTGGTACATCAGCTATCTGCTCATCCGTCACAACATACTAGAGATTCACTAATCCTCTCTGCACCATATCCCTAATATAGTGATACTTGATCTCGATATGATTTGACTTGTCATGGAACACTGGGTTCTCCGATAGCTTCACACAGCTCTGGTTGTCACAATATATACAAGTAGCATCCATCTAGAGATCAAATAAATCAGACAGTAGCTTTCTCTGCCACACTACCTCACAAGTATCCGAACAAGCTACAACATACTCTGCTTCAGTTGTACTCAGTGCCACACAGGATTGCTTCATGCTAAACCAGGAGATCAGACTTGATCCCATACTGAAGGAACACCCTGAAGTGCTCTTTCTATCAATGAAACTACCTACCCAATACGAATCCACATAACCTTCCAGGTTAATTTTCTGATTCACCTCATACTTGAGCCCATAATCAACTGTACCCTTTAGGTACCTCAGAATATGCTTTACAGCAATCAAGTGAACATGTCTCAGATCCATCAGGAACTGGCTCAATGTGTTCACAACAAAGCAAATATCTGGTCTCATATTCGTCAGGTACATCAAGGACCCAATCATCTGACGATACATTGTACCATCAATCGCTTATGATGAAGCATCACTCAATAGCTTCAGGTTCTATGCCATAGGTGTGGTCATGGCTTTGCAGTCCATCATCCTGAACCTCTTCAGGATATCTACTTCATACTTCCCTTGTCCCAGGGAAATTCCATCTGCATTATGCCACACCTCCATGCCTAGAAAATAGTGCATCATACCCAAGTCCTTCATTTTGAACTCGGCAGCAATGTTCCTATTTGTATCAACAATCAACCCATCCTTACCTGTTACAAATAGATCATCTACATATAGTAGGAGTATCACTAGGTTCCCTTCTTCAACCTTGTAGTAAAGGTTGGAATCCACTTTACTCTTAGTAAAGCCCAAACTGGATAGGAAGTCAATTCTATCGTACCATGTCCTGGGTGCATGTTTCAAACCGTACAGGGCTTTCTTTATCTTACACACATGAGTCCCTTTGTCATGTGTCTCAAAACCTAGTGGCTGCTCCACATATACTTCCTCTTCTATTACACCATTCAAGAAAGTTGTCTTAACATCCTTCTGGTGTACTTTCCAATTCATTACTGTAGCTAAAGCAAGTACTGATCTGATGGAAGTATATCTGTCTACAGGAGAAAAAGTTTCTTCATAATCTATTCCTTCTTTCTAGGAGAAACCATGAGCCACAAATCTTTCTTTATATTTCTCTATGCTACCATGTGCAACATGCTTGATCTTATAGATCCATTTGGAAGTCACAACAAACTTCCCCTCTGGTCTTGGGACAACATCCCAAACATCATTCTTCATGATCGATTGATACTCTTCGATCATAGCATCCTTCCATTCTTTCTTTTATGCCGCTTCTTCATAGTTGGAAGGTTCTTTATCAATGAATTCATATAATAGGGATACTTAACCGGAGCAAGACCTGGTTCTTTTCCTTTCTCTGTGTATCTCTTCTGGAGCCCCATATCTTTCTACACCTTGGATAGCTTCTCATACCCAAGCATGTTTCCTCTTGTGAGGATTCTTCTCCTGAGGTGGATCTATAGGTTCTTGAGGTTCTTCTATTTCTCGATCTTCTTATGGAATTTCTTTGTTCATAGTTGTGTCATGAATTTTGGGTACTTCTATTTCTACAGCTTCTTCAGCAGGTCTCTTTATGGATTTTTTGTAAGCTGAGTCTTCATCAAATGTTACGTCCCTGCTGATGTCAATATTCTTGAATCCTGGAAAGTATATTCTGTAAGCCTTCGAGATTTCACAGTATCCCACAAATATAACCTTCCTTCCTGAAGGATCTAACTTTGTCCTCTTTTCTTTTGGAATGTGTATGTACACTGGACAGCCAAATATTATGAGATGACTGACTTCTGGTTTCTTGCCAAAAAATACTTCTTCAGGTGTCTTGTTCTTGAGTACTCTATGTGGAGTACTATTCTGTACATACACAGTTGTTCTAGCTGCTTCTACCCATAGATGCATGGGAAGATCTTGATCATGAAGCATTACCCTTGCAGCTTCCATGATCATTCTATTCTTTCTTTCTGCAACCCCATTCTGTTGTGGATTATATGGAGTGGTCAACTCCCTCTTAATCCTTGAATCTTTGCATAATTCCTTGAATTCATTTGATGTGAATTCTCCACCATTGTCTGATCCAAAAATCTTGATCTTCTTCTCTGTGTAGTTTTCGATCAAGGATTTGAATTCCTTGAACTTGCTAAATACTTCATCTTTGTTCTTCATGAAGTATATCCATGTCTTCCTAGAAAAATGATCAATGAAAGAAACATAGTATACATACCCGCTTAATGAACAGGATGACATCGAACCACATACATCGAAGTGAATGATTTCCAAGATTCATTTTGCCTTGCTTTCGCCACTTGGAAATGTCTTCTTTATGGTCTTTCCTTTTGCACATCCCTTGCATACTCCTTCATGTTTTGCTTGTATTTCTGGAAGACCTTCAACAGCTTTTCTTGCAAGTGGTAGTGCCCTATAGTGTACATGTGCAAGCCTTCTATTCCAAAGTTCATTGGGTTCTACTGAGCCATGAACCAAAGCTTGTTCTGGTTGGCCTTTTAATCTGTATAGTCCTCCCTCTTGTTCTCCAATTACTACTTCATTGTCAATAGTCTTTCCTTTTGGCCACATGATGACTTAGCCATCTATAAATGCAACTCTTATACCTTTTGCATCTAATGTAGAGATGGAGAGAAGGTTCTTCTTTAGTCCTGGTACAAATAGGACATACTTCATTTTCATATACTTTCTAGAGTCTAATTTGTAGGAGGATTATCCACTACCTTTTATTGGATATTGGTAGTCATCCCCAAGTTTAACCTTGTGGAGTGTGTTGGGAACCCAATATGCAAGTTAATTATAGCTAACATACAAAGTGTGCAATATTTATTGTCAACCCAAGGAAGTCTTTTATTTCAAGGATAACATGCATAATATATGCTTAAAAAATTAAGTGCTGCAAATGAACAATCATATTCTTTGTTCAGCTATGATCATCCCAAGAATCCACTTAATCTAGTTTACCTTCTAAAAGATACAGTCACAATTACCTTCTGCTCTTCTTGATCTAGAAATTGAAAGCTTCATGAATTCATATCTAAATTACTTTTGCAGAAAATGAAGTCCTGTTTATCAATACATCTAATGATTCACCCAACTATCTCGATTTAATTACTCTAGAAATTCAAAAGACAAAAATTGGAATTAGATCTTTCTAGAAATTCAAGGTACAAAAATTGAGTTCAACTAATCTAGGAATTCAAGGTACAGGAATAAAGTTCTGCGATTATGAAAACAAAGGAACAACTTGCAAGGATCTGTGGAAATAATAATTAAGGGATCTAGAGATGGACAGGGCTGTTCAACTACCACACAATTGCATAAGAAGTATTATCTACACAATTGACTGTTTTACCATGCTACTACAGCTTTCCAAGAGACGCAATGAATAACACATTGTCAATCCACAAATGTCACAGCTTCCTATGGAGAAATGAAATTAAACATAACATCACATGACAGAATAAATAAAATTCCTAATCTAACTCAGCAATCCCTGGGGGAAGGCGGGCCCAGCCTTCACACAGAGATGCTGGATGAACACACGTTAAAAACCCTTAGATCTGAAGTAACTCTTTGTATTAAAAAGGCAGATCGATTACACAACTCTTACGCACAGCTAATACAATGAATTGTCTATGGGTTCAACCCCTGGCTCAAAATAGTTCTCCATATTTATACAACGTAAATCATAACATCCTATCCCTATTATTGGGCAGCCATGAAGATCTCTGATCTTCAGGCGCCCTAAATTGCAACAGCTATTACAAACGTGGCAGGATGAAAGATAAGAAATATAGGGAAACTATTAATCAACCCAGGAGTAATATTATCTTCAGATCACAGCTATACACAATTAGCAATGCACTGTTGACCTCCAAATCTGACGCATTCTATTGCAGCTATCTTTGTACATCTTTGCCTGGGATAATACACTGGGACCGCATTCCTTGGGCAATGGTAGGATGGATGGCGATCAGCTTGAGCGATTGTTACGGAGAGAAATTCCTATGGCTTGGGGTACCACAACAGACAGCTAGACTCCAGAAATCAATCTTTCCCAATATGCAATAGAAATAAAATGCCTAACACTAAAGGATCGAACCTCGTACCTTATTCCGGACGGTTGAAGTAGATCCCCGTTGAGCTTCCCAATCTTCAGCTTGAATTGATAGAATATTTCCTCAACAACAAGTAAACAATACAAGCATACTATATATCATGGTGTTAGATCTATTCTATTATATATAATCAATAATGTAAAAGCATTTGACATGTTCCAATGGATACAATATTCATTCAAATACACACTACTGGACAGGAAAAGATATTTCTATTAATATGAATCAGAGATTACAAGTGACAACCTCTGACGGCACGTCTGCGAACCGGAGAAACTGAATCCCCCACTTGGACCTCCACCACCTCAATCCTCCATCACTTAGATAGCAAGCTCACTAGCAAAAGGCAAGCTTGGGAAGAACACAACAGTGCTCCAAGGGACAAAGGGATGCAGACTCAAGCATAAGTTCTGGCAACAATGGACTATAGTTTCGTTACTCTCAATTCTCTCTTATGCTTTCAATGTCTCAAGGGGTTCCTTATATAGCTTTTCAAAGGGATACTGAAAGGTCAAATCCGTGCGATCTCAAGGCATATGGAAGGCCAGGAGTCATATGAGTCGGATCTAAGTCAAGGAACGCTCCAAAAGGATTTGGATTATGTACACATCCCGACGTACACGGCTATATAGGGAATATCCGTGTATGTACGCGGTTATCGGGGAAAAAGCCACGTATATCACTTTTCTTATGTTTTTAGGGATGATCAAGGACACATCAAAAGACAAAAAGTGGTCCATAGGGGCTAATGAGTCTACAGCGGGACAGGGGAAGGCCATACAATGTGTGATTCACCTAGTGTGGTTAAATCCACTATAACAGATTCCCCCTAATGTATGATATCAGAGGGGTTATACGATGGCCGAAATACATTATAAGTCCATCCCAGAAGTGGAGTGATGAAGGTACCCAAATGGAAGACCATCCACCCAATCAGCATAGTACAATAATACAACTCTGCATATAACTGCAAATACATATAGCAGTCCCGGATACATAAGAGTACAATGGCCATGAATAGGCATGAAACATGATAACACATATGTGGTCATCGCCACGTAAAATATACATAGATCAGAATCTCCATGATGAAGATATACCAAGGACCATGATCTCCACAAAGGCTGAAGATATACAATAGATCAAGATCTCCATAGTGGCTGGAAATGTCTGACATATACTGGAACAAGTCACGAGAGCTGAAATCTCATGAATACTGGCACGATCAAGGAGGTAGCATATAGTGGATGCCACCAATCTGGAAGGTCTTCTACACACATCGCTACGAGTACATGTCCTACTATGCGAATAGAGATGTCGAGGTCGAACATAGTAGTCCATTGTCTGATTACCGGTCATTGATGTATACCGTTAACAGACGCGAGATCACCCACCAATAATGAAAATGGGAATCAAGGTACTAGAGTGCAAACTAACAAGTGTGAATAAATGTGTTGAGGTTGAACACTTGAGAGAATCCATCGATCAGGGGACATTGATGTATTCCCAAAACTGTCGATGGCGAGAGAACCTGCCACTGATGACTGCAAGTCTCAAGGCACTCAAAATGACTCTAGACTCCAATCCCAGAATAAATGGTCTGAAGTCGATGGGATGAAATCCGCTGGAAGGAGGGCATCAGGGAATCCCCCATCATCCAACACGAGGTACTCAGCAAGGCTGTATAATGTGGAAGGACTCGATCATAAGGTGCATGAACCAGTAACTGTACTGGGAATGGCCGACATGCAAAGTCAAGATAACTGAGGAATGGCTGACTCAGGTTTCAACTTCCTTCGAACAAGAGCATAATGACGTATGGTGACTGAATGAAGGCAACATAGACTCGATATACAAACTGGGACATCTCTATGATGCAGGAGGCATCAATAAAGGCTCCATAGGGACTGGAAGCATAACCAGTCAGTGGAGATAAAACTCAGATAAACGAGTATAGCTCTTAAAGTCAAACTATAACCCAACCAATGGATGTGATATACAGTGCTCTGTTCGAAGGCGACACGACTCGACAGCTACCAAAGATAATATCTTTTCTTGTCCGGCTTTTTGGTTTTTTGATTCTTTTGGTCTTTTTCAGTTATTTGAAAAGCTTGAAAAAAGAATAAACTAGCTTTATAGTTACAAGCTAGGAGGAGACGAGTGTCATGAGGGAAAACAAACTAGTTCCAAGCAGTGGAACATACCTATGCTCAATGCAAGGATACATGTGTAGGATATCGACACTCAGGGGAAAATCCCCTCCCGGTAAAAAGGGAATCAAGCTGCGAAGGATATAAAGAAAGGCTCTGCATGGCTATACATGAGACAAGCTCGGGCTATATGGCTGAAACACAATGTCAGGGGAGCCGGCATAAAGCTCAATAAGACAGGAAAAGCTCATGATAATGCATCCACAACTTGATACAAGGGAGTCTGGGGGATCATGGCCAGCATAATATCAAGAGGAGTATGAGGCTCTTGCTAAATGTCATGGCAATACTATACAACGGACTCCCACACCCTAAAGGGAGAAACATCGGCATGTGCACCAAATGCAAATAAGGCGCTGACTAGGGTACCCATGTAAGGTGAGGCTCTACCACTCATATCATGCCACTTCTATAGCAGCAAGAAGGTTCCGTGACATAATAGAGTGGGTTCGTACCTAAGGATATAGTGACATGGTCATAAGGTCATGCAAAATGCAAACGGTGGTGAACCTAACCTATATGCCAGTGTAGACGTTATACCTGAGATAGAAATGAACGGGTCAAAACCTTGGAGAGAGTGTACAAAAATTGGATCCTACATGACAACCATATTAGTCCAAAACATCCCAAAATAGTCAATAAAGAATCCACACTATATGATATAGGGAGGAATGATCATGACAATAGCACCCAAAGGAAACAATGCGGTGAACGATGAGACATAAAAAGGAAAGATAAGGTGTAGACCCAACGTTCACACATCAACTACCACCCCCATGAGGGTGACCACTGGTGTAAAGACCGATAGAAGAGAGTCAACATCCTCCACAAATGGAGTAGAGGGTGAAATGTGACCACTTCAAATCTATGAGCAGGGTAAGGGGTGGTGATGCCCCCAAGTCTAACACCAGGGTCTGTACTAGGACCGAGACGGGCGATAGGATACCAGGCATGCCGAAAATGAAAGGACCCAAACTCAAGAGAGCATAAATATACTCAAGTAACCACGATCCCAAAGGCCAACTAGCGCACAATGAGCACACTCCTAAGAAAATCTACAGCCAAAATACAAGCAAACCAAGGGGAGGATATGTGAGCTCCCGAATGCAGCAGGTATGTCTCGCCTGGGAGAGGCTTGACACTCCCATACACTATAAGCGGAGGTACGTAACCAATTATAGTGGCCCTCAGCTTCAACGCATATAGCGACTGTGCTGTCCGACCCCAACCTAGCCGGGACACATGCAGAATAACCTCTACAAGTACCCCTTTGATATCCTAGGTAAGGTCACTAAGGTCACCTCAATATAATCAAAGCTCAGGTGGACAGTCGCATGCGGGATTGACCGTATGGGTAGGCTAGCAAAGCCCAAAACTTCCGAAAGAGTCCCCAGATACGAATACAATCCTGGCAATATCGCCGGTGCTACTCAGTTATGACTAGGGGTCATCCCAATCAATAACCGCTCACACTGCCTCGTGCTTAACTCCCGTTTGAGAGGAGGATCCTGAGAACGCTGGTTATATCAAGGATTTCACACACTCCCTGGACAGACACCTAGTTGTTGTCGTTTAGTGATCTTGAAGAATTAACTTTCAATGAACTATTCCAAGATCCTAAAACCTAAGCTTTTTGGTGCACCCTAGAAAAGAAAAGACTGTAATTCATTTTAATTAGCGTTGATTTTAATTGGTTGTAATTACTCAAAGGGAAATAGCCATGCAACTAATGACATTATGACTCAGCAGTGAAATAAATATGCACACCATAACAAACAATGCTAAGTGCAATCTTTGTCAAATGAAAAATAGGGTA
>LPNX010849104.1:76683-93199 GCA_001517045.1 Pseudotsuga menziesii
TGCACGCGACTGTATAAAGAACAGCCGCGTATGTACGTGACTTTAGGCCCAAAACCCACATGGGAAGGCACATGTACGCGGCTTTTGGCCAAAAACCAGCATGGGAAGGCCCATATACGCGACTTTTGGCCAAAAACCTGCGTGGAAAAAAGGATTTTAGTCTAAAATCTACGTGTATACGCGACTTTTGGCCAAAAACTTGCATATACAGAGAAGGCAGTGGTAAAAAGCAGGCCAAGGGTCAAACAAATAAAGGGGAGTGTCAATGGATGAACATACTATAAAATGCAACCCAGAAACAAGGAGAAACAAAGAGCAAGTCAATCATATCAAGCCCATTGTTGCCCCCAAAGGACAACTACTAGGAATTCCCCAGCAGAGTCACCAATTCTGTTACGGAGAGAAATTCCTATGGCTTGGGGTACCACAACAGACAGATAAACTCCAGAAATCAATCTTTCCCAATATGCAATAGAAATAAAATGTCTAACACTAAGGGATCGAGCCTCGTACCTTATTCCGGATGGTTGAAGTAGATCCCCGTTGAGCTTTCCAATCTTCAGCTTGAATTGATAGAATACTTCCTCAACAACAAGTAAACAATACAAGCATACTATATATCATGGTGTTAGATCTATTCTAGCATATATAATCAATAATGTAAAAGCATTTGACATGTTCCAATGGATACAATATTCATTCAAATACACACTACTGGACAGGAAAAGATATTTCTATTAATATGAATCAAACATTACAAGTGACAACCTCTGACGGCACGTCTTCGAACCGGAGAAACTGAATCCCCCACTTGGGCCTCCACCACCTCAATCCTCCATCACTCAGATAGCAAGCTCACTAGCAAAAGGCAAGCTTGGGAAGAACACAACAGTGCTCCAAGGGACAAAGGGATGCAGACTCAAGCATAAGTTCTGGAAACAATGGACTATAGTTTCATTACTCTCAATTCTCTCTTATGCTTTCAATGTCTCAAGGGGTTCCTTATATAGCTTTTCAAAGGGATACTGAAAGGTCGAATCCGTGCGATCTCAAGGCATATGGAAGGTCAAGAGTCATATGAGTCAGATCCAAGTCAAGGAATGCTCCAAAAGGATTTGGATTATGTACACATCCCGACGTACGCGGCTATAGAGGGAATATCCGCGTATGTACGCAGTTATCGGGGAAAAATCCGTGTATATCACTTTTCTTATGTTTTTAGGGATGATCAAGGACACATCAAAAGACAAAAAGTGGTCCATATGGGCTAATGAGTCTGCAGCGGGACAGGGGAAGGCCATACAATGTGTGATTCACCTAGTGTGGTGAAATCCACTATAACAGCGATGAATGCCCATCCTTTTTGTAGCATGTTCAGTCGAATCTTCCTGCAATCTATATACCTCAAAATACCTTTATAAACCATCATATATTAGCATATTGAGAGATATAAAGCTTTAATTACCACAATCATAAGTATTAATAAAATAAGATAATAACCATTCATACCTTGGTGGATTGAAGAGAAGAGTGAGGGTAAAACATTTATTTGGCATGCTCAATGGGGTAGGATAGGGAAAAAAGGAGTGAATAAGGATGGTCAAAAAGGGCCATTTCTATGCCCAACATCTCCCCCTAGTTGTCCTATTGCATGTCCTCATGCAACAACCTCCATTAATCCGAATCTAAATCTTGCACTGTGCTTTGTTCATGGAGAGAAGAGAAGTTGTAGGGGAACTCCGATGTTCCTTATTTTTCTATGAACCCTCTATGGGAAACCCAATATCTCCAACATTGCTGCTCCTCTGCCTTGGTCAGTGAGAAATCCATCCTATATGGTTTTGTTGGCCACCAAATGAGGGGAAATTTAAATTTCATGCCCAGCCAATTAGCCCCACACTCCTTGATACATCCAACATAACCCTCAACCCTGGAAAGTGCCTGTTCAAAATTTCTAAAATAATAGGGGTCTCTGCTCCTGAGAGTAGGAGAGGCAACCTGCCATCTGTGCTTACTTCCATTCTCAAAATTGAAATTTCTACTATAGGGTTCAGGGCTTCTTCTTCATGATTCTCCTCCTTGTTAGAATCTAGGTCGATGAAATTTTGGAAGGGTTCAGTCCATCCTTTGTCACTTGATGTGCCACATTGGACATCCTACACATCTGAAGCTATTTCTGGTGGTGCTGGTTCTTGTGTGATAGCAACCTCTTCTGGACTTTCTTCAGCAACAATGTACACCACTCTTGGAGATGTTGGTTCTTGTGTAATAACATCTTCTTTCTGTAGTTCTTCCTTGGAAATTTTGGAAGCTGACTGTGAGGACGTTGGTTCTCGTGTGATAGCACCTTGTTCTTATTTTTCCTCATGCTGCTGAGATTGGATGTCTTCTTCAGTCTGTAGCTGTTCCTCAAGGATTTCAGTATCACCTAAGGGTTGTGATTGAACTTGTTCATTTTCACCCCAATACATATCAGGAATGACATCCACTTGTTGCATTTCTACTGCAATTTTTAGGGATGTTGGTTCTTGTGTAACAACGTATTGATTTAATTCTTCGTCTCCCTGTTGTTGTGATTCCAATTATAGGATCTCTGTGTCCTGAGACAAATCTGGAGTTGTAGTACATAATTCTTCATTAAACTCTAGAGTGCCTTCAATTCCTGGTTCTCCTCCCCTCATTTGGGCAGCCATGTGAGAAAGAACATTCAAAGATGTTGGTTCTTGTGTGACAGCATCTTGTTTAACCTCATCATTGCCTTGCTGTTGTGGTTCCACTTCTATGATTTATATTTCATGAGAGGATTTTGGGGTCACAGTGCAATCTTCATCCATAAAATCGAGAATAACTTCATCCCTTGGTTCCTCTATCCTAGAGTTAGTGGCAATTTCGGCAAGAATATTTAAAGATGCTGGTTCTTGTGTAACAGCATCTTCTTTCTCTGAAGCTTCCTCCTCCTGAATTTTTCCTTGGGGATTTTCACCCTCTCCCGAATCGATAGTATTCAAGGATGTTGGTTCTTGTGGACAACAACCTGTTCATCAGAAACTTCTTTCTCCTGCAATTCTTCTTTGGGAGTCTCACCATTAATAATATTCAAGGATGTTGGTTCTTGTGTAGCAGCATCTTGTTCATCTGCAACTTCCTTCTCCTGAAGTTTCTCTTTGGGAGTCCCATCATCTCTCAACTCAGGTTGTCCCTGTCCTTCCTCAGTTGTAGGTGCATACTGTTGTGTTGTAAAGGCACGAATTACAATCTTGTAGCCTAATTCCTTAAAGATTTCTCCACATGTGGGACAGACCACTCTTTCTTCCTCATTTCCAGGCTCGGTAGGATTTAATCCTTCCACTTGATCTACAGCTTCCTTTCACCCTGTTTTCTGCATGCTTCTTTCCAATTTTCCAATTCCTTTCTGAGTGTTTGGACTTCCTCTTTTAATAGCCTATTTTCGAATAGAAGTCCTTCGATTTGGGGTTCTTCTTCAACCAGCCCCTGTGGGGCATCAACTGGTCTAGGTTTAAGAATGGGGAACTCAATTTGTGCTTCTAAGGTTTCCCATATTTCCCTTGCTACTTCTGCTACTACGACCGACCTGGTTCTTTTCCTTCTTATTGGTGGAGATACCTTAATTTCATCCTTTGATCTCCTCCTTTTTCTTTATGGTACTGAAATTTCTGGATTCACAGCTGAAGTAGAAATAATATTCCCAGTTCCAGCATTTTCTTGTTTCTCAGGATGTTCTTCCTCAATCAAGGTTCCTCCCCATTCAGGTAAGGATTCAATGGTCACCAACTCAGTATTTTCTTTTATTGCCATGGCTCTATCATCTTCGGGTTCAATTGTCTCAGCATCTAATGCTGCTCTAGCTTCATCCTCTGCTATCAAAGCTACCCTACCATTTATTTCTTCCACAAGGTTTTCATGTACATCTTCTCTCAATTGTTCTGTTGTACCCCTGTTTGATCCTCTAATCTAGTCTCATCTCCCCCCCGCCAACTACATTGGAGGGGCTTCGAGCCTCCTATTGTTCTTCATTTCCCCCCAAATGTGGATGGACCTGCTCTTCTTCTATTGTAATACTGGGCAAAGGAACGGGTTCCTGAACTTGGGTTGTAAATTTCTCCCAGGTTATATTGTGTTGTGCAAGGGTCCTTAATATTATTAATTTAATGAGGCCATGGTGGGTCAATGAGGAGAGTGGATGTTTGGAAACTCGAACAAACCCCGCCATTTGATGTAAATCATTAAGCAAATAATATGGAATATTTAACAAAACCCTATGATGGAGATGAGAGAGCAAAGGGAATTCAGAATGATAAACTGTTTGGTACCTACCTTCGCAAGTGATGTATTTCTTGAGAAAAACAATGACTTGATTCCATGGCTGTGGAAATGATTGTAGCACTATCCCTCTTCGTGTCGTTTGAACCTGCTCCCCTTCCATTAGAAAATCTTGTACTGTTGCGGTAGCGGGGGTTCGACGTCCGAACCAAGTTCTTCCTACCTAAGGAAGACCAGTGACTTTAGCCATTATGGCTTCAGAAACTTCAATACGCAATCCCCAAACCTCTGAATGGGTTTCTGTAAGATTTAAAGCGAACTGTAAAGATGCTTCATGGTGAAATCCATTCAGGCGTTAAAAAAAATCCGTCCAACCGGCAACTTGAAAGATAGCGAAGACTGCAACATTTCTTCTGAGTTCTTGTGTGTTTGAAGGTTCATAACGAGCCGGAATACTCATGTTTCTGTCTTCAGAATTATATTACAGATTCCGACAATGGAGGTTACAGCACAGAGTATGCATGGACAGCTAAGAGGAGAGTTAGGCAAATTCAGAAAGTTTTAGTGCACTGGATTATTTGAAATTTTATCCCAAATTGGGAAAGGTGGCGGTTATTAGGTAGCATAATTGGTCATTACGCCGCATGAGCAGAGAGTTAATCGATGCAATAATGGGCATAAAAAGGGAGGTATGACTGATATTGTCAAATCATATTGATACTTAATCAAGTAGTTAATCAAAGCCATACCTTCAAAAATGCGCGATGGATGTCCTTTGGAGGATGATAGAGCATGTGATTGCAGTCGTTGCGAAAGCTGAACTCGTGCGTTGTGTAGTCATTAATTGTAATCATTATTACAGGGGTGTTGTAATAACCTCTTCCACTGGCGAACCAAAAACCATTGTGTTAAAATGGTTGGAAATATGATGAATATTACATTATGAGTCAAATTGTCGGCATCAGGAATCGGAGCCATATCTAGAGGAGTTTCTATTTTGCAAACAGATCTGTTAATTACACAAGAGTCACAACTACAGGCCATAAAGAAATCAAAGCAGAGGCACGACGTTCAATGATATAAAAATCAGCTAAATGTAGCAGAGTTGCAGCTACCGGAAAAGATGTCGTAGCTGCCAGAAAAGATGTCACAGCTACCGAAAAAGATGTTGCAGCTGCCGAAAAAATGGATAAAAGAATGTTAACAGGCAGAAAGTGACTATGCTGCAGCTGCCCGAAACGGAATGTGTGGGAAAAAGTAAAACAGGGTCGTGGCTGTGGAAATGGAAAAAGGTGGATTTGCATGGTGTTGCAGCTGCCGGGAACGGTGTTGCAACTGCTGGGAACGGTGTTGCATTTGCTAGAAACGGTGTTGCAATTGTCAGAAAAAGGTGTTGCAGCTGCCAAAAAAAAATTGTTGTAGCTATTGGAAATAGTGTTTCATCTGCCGGGAACGGTGTTGTAGCTGCCAAAAAAAGGTGTCGCAGCTGCCAAAAAATGGGTGTCGCAGTTGCGACAAATTTATTTAAGGGGAAAAAAATTTGGTGCAAGAAGTCACAGAAAAATGACTTTGGTCGACAGGCCCGATATGACCACCACTCTTGGGCTCTTTCCTGTACATTTTAGAAAAAAACAAAAAAACAGATCAAGTGCAAAAGAAAAGATAACATAACAAAAAAAACAACATTTATTTATGTACAATGATTCATATGTGATTTACGGTGATCAATTAAGGATTGATAGAGGCAGAGAAAAATTCCTACCCTTGTGCTAGCTGGTAATCTGGATCAGTGGCAATTTATGAGATAAATGCATCCTTTGAAATGGGTTTATGGTAAAATCGCAGCCTATGACCATTGGCAAATAATGATGCGTGGTTTTCATCGATAGTTACCAGGCGGATTGTGCCGTTATCAAATACCCTGTCTACTAGGTATGGGCCCGACCATCTTGTGCGTAATTTTCCCTTGAAATCTCTTTTGAATCTAGAATCGTATAATAGTGCCTAGTCTCCTTCACAGAAGACCTTTTTTATGAATCGGTCGTGCCAATTGGATCTCTATTGTTGAATTAACACTGTCTAGTCCACTGCAGCTAACCGATTCTCATTCAGTTCATTCAGTTGGTTCAATATTCTTTTCTGGGCTTTAGTTACATCCAAGTTTACCTCTATGGCCATCTTCAAGGTCTTGATTTCAAATTCAATTAGGAATATGGAAATTTTCCCATACAGTAAGTCGTAAGGAGAGAAACCTGTGGTGTTATGCCAAGTGGTGCGATATGGCCATAATGCTTCCAGAAGTCTGTCAACCCAATCTCTACGATGGCTCTTGACCATCTTGGTGAGGATAGCTTCAATGACTTTGTTAGTGCTTTCCACCTGGCCATTGGCTTGGGGATGGTAAGGTGAAGCTACCCGATGTTGAACATGATACTTCCATATCATAGCTTCAAATTGATGCGACATAAACTGTGGTCCTCCATCAATAACTACTTCCTTAGGTATCCCAAAACGGGCAAAGATTTCACTATACAAGAATTCAATCACATCCTGTTCATTAACCTTCGCCAGAGCTACAGCTTCTACCCATTTTGTCATATAATCGGTACAGACCAAGATGTAGGATTTCTATTTGGAATGAGGGCTGATAGGACCAACAAAATCTAGAGCCCATCTATCAAAGGGTTCAATTACTGATTGCGGTTGCAGAGGCATTTGATCTAATCTATTTGGTTGACCCATCCTTTGGCAGCTATCACAAGACTGGACATATCGTTTTGGATCCCTGAAAAGAGTAGGCCAATAATAGCCCATCCTCAACGCTTTGTGTCCTATTCTTCTATCTACAAAATGTCCCCCACAAGGTTCATCATGGCAGGCCTTCAGTATATGGAAGATTTCATCTTCTCTTACACATCTTCTGATCTCAAGATCAAGGCCTGTGTAAAAGAGATGATCGTTTACCCAACAGTACCTGGCACTTTGCTGAATAATTTTCCTTTTTTCTCTTTTGGACATATGCGCTGGAAGATTTCCTGCAATTAATTAATTAGCGACATCTACATACCAAGGAGAATGAGCTAAAACTGCAAATAAATGTTCATCTAGAAAAGAGTCCTCGACAGGCAAATTATCATCACTGTTGGTGAAACGAGATAAAAAAATCAGCGAAAACATTTTCTTTTCCAGGTTTATCTATGATGGTAATATCAAATTCCTATAATGATAAGATCCATCTAGTTACTATGGCATTAGTAACATGTTTATTCATGAGATATTTAATGGCAAAGTGGTCAGTGTGCACAAATGTAGGATATCCAGTAATGTAATGTCGAAATTTGTTAATGGAGTAAACAATAGCTAGGAACTCCTTCTCAGTGACAGTATAATTAAGTTCAGCAGGGGCTAAGTTTTTACTAATATAATAAATTGCATAAGGTACTTGGCCATCCTGTTCACCTAAGACTACTCCAATAGCAGTGTTTGAAGCATCTGAAAAAATGTGGAAGGGTAGGGTCCAATCGGGTCCTCTTAAGATAGGAGTTGTGGACAACTTCTCCTTAAGCTTAACAAACGTTGTCTGGCATGCTTCATTCCAAACAAATTGCACATCCTTCATCAACAGTGAAAACAAATGGGAGGCAAGTTTGGAAAAAAAATTTATAAACCTTCGGTAATATCCCGCATGCCCTAGGAAACTTCGCACTTCTTTTTGAGTGGCAGGAGTAGGTATATTTTTTATTACCTTGATTTTTGAGGGATCCACCTGAATGCCATTAGTAAAGATGAAGTGCCCCAATACTACTCCTTCACTCATCATCATATGGCACTTTTCAGTGCTTAAAGAGATCTAGGTCTGTTCACAGCGAGTTAAAACCTTTTTCAAATTTTCCAGTGCTTCTTCAAAATCTTTTCCATAAGGAGTGAAATCATCCATAAAATTTCCATATTGTCATTAACTAATTCTGAAAATATGCCGATTACAGCTCTTTGAAATGTTGTTGGTGCATTACATAAACCAAAGGGAATCACTCTATAAGCAAATGTTCCCCAGGGACAGGTGAAGGTAGTTTTATCTTGGTCTTCAGGAGCAATTTGAATCTAATTGTACCCGCTAAACCCATCCAAGAAGAATGATAACTTCTTCCTTGATAAGGTGTCAAGTACTCAATCGATAAAGGGCAAGGGAAAATGGTCTTTTTGTGTGGCTTTGTTCAACTCCCTATAGTCAACATAGACTCTCCATTTACCATTTTTCTTGGGTACAATTACGAGCGGGGAGACCCACTCGCTGTCTGAAATAGGATATATAAATCCTGCTTCCAAGAGTTTCTGAATTTCCTCCTTCACTATGTCCCTAAGATTGGGGTTCATTCATCATTGAGGCTGGCACATAGGCCAAGAGTCACTTTTAATATAAATATGATGGGTGCATAGGTTAGAGGGAATACCCCTCATATCTGTATACTCCCAGGAAAATTCTCCCTTGTGTTCTTTCAAGAGACTGATCAGGTGCTTCTGTTCATCTAAGGAGAGGCTGGGTTTAATATTCAAGGTTCTTCCAGACTCTACCTCAATGGGGATACTTTTTGAATTTTTCAATACTGGGATTATGTGTGTGTCACCGACTAGTGCTTCTTCTGTGAGATTTTCTTGTTATTCCTTACCCAGAGTAATGTTCAGGATTTGATAAACTTCTTTATTGACTGAGGTGGGTTCACTGATGAAATTATTAATGGCATCGTCTTCAGTTTCATCTTTAAAAATTAAGGCCTTCCCTATAGTTCATAATGGCTTAACACCCTCTTCTTCCTCTAGCTCCATCCATAAAGAAGTTTCAGCTTCTAGGCTCGGCTGAGCTAGAGGGTAGAGAGTGAGATTCTTTGTCTTAGTGCCATCTGATATGGTCATAGACCCAGATCGATAACTGATGCAAGCATCAGCTGTGGCTAACCAAGGCCTTCCCAGGATCAATGGATGTCCTCCTAGCTGCAAATTAGGTTGTAAAACCAAGAAGTCAGCAGGGTACTCCCAAGAATCAATTGAGATGACAAGATCATCCAAAATTCCTTCAGGTTTAATGGTGGATCTATTTGCTAGTTCTAAAATGGTGGGAGTTGGCTTAAGATTGGTGTGCCCAAGTTTTCTTACAGTTTCAATTGTCATGACATTAATCGTCGCTCCTAAATATACCAGTACGTTGGGTATCTGTGTATTCCCAATTTGCACAGTAACAGTGGGATTCCTAGGATCGTCATATTTAGCCAAAAGGGTTTTTCCCATTATCAATGCAGATAATTTCCCTATGACATGAACAGTGGGAGGATCTCTGGGTTTCCTTCCTAGTTTCTTTGTGCACAGATCTCGAATAGTTCTAGCATAGATAGGCACATCTTGAAGAGCTTGAAGGAGGAGAATTTTAACATAAAGATTCTTTAACTCTCCTAAGAGGTTAAACTGAGGTTGTCCCCCTACCCTTGGTAGCACTAATCTCTCGAGATATGGTGGTTGGCTAATCAGCTGGGTAGGTTGTCTATCGCTAGATATATCATGTTGTATTTCACCTGACCCATTAGTGGGATGCTCAACATCTTCAATGATGGGGGTTGTATTAGGTAGATGCTGTGGATTCACCCCTTCTTCATGTACAGGGGATGGAACATCATTCTTCAATTATTATAGGCTCTACTATTTTTCCTAATCGTAAGTGAATATCGTTACAAGGCACAGGAGAAAGGGAGTAGGCAGGCATGTTGACAGTCTCAAATTGATGGACTGTTTTATTGTTTGGGTTTGGATTAGGTTGAGCAGGCAGCTGAGGTTGTATCGGTATATTAGGGGCAGCATTGTTCTACAACTGCAGCTGTGACTGCTGATGAAGATATTGAGGATATTGAGGATATTGAGGAGGGTATGGTTGTTGTTGATGTGGAGGTTGTGGAGGAAAATAGTTCCCTGGATAGAAATTCCTCCATCCAGGATACCAAGAAGTTGGTTGGTGTGGTGGTTGTGGTGGCTAAACCCAGGGATTCCAGGAGTTATAATTTTGCATGGAAGGTTGAGAGGGGTTCCATTGAGAATAAGATGAAGGGAATTGTGTATTCATGTTATGCATATTATTCCAATTATTCATGTTATTCAAAAATGGAAATGAGTCTGGAGTCATACCTTGATTTCGTGGCTACCAGGGCTTCTTTGGTGCAATGAAGTAGGCTGGTTCCACCTCTGGAGTTGATGCCTGCAGAACAGCCTTCACTTGGGGAAGTGACGAGCATTCTTTTGTGTCATGGTTCAGATCGCATAGCTGACACACTTCTACCTTGTCGAGCAGGCACTCCTTCAGAGGGTAGTTCTTTCTACATCGAGGGTAGAGCAAACCTAGTGTGAGATCCTCTACTGCCTGTTTTTTCTTTGCCCTTAGGACGTCGATTTTCAAGGAGATAAAGCTCATCATTTCTGTTTCCAAATTTTCAAGGAGTTTTCCTATCTCTGCATGGGTGGCTCCTCCATTGGATGACTTCTGAGTTCTGTCAAAGACATCGCGTTCTATCTTATCCCTTTTGTCCTTCCTGTTATTCCTGGAAGATCCCCTGGAGTATCTTTTACATAATTCCACAATCTTCTCGAAAGACTCCTTGGAGATATCCCCCTTTCCTAATAGGTTGAACATATCTAGGCAGTCATCCCTAATCCTGTGAAGCGGGATTATCTTGAGCACATCTAACCCCATGTTCGCCTGTCCAGCTCTTTGCACATTGTATAAAATCCTCTCTACAAAATATTCCAGACTTTCGTCCTCCTTTTGCACCATTTTAAACAATTCTTCTCTCTTGTCGTTGGTGTTGCAATATTCCTGATATTTCCCCAGGAACACCTGTTTCATCCTGTCCCAATTAGTAATGGTTCCACCTCCTAGGATCATGAACCAGCGTAATGCATTGTCCTTCAGAGTGGTAGGGAAGAGCTTCAGCTTTTGTGCATCGGTGATGTAGTCATAGCTGCGACAGAGGATATCAAACTCGAAAAGAAATTCATATGGATCCTCTTCCGCTTTTCCATGAAAGTGAGGCAACACCGATGGCGATATATTTTTCATAGGGGTTGTCCCTTTTGGCTGTTGAATTGGGAACTGAAGTGTAGCCACCGTTCCTTCAAGCAGGGAATGATCTTCAAGATGATGGTTTTCTTCCATTGCCTCTTCCTTGTCGGATTCGTGTATGTTACTCATTCCTTCTTTTATTTTCTCCTCTTCGTTCTTCTCTTCGCTATTCTCTTCGTTCTTCCACTGATCAACCATTTTCTGATGGAACTATGTCCACTCCTCTTCAGTTACAACCTTTCCGTAAATGTGATAGATTGGACTTCGATCAACAGATCCTACTGTACCAACCTTGTCCTCCTTTGTAGGGGTATTTGAGGATGTTGCGGTTGCTCGTGTGTTCTCCACTGTGGATCTTGATGCTGGCACCCCAGGATCGGCAAGGCTTATTTTAATAGGTGTTTCCTGATAGCAAGCCCTGGTAGAAGAATCAGTTCTATCAACAAGATCATCAATGAATGTTCTTCTTCCCAATTGTGGACCTCGACCACGACCTCAACCACCTGCACTGTTAGTATTTTGTGGGGTTTTGGGAGTTGGAAGATGATCATGCTTTACCCTTCTTGTATTCATACAACCCAAATCATTCCAACAAAAAGTTAAAAGATATTGTATAGAAACAATTGCAGGATGCAACTAATGATAGTGTTTAATTTTTATCATTCCCCGGCAACGGCGCCAAAATGTTGGGCACCCAATATGCAAGTGAATTACAGCTAACATACAGAGTGTGCAATATTTATTGTCAACCCAGGGAAGTCTTGTATTTCAAGGATAACATGCACAATATATGCTTAAACACTTAATTTCTACAAGTGAGCAATCCTATTCTCTGTTCAGCTATGCTCATCCCAAGAATCCACTTAATCTAGTTTACCTTCTAAAAGATACAGTCACAATTACCTTCTGTTGTTCTTGATCTAGAAATTGAAAGCTTCATGAATTCATATCTAAATTACTTTTGCAGAAAATGAAGTCATGTTTATCAATCCATCTAATGATTCACCCAACTATCTTGATTTAATTACTCTAGAAATTCAAAAGACAGAAATTGGAATTAGATCTTTCTAGAAATTCAAGGTACAGAAATTGAGTTCAACTAATCTAGGAATTCAAGGTACAGGAATAAAGTTCTGCGATTATGAAAACAAAGGAACTGTTAGAATATAATCCGTAGGGATTATATATTGTAAATAAATAAATAAATCTGAATAGTAGGAAGCCGAAAAGGCTGGGCGGAAGGTGAAACACAACCGTCATATCAATTGTATAAATATATGCATTGGCATTGGAATAATATTGAATCGGGAGTTATACCTATCAGTGGTATCAGAGCTTGGATATCTGCCATAACTCCTGATGTTAAATTTCAGTCCTGGCAGCCTGTATGCTTTCCAGTGCATTGCCAGACCTACATTATGCCCTTTGTCCATTCGTTTTAGAGCTGCCTGCCCATCGCCAGTCTGCCCTCTGCTCTTCCCTCCTGCCATATGCGTTATTTTCTTGGTATACCTAACCCTAATTCTTGGTATCTAGATGACTGATATTGGTATCTTGATTCTATGATTTTATGAAGATGTAAGCATTGTATTCAGCGACTCACTGGAGACTGCGATTTTATGAAGAGACTGTTGGCTGCGTTGGAGAATAATGGTGTATACATGCTGGTGTATACATGCTGAAGCGTGAAGCAGTGCGTAGAGCCTATTGAAGACTGCGTTGAACGTTGTAATAGTGTGGAGGTAAACCGTTTTTGAAATGAACCGTGACTGCATTTGGCACCGGTTGTTCGTTGCTGCGTGAAGAATTACCAAGGGAGTTATTGTTGTTGGAGTTTATTCCGCTATTGTGCGAAAGAGGATCAGTTGTGGTTTGAGTAGAGTCACTAATTTAATCACTGCGTTCACCATGTGAAGTAGATCGCTGGTGTATGTGGGAGGAAGAACTGTAAGGAAAAGTCCCATGTATGCTGATTGGTATGGTCAGAGGCTTGTGTGTTTGTTGCATCTGCATCCTGTGTGAACGGGAGCCTGTGCTTCCAGGATTGGAGTCGCTGTCGAAAGTCTTGTGAGAAGCCAAACGTTGTATTGTGGAGCAAGGTAAGTTGAGTGGCCACCGATTTGTGAAGACACCAACCTATTCGTGAGGTCTGTGCACTCGAGGAAGGTCTCTGCATCAAGACTTTATTTAGATAGTCGACTACTGGAGGCCACGAAATATTGCTTGAAGGAGGATGCCAGTTTGATTGCTTGAAGGAGGACGCGAAGAGGCAGCGAACGTGAGATTGTTGTGTAGTCCAAATGAGAGAAATATTGGTTGTGCTCACTTTTGACTAGAGAGATGCCCTTCGATTTCAGGGTGAGAAGAAGACAAAGGAAATAGGTAGAGGAAGAAAGGTTGCAAGCATCGATTCCTCTCGATTTCTTCAACGGTGTGAAGTGTAGATTCAGAATTTTTTTAAGAGCGTGGAGTGTGGAGAAATAAATATATGGCACCGTTGCCAGGGAACCCTAATTTTCTGAGTGAACCCTAATTTTCTTGCTGAAGACTGGTGCGTCCTCTCTAGGGTGGAAACCCTAATTTTCTAAGTGGAGCTGCCTGCAATTTTTCTGCTGCTGCAAGTTCCTGGATTTGCCTGAGTGAAGCTACCTGCAAGTTCTTCAACCTGCTACGAGCTACCTTGTCCCATCAGAGTTGGGGTCTATCTCTTCTCTGTAGAGTGTTGCGACTTCATCAAAGATACAACCTGCCATTGAAGAGTCCACGTTGTGCTACTACAAACAAGTCTGCTGCAAGATATTTTGTTGATGTATTATTGTATTTGAAATGTAATTTTCATGTAATAGCACTCTAGAATTAATGATATAGAGCTATTGATAAGCTGCAAAATTATCTGTATAGGCTGCAGAATCATATTGTAATTTGTAAAGGAGCAGGAATCTAAACCTGCATTCCATATTTTTTCCAAGTATTATGTAAGTTGCAAATTCCAGATTGAAGATGCATAATTTTGCATCTAGTGTTGGTGATGTCCTCACTGGCAAGGAAACATGTCCAAAATGGTCTAGAAAGATCAAGAAATCAAGCGAACCTGTTGAAGAATCCCTTTACTTTGTTCAGAAAACAAAGAATCGGTCCAAAGACCCTTCCAAGGGAGATTGCAGCAAGAGAGGACGAGGAAGAAGAAACTTCAGAGGCAGAGGGGGTAGAAACAAAAGATTAGATTTGCAGTGCAAGCATTGTGGAAAGACTGGGCACACATCAGATCAGTGTTGGGATTCATGGGACTCCATCAAAGACAAGCATAACCAGAAGAAAGATGACAATAAAAATCAAGATGCTAGTAAATCTTCTGATTCTGCTCATTGTATTGTTGCACATTGTAATCTTGGAATTAATGAAATGACTTCACTTTCATCTTACAAAGATTGTTGGCTACTTGATACTGGTGCAACATCACACACGACATTTAGAAAATACTGTTTTGAAGAACTTAATGAAACAATAGATGGCATAGTTTACTTTGCAGATAAGTCAAGCATTAAACCAAAGGGAATGGGCACCATTCGACTGAAGATGCCTGGATTCCCTGATTTCTTGTTGAAGAATGTTCTTTATCTTCCAGAGTTGCAGAGAAGCTTGCTGTCCATGGTGGAGATTCGACAGCAAGGCCATTCCATCCACATGTTTGATGGAATCGTTGAAATAAGAAAGTCCTCTAACAACCAAGTCATCATGACTGGATACGAAGATGGGAAGCTTCTGAAGCTAAAGGGTTCATCTGCAACAGTTCAGAACTATGCCTACCTCTCTCAGCATGGAGAAGGTAATTTGTCATCTAGTTCATTGTGGCATGCAAGATTTGGTCATTTGAATTATAACAGTCTTCGTTTGTTGAGAAAGAATGGTGTATTTGGTTTGCCCACCATTCCTAAAGAGAAGAACAAATGTGATGCATGTATATTAGGGAAACACAGTAAGCTGCCATTCCATGAATCTAATTTCAGAGCAAGTAGGAAATTAGAATTAGTACATTCTGATTTATGTGGCCCAATGCCAACTCCTTCAGCAAATGGGAATAAGCAATTTATGACATTTGTTGATGACTACTCAAGAATGTGCTGGATTTACTGTTTAAAGACAAAACCAGAAGAATTTCAAACATTTAAAGACTTTCATGCATTGATAGAAAAACAAGCACAATCAAAAATTGGTACACTTCGTACTGATAATGGGAAAGAATACACTTCAAAATCTTTTGAAGATTATCTTCGCCAACATGGAATTGCACATCAGACTACAGTTCCCTACAATCCTCAACAAAACGGTGTAGCAAAAAGAATGAATATGGTTCTCTCAATGATGTTGTTCATGAATGTAAAACTAATGTTTTGGGGTGATGCAGTAAAATGTGCAGCATATTTGAGAAACAGAAGTCCCTCAAATGCTCTTGATAACAAGACTCCACATGAAATGTGGTTTGGCCATCTCCCTTCATTCAGGAATCTTGGAGTTTTTGGTTCCACCTGTTATGCCTTGATTCCAAAGGAGCAAAGAAACAAGCTTGGTGCTCGAAGCAGAAAATGTATTTTCTTGGGGTACAAAGAATACTCCAAGGCATACCGTCTGTATGATGAGGTAAACAAGAAATTTGTTATTTCCAGAGATGTCATTTTTCTTGAAACTAATAAAAATGACCAGTCCATTGAGAGACAGCTTGATCATTTGGAAAGTTATCCTCATTCAAAGACATATTCTGAAAATGAATATGAAATTCCAAACCTTGAAGGGGGGATTCCTATTCTGGATCAACCTTTGGAATTTCCATATGAAGCACCAACTCCCCCGCATGAAGAAGTTCCTGCTACTTCACTTGAATAAGAGGTTCAACTGGATGATGTGATTGAGACAATTGAAAGACTCTCAATCAATGATGAAGCACCACCAGCTGATCAACCAGGACCATCACGGAAGATTCCTAAATGTACCACAAAGACACTTGAAAGTGTCCATCCGGATGAAGTTGGAAAGATGGCAACGAGAAGTTCGAAAAGACATGAAGATGGAGGAGGAGCAGATAATTCAGGTGATGACATGGATGTATCATTTGATTGTGAATTTAATTTATCTGCTAAC
>LPNX010849104.1:93743-190327 GCA_001517045.1 Pseudotsuga menziesii
ATTCTGGCAGATTCAACAATAGAAGCAGAATATGTGGCTGCAGCTGAAGCAACGAAAGAAATAGTATGGCTCAGGAAGATACTTGAAGATTTGCAAGAAAAACAAGAAAATTCCACTCCATTACTGGTCGACAATACTTCTGCAATCAAGCTGGCTAAGAATCCTAGATTCCATGATCGAACCAAACACATCAACACAAAGTATCATTTGATTCGACATCATGTAGAGGCCAAGACAGTCCATCTTCGGCATTGTTCCACAAATGATCAAATTGCAGACATCTTCACCAAAGTGCTTGGACGAGAAAAGTTTGAAAGATTCAGAAACATGCTCGGACTTACAAACAAACCTTCGGATTAAGAGGGTGATTGTTAGAATATAATCTGTAGGGATTATATATTGTAAATAAATAAATAAATCTGAATAGTAGGAAGCCGAAAAGGCTGGGCAGAAGGTGAAACACAACCGTCATATCAATTGTATAAATATATATGCATTGGCATTGGAATAATATTGAATCGGGAGTTATACCTATCAGGAACAACTTACAAGGATCTATGGAAACAATAATTAAGGGATCTGGGGATGGACAGGGTTGTTCAGCTACCACACAATTGCACAAGAAATATTATCTACACAGTCGACTGTTTTACCATGCCACTACAGCTTTCCAAGAGACGCAATGAATAACACACTGTTAATCCATAATTGTCACAGATTCCTATGGAGAAATGAAATTAAACATAACATCACATGACAGAATAAATAAAATGCCTAATCTAATTCAGCAATCCCTATGGGAAGGCTGACCCAGCCTTCATGCAGAGATGCTGGATGAACACGTGTTAAAAACCCTTAGATTTGAAGTAACTCTTTGTATTAAAAAGGCAGATCGATTACACAACTCTCAGGCATAGCTAATACAATGAATTGGCTACGGGTTCAACCCCTGGCTCATAACAGTTCTCCATATTTATACAACATAAATCATAACATCCTATCCCTATTATTGGGCAGCCATGAAGATCTCTGATCTTCAGGCACCCTAAATCACAACAGCTGTTACAAATGTGGCATGATGAAAGATAAGAAATATAGGGAAATGGTTAATCAACCTAGGAGTAATGATATCTTCATATCACAGCTATACACAATCAACAACACACTGTTGACCTCCAAATCTTACGCATTCTGTTGCAGCTATCTTTGTACAGCTTTGTCTGGGATAATACACTGGGATCGCATTCCTTGGGAAATGGTAGGATGGATGGCGATCAGCTTGAGCGATGAATGCCCATCCTTTTCATAGCATGTTTCGCTGAATCTTCCTGCAGTCTATATACCTCAAAATACCTTTATAAACCATCATATGTTATCATATTGAGAGATATAAAGCTTTAATTACCACAATCATAAGTATTAATAAAATAAGACAATAACCATTCATACCTTGGTGGATTGAAGAGTAGAGTGAGGGTAAAAAATTTATTTGGCATGCTCAATGGGGTAGGATAGGGCAAAAAGGAGTGAATAAGGATGGTCAAAAAGGGCCATTTCTAGGCCCAACAGAGTGATTCATGTTCTGATAGTTTCACAAATGATTCTTTGAATCATGTCATGTGTTTAGAAGCCCCACTATCTATAAGCCAATCATTGCTTCCATGTGTGATGTTTCCCGTGAGAGCGGAAATCAAAACATATTCTTCATCACTGTCTTTTTTTACTCTCTTCTTGGAAGGCTCATCATCTTTTGCATCATGAGCATGATGTCTTTTCTTGTTTCCCTTCCTCTTTTGAGATCTATCTTTGTTTCTAAGACAATCTCTTGCAAGGTGTCCTCTTTCATCACATGTAAAGCAAATGTACTTAGACAAATCTTTGTTATACTTTCTAGTGTTTTTATTTTGGCAAGAATGATTACCTTTGTGATGGTTTGTTCTGCTTTTCTTGGATTGTACTATGAGGGCTTGATCTTCACTTCCCTTCTTTTCTTCTCAAGTTGATATTCAAGCTTCTTCTTGTGAGCATTCCTCCCACATTCTGCTAAACTTGACTAGCTTCTTTCTATCACATATCCCTTGAATGAAAGAGTCCCATGCCCTAGGGAGACCATTGAAGGTGGTCATCACAATTTCTGCATTCTCTACTTCTTCATCTAATGCTTCCAGCTATTCCTTGATCTGAGAGACCCTTGTAAAGTAAGACTGGATGGTCTCCACATTCTGGATCTTTACATTATTCAATTGGTTTCTTAGATTCATCTTTCGGTTTATGTTCTTCCCTTCAAATAACTTGGTCAAGGCAACAAACATCTCTTTAGGTTTCTTTGGAGAGGACACCTGTGGTATGAGGTGATCCTTGATTGAATCAGCAATAATCCTCTTAGCCATGACCAATTTCTTCTTGTGTAATGCCTTACCCTCATCTCCCTCTGGAACTGGAACCTCTTCATTGATGTAAGAGTCCAACTCATTTTCTTCCAGGACCAGGGAGATCCTATACTTCTAAGATCGGAAGTTATCAGCTCCCTCAAGCTTTTCATCAAGCTTGGTATGATGAGACATCTTTAACAGAGAACCTCAAATGGAAACGCAAAATATTTAGATCTTACCAAGTTAAGATGTCGCAACTGGATCTAGAGCTGAATTTCTGTAGAGCTGGTTTTCTGGTTCATGAGCATATTAGGGTTTAAATTTTCCAGAGTTCTACCCAACCAAAAAATTTGATCTTGATCTCTAAAATTCAATTTTGGGGAGGAGATCAATCCAGGCCTGGGGTCACTCAAAAATTCCACTTATGTGGAAAGCCCTAATTTCCAGCAGCAATGTCGGGTCAAAAACTGAAAATGCTCAGAATCAGATTCTGCATCGACAGAAAGATGTGCCCTAGAGAGGAGAGTCAGCCCAACCTCCTTTTGCTGAAAATATGTGGAGAGAGATCCAAAAAATAGGAAGCCCTAGCTTCAGCAGCTGCACGATGTCTTCTTCTCAAGTTAGCTCCGATACCATGTTAGATTTTTAACATTTAAATTATATGATCTTAAGATCTTATCTGAGAGAATAACAAGCACAACAATCAATCACAAGAGACAATGAACACACAGATTTTCCTCGAGGAAACCATAAAGGAGAAAACCCCGCAACCTCCTCAGAGATAGAATCAGCACCAAAATTAAAACCCAAAGACAGTAAGATGATCTCCCGACAACAATAGTGTCTCTCTCTCTTGTCCCAGCTTCTTCTCTCTCTCAGTTATGCACTACAACTGAGTGTGAGTGAATGTGTATGAATGTGTGTTAAATAGAGAGGCTCCCTCTCTATTTATACTAATTCCCAACTTGACAATAACTCACTAGAGCCAACTTCTCTAGGAGAGTCTAATAACCCTAGGGCCCCACAACTGCGGGGAATTTAACCCTTGATCAATAAGGAGGGTTATACTCTATGACTTTACATGACTTGTTTACATTATTGAATCTCTCAATTAGAACATCGGGGCATGACATGACTCAATTACATTACAGATACTTCCCAGGATAAACATTGGGGTACAATACATAAGATATACAAGTGAATACATTCCGAAGTTACAAATACATCAACATTGCATGCTTTGCAACCATCAGGTGAACATGTATCAATGTGTTCACATCAAAGCAAATATCTGGTCTCGTATTCATCATGTACATCAAGCAACAAATCATCTGACGATACATCCTAGCATCAACCGATTCTGATGAAGCGACACTCAATAGTTTCAAGTTCGATGCCATAGGCATGGTCATGGCCTTGCAATCCATCATCCTGAACCTCTTTAGAATCTCTACTGCATACTTCCCTCGACCCAGGGAGATTTCATCTGCATTCTGCAACACCTACATGCCTAGAAAGCTTCCTCTTCTTGCAACTTTAATGAGTTCCGTTTTTATTGTCAGGAACAATTCATCGACATATAACAGGAGCGTCACTGGTATTCCGCCTTCAACCTTGAAGAAAAGGCTCGAATATGCTTTACTCTTAGTAAATCCTAGAGCCATCAATAAGCTATCCATCCTATCATACCATGTCAAACATCAGGATCTTTTGTAGTCACTCCCTCTGAAGTGGAGCACCATTCTCCCTTCATCTTTCGTACTCTATGCATTGAAACATTATGTACTGGAGTGACAAGTAGCTTCCTCTGCTACTAATATTCTATGTATCCATCTAGGGTCATTGGATATCAATATCCTCTATATTGAACCTTTTCAAAAGTTCTTCTCGCACCCATCTCTGAGCTTGTCATCCTCTATAGGATTTCATCTTCAACCTTGTAGCAAAGGTTAAGATCTTCGTCACTCTAGGTGATATTCAAGCTCCTCATGTATGTGTTATCCCATGGGTGTCTTCTGAGCTCGTACAAGGCCTTGTTTCATTTGTACACATGATTATGCCTATCATGTGTCTTATATTCCAGTGGTTGCAAATGTCTTTTCGTAGTCTATGATTTCTTTCTGTGAGAAGCATCATGCTACGAATATTGCCTTGTATCCCTCAGGATTCTCTTCAAGTCTCGATACCACATCTTAGACATCATTCTTCTTGAACTGGTACTCTCCTTCCCTTTCTTCTTGGCTACTTCTTCATAGCTAGAAGGTTTTGTATTGATGATGTCGCTCAACAATGTCACATAACTACATTGTGTTTGAGGCCTCTTAAAGTCTCCTCATAATATTCTTCATTTTGGAATTTCTTGAATTGTCGTCACTTGTTCTTCGGAACAAGTCTCGTCCTTCTTTTCTCGTAGGCGATTGTACGCGATCTTTCCTACAAGTCAAATTCATTAGTTGTATGGTTAGAAACATTTCATAAGCCATATAATGAAAATTTTATGCATAAAGATATAATCATGCAACTATTTTCGCCAATACAACATTCATCCATATCTCACGGAAACTTT
Organism: Pseudotsuga menziesii; assembly: GCA_001517045.1. Classification (NCBI taxonomy): domain Eukaryota; kingdom Viridiplantae; phylum Streptophyta; class Pinopsida; order Pinales; family Pinaceae; genus Pseudotsuga; species Pseudotsuga menziesii. Next base: position 98,682 of record LPNX010849104.1, read on the forward strand.
CTAGATGCCTTCCATCTCTACCAAGACATCATTCAGATTGTGCACTAATCCAATATGTCAGCAAATAGGTTTCATTCTAGATAAGTAGCAATGGAGAGTTGTATGGCACCATGAGCTACTTACCCATCACATGCATATTAGTAGTATATTGTCATTAATGCAAACACATCAGCTGAACATAAAAAAATGCATAACAAAACAATATCATGAAATGACAATTGAATACTTATATTTATTCGTTTCGTGGGTAGAATCCTTTTTGAGCCTTCAACGTCATCATCTTCTTCATTCATAACATCATCATTTTTTATCCAAATGCTTATGATGGATAAGAGGTTCTTCAAGAATTGAGTTCTTCATATTCCTCATTACTTGAGGGATCTTCTTTGAATCGTGAGCGCTTGATCTTCAGTTGCTCCCATCTTCTCTTCTCTTATTATGGGTCAAGCTTCATCTTGTGTGTGCTCTTCCCAGAGTCTGCTGAAAGTAATCACTTCCTTTTAGCACACATTCCTCGAATGAATGAATCCCATGATCCTAAGAGGCCATTCAAGGTGGTTATCATAGCTTATACATTCTTCGCTTCTTCTTCTACCACTTCAAGATTTTCTTTGATTTGAGAGACCCTTGTAAAGTATGATTGTATGGTCTCTGCATTCTGGATCTTCACATTCTTCAACTGGTTTCTCAAATTCATCTTCTGATTTATGTTCTTTTCTTCCAAATAGCTTGGTCAAGGAATCAAACATCTCTTTAGGTGTCTTTAGGGAAGACACTTGTGGCATAAGGTGATCTTTGATTGAATCAGCAATGATCTTCTTGGCCTTGACCAAGTTCTTCTTGTGTAAGGCTTTTAGCCTCATCTCCCTCTAGAACGGGAACCTCTCTACTTATGTAGGTGCCCAATTCATTTTCTTCAAGAACCAGTGAGATCCAATACTTCCATGCTTGGAAGTTGTTAGTTTCACCAAGCTTGTCCTCAATCTGGTGTGATTAGAAATTTTGAAATGAGAACCTCAAATGTAAATAGCAAAAGATTAGATCTTACCGATTTGAGGTGTTTGTCCTAGTTCTAGAGCTGACTGATCTAGGGTTTGTCAGAGAAACCCTAATTTTCAAAACTTGGAATCTTTCTGATATGATTGGATATAAATATGGGCCTCTTCAAGGAGAGCTTTCCAATGTACTCCTTTTCTAAAAACAGTGGAGGGAAACTCCCGCTACAGGAAGCCCTAGTTTACCAATTTCTTCTGCATAAATTCCTGATACTGTTTCTATGGTATCTCCAAAAGTACTACTCCTTTGTATCTGAAATTTTGTACTGAGGTAACCTCATCCATCCTCTTTCCAACACCATAGGTTTGAGCAGAATTGATTTCACCAATTGGGACTTATGAGCATTTTCCCAAGGTTCCTTATTTTAGGACTATTCAATATAACAAAATTGTACGGACTTCCACGTGTCCCTGTTTCCTCATCGGGGTCTGAAACTTTTACCATAGAAAGTAAATTCCATGCCCTATCTGGGACATCTTACAAAATTTAATTTGGACCTTTTTATCCTGAGATATAGCAACTCTCCCTAGGTGTCCTGTTTAGGGATGAATCCTGGAAGAGGCTGGAATCCTGATTTGGAGGAAACATATCTCCCAGAATATAACGAATCTAAGGCTGAAACTTTTACACAGGGTACATCAAGATTGTATATTCAGCCTATGAAAAATTTGGCCCTTGAGACTTCTTCAATCCCGAGATATAGCGAATGTACCAAAACTACATGTTTTAGTATTTTAGGGTTTTTCAGGCCTGGGGTCAAACTAGGGTTTGACTTTCCCAGAGTTTTACCCAACCAAAAATATCGACCCATGTCTCTAAACCTCAATTTTGATGAGGAGAGAAATCCTATGTCGGGCTCACTCAAAAATTCTTCTTCTGTAAAAATCCCTAATTTCCCACAGCAAAAACTGAAAATGCCCGGAATCAAATTTTGCTTCGACAGAAAGATGCGCCCTTCAATGGAGAGTTAGCCTAGCATCCTTTTGCTGATGGATTGTGGATAGAGACCCAAAAAGTAAGAAGCCCTAGATTATGCAGCTGCACAGTGTCTTGTTCTCAGGTTAGCTCTGATACCATGTTAGATTTTTATCATTTAAGCAATATGATCTAGGATCTTATCTGAGAGAATAACATGCACAACAATAATCACAAGAGACAAGAGACGGAAAGAATTTTCCTAGGGGAAACCATAAAGGAGAAAACCTTGCAACTTGCTCAGAGATAGAATGAGCACCATAGAAAAAGTAAAACCCAAAAACATAAATATGATCTCCAACAGCTGATCTCTCTCACTTCCTCTCTCACTCATGCGCCCCAGTTGAGTGAGTGTGTATATGTGTAGAAATGAGGAGAGCCTCACTTCTATTTATATTCTTCTATTCACTTTATTTCCACTCCAACAAGTCGGCCTCACTTAACAATTACTTACCAAGGCCGACTTCTCTAGAAGATTCTAATAACCCTAGTGCCCCACAACTGTGGGGACTTTACCCTCCGATCAACAAGGAGGGTTAACCTTAACTCAATTGTGGGGACTATTGCCCCGACTTACAACGGAGGGTTAACCTCATTGAATTTACATGACTTTATTATATTAATGACTCTCCCGATAGGAACATCGGGGTACAATATAAGATATACAAGTGAATACATTCCGAAGTTACAAATACATCGACAATGTTGATGCCTTATCAAAAGTTGTCATCGAGGAGATATCTGGATAGATTCAATATTCATAATTTTTTTTATGGTTTAATGATTGATTCTGGGTCTTATCATATTTTCTGACAGTTCCTTGGGTCTCTTTGTCAGTTTGATAGATGTCTTGCTAGTTTTTTGGTTAGTTTTTTTTATTTTTATGATAGACGGGCTGTATTTGAAAGCAGTTTGATGTAAGTATGGAGTATGTACGTGGATGTGGCAGTCTAGTAGGTAAAGTTAGTATGTTGAGGTTAGAAGGTTGTTTAGTTTTTGGACTTTTTTATAAGTTTATCAGATGGGGAAAGCAGGGGAAGAAGGAAGTTTTTATGTAACTTTGATTCTAATTTTGAATAACAAGTTACATGTTTTTAATAAGAACCAATAAATTATTTCCTTGAAGCTCCCCTTGCACTTTTTATTAGATATATAGCTATTGATATCATGGTTGAAGTCAACAAAAATATCACCCCTATGACATGTTTCATTGTGGATTCTCATATAGAACCCAAAGAAAGGGCATTGATAATTAAAATTAGGTTAATTGTGGTAAACTCTCACTAACCTACCGCTAAACCACAAAACAACCGACGTTTTATTTTTTTATTGCAAACATAGATTCATCCAGTGTGAACTTATCGAGCAACCAAGGGGATATAAAAAATTGAACGTTAACTTGTTGTTGCTTAAAAGATTGGATTTAAGATGGATTTATGCCAATTTATTTTATTATTGCATACATTTTTATTATTATGGTTCTTTTTTTCATTTCTCTTTTATTATTATAATCAACTTTTTTCTTTTAAATTTTTTACTTGGAAAATAATTCTCGAGGAAACTCCAAGGCACTTCCCCTCATTTCAAGGATGATACCTAGTGTAAATGCGGAAATGCCTAAGTTCCAAGCACCTTTCCCCGAATGAATTGAAGAGAATCAACCCCATGACATTCCTTACATCAAGGGAGAGATCTCACATCCTGTTTATGACCACTTAAGCTAACCCTCAAAGTTTTTTTTTCAAATTATGGATCTTTATTTTATTTTATTTTCTTCGTTACTTTAGGTCATACATGTCAATGTCTCATTTTTTGTTAAGTTATACATCTTTATTTATTTTATTTTCTTCATGATACTTTAAGTCATACATGTCAATGTCTCATCTACACTGCATTGCAAAATGCACCTTATTAAGTGGTTGGGATGAAGCACAACCATACAAACAACCCAATTTCAAACATTGTTGGGTGTCAAGCCCTTATATGTGTGTGATGGAAATATTTTTGCAGCTAGAATTGGTTTTCCTCCTTTAGCAAAGACACTTAATATGTGTTCCATAAGCCAAGTTTATTTAATTGGACAATAATAAAATACTTTATTATTTATCCTTTAACATTAATTTGATGCTAATTTTTCTTTTTCTTTTTAGGTAATTTTCTTGGGACAAACCTTTTGGGAACTTTCCCTCATTTTGAGGATGGTAACTAGGCTAAGTCGTCGATTCTTCAAGGCACAAGGGCAAGTCAACAATAAGGCTCAAAGTCTATAACACTATACTCGTTATGAACTCATCATGTCACTTATGGGAATAAAAATTGGGTAGGGAGGATAACACTTCATCCCACAACCACTTAGGCTAGACCCAATTGACAATGCCATTTTATTTTTTTAAGCATACAAGCGTATATTTTTTTTAATGGTTGAACAGCGCTCGGGAAACCCTCAGGTACTTCCCCATTTTTTTTAGGGTGGTACCCAAGGTAAACCGTCAACCCTAATTATGGGGCCTAACCCAGTGGGGACATTGAGTGAGGCCCCTGCATAGCCACCCGAGGATTTGACCCCGAGACCTTCTGCTAGCGTAAACAGCTCTCAACCACTTGAGCTAACCCACTAGGCTAAGCATACAAACGTATATATATGTTACAACATATTTTTATCATGTTTTTAGAGAAATTATTGAAGGGGTTGGCTCGGCATTTATGTTATTACAAAATGGATGCCAATTTCAATCCCCATCCCATATACTATGAACAATTGGTGGCCTTTCTAGGACTTTACAACTCTTTAAGAGCATGTGTGTGGACTTCATGACACACACGTCTAGGCCTCCTATAGGGAGTCTCTTGTTTAGAGATTTGTTGATAGAGTTTGTTGGGCATTTGGCCTTTATAGGCCCTTACAACTCCATAAGTGCATGTGTCTAGACTTCTTGACACACATAGGATAGGCCCTTACAACTTCATGGGTGTATGTGTGGACTTCACGACAAAAATAGGTGTAGGGATCCCTTTGTGCTATCACACAATGCTCTCATGTTCAATCCTTGTCATAGATACTAGAGACACTCAATTGCCTTTATAGACCCTTACAATTGTGTGTGTGTGTGTGGACTTCCAGATGCACATAGGTTTAGGCTCCCCTAGTGAGTCTTTCTTTTAGCGAGATTCGTTAGTGAAGTTGGTTGGGATTTTGTATTGCCACACAATAAGTCTTGTGTTCAATGCCCTCACAACTCCATGGAGGTGTGTGTGGACTTGGTGATGCACACAATCTAGTCCTAGATGGGGAGTCTATTTTTTATAGAGATTTGTAGGGGGAGTTCATTACGCCATTGGGTTATCATTCATTAAGTTTCATGTTCAATCTCTATCTTGGATAACAGGGGCATCCAATGGCCTTTATGTGTGTGTATGTGTGTGGAATTCTCAATGAACGTGTGCTAGGCCTTTCTAGGACCTTTTGATGCACATAGTTGTAGGGTTTCCTTGGAAAGTCTCTTTTATAGAGAGATTTGTTGGGGGAGTTGGTTGGGTTTTGTATTGCCACACAATACGTCTCATGTTCAATCCTTGCTTTGGATAATAGGGACGTCCATTGCCCTTTCTAGGCCCTCACAACTTTGTGGTTGTGTGTGTGGACTTGGTGACACAAACAATCTAGCCTTGTCTAGGGAGTCTCCTTTTTAGAGAGATTCATGGGGGGAATTCACTAGGCCTTCGTGTGGTCACACAGTAAGTCTCATGTTCAATCACCATCTATGATACCAGGGGCAGCTAATGGCCTTTTTAGGCCCTTACAACTTTATGCATGCGTGTGTGTGGACATCTCAACGAGCACATGCTAGGCCTTCCTATCTCCTTACAACTTCATGGGTGTGGGGGGGACTTCTTGACGCACATATATGTACGACTCCCTTGTTAAATTCCTTTTGTAAAGAGATTCATTGAGGAGTTTGGTAAGCCTTTTGTTTTCACAACAATAACTCTAATGTTCAATCCCCATAGTGAATAGTAACTCTCTCGATGTATATGTGTAAAATTCCTGATATACACAAGCTAGAACTCCCATAAAAAGTCTTCTTCACAGGGGATTTGTTGGGAGAGTTGGTTGGACCTTTGTATTGCCATACGAGCCTTCTGCGCAACAACTCAAATACGAACGACCTTTATGTTGCCACACAAAGAATCTGATGTCTAATCCTCATCCTACGTAATAAGAAGACCCGAAGACCTTTCTCCGCCATTATAATTCCGTGGGTGGGACGCAATAAGAAAACCCAATGACCTTTCTCCGCCCTTACAATTCCGTGGGTGGATCGGTGGGTGGCGGAACTTCCGGACGTACATAGGGCTAGCCCTCCCCGGGAGTCTCTTTGATTCCTATCGGGCTTCTCATTTTGCCACACAAGAAGTCTCATGTTCAATGTAAATCACATAATAGTTGCTTTAGCATGGTGGTCACGTGGGCAAAGGAAAACGCGTTTCGCCCCTCGGTGGTTTTCTACCGTGAAAATTGGCTAATAAAACCGCTTGAAACGGAAAACCAACGAAGTTGTAAACCACCGTAGTTGAAGTTGAAACCCGGCGAAGTTGGAAACCATCGTAGTTGATATTGAAACCCAGCGAAGTCATAAACCATCGGAGACAAACCTTGGCTTCTTTATCTCTATTTAAAGAGAGCATGGCCGTAGAAATCCTCAAGTGTTTTAAACAGAACGAGGATTCTTATTTTTCGCCTCCAAGGATATTCACATCCGGTTCTCCGAAGCGCAACAAGTTTCAAATTTGCAGTCAATCGTGGGCGTCTTCTGCGTATTCGCAGTATTGAAAACTACTCTGGTTGATTCAGAAGAACATCTTGTAATGGCGGAAGGAAGCAAGAGCACAATTGACTCTGCGAGAGCATGGGTTTCCCAGAACAAGCTCCGAACTGTTGGTAAGTGCATCTCAATCTATTTTCCATGGATGATTGTTATTCTTGTAATGAGGTGGTGGATCCTTTATTGAATTGTGAAGATTTTGGTACTCTCAGGAACCTTATGGCTGTCTGGGTTGGCTGGTTCCTTTGCTTACAATTGGTCTCACCCTAACATGAAAACCAGTGTCAAGATCATTCATGCAAGGTACTTTTCTTCATGTCCTCCATTCTCTATCTATAAGTTTCTAGAGTCGAGCAAATTTTATATTTGTTTTAGTAAATACCAGGGTTTTGGATTGGCCCTGGAAGTTATGTATAGCCGGGGTACAGGATAAGAAACAAAGTGGATCTGGTGAATGTTTTACTTGTTTGCATTTGCCAACTTGATGGTTACAAGTTTATGTCCAATGGAATCCCCTTCCCCATTGTTACTACTTACCAAGGTTGAATTGATATTCGAATAGAATATGATACGAAATGGAAAAAAATCGGTACCTATAATTTTTGGGAATATATCTCACTAAAATTAGTTGAAAATTTGGAATGTTGAATTTAGTAATTTTGGTTTACATTATGTCCATTTCTGTTTTTTTTACAGCACTATGTTTTGGGATTTAATTAACACCTTGCATTTAATAATGTGGCTCTGCCTTATAGGTATTATCATTGTGTTATCATTGTGTTTTTAAGCATTCAATAAACACTTTGTACTGCAACATTTAATATTGTTGTAGTGCAACATTTAATATTATGGCTATGTGAATGTGAGCAGTTGGATTGATTATTGGATTTCTAGCATTTAATGTTGTGGCAGTGGAGATGTGAGCAGTTGGATTGATTGTTGGACCAGATCTAACTCCTCACATCCCTGCATCCAGATCTAACAATCAATCCAACTCTTCACATCCCCTCAGCCACAGCATTAAATACTCAGTGCAAGGTGTTTATTGAATGCATCCAACATTTAATCCAACTGCTCACATCCAGCCTTAAATAATGTACTGGATGCTTACTGAAAGCCATGTTTTTGTCTGTAAGGTCTTTAAAAAAAAAAACCTCCTGTCCTCCACTGGGATCTGGATGACCTCCCTCTCATCCGTTGTACCCAACACTGTAATGGGGAGTGCTTTAATCTACTTCTGATGGCATGTAATGGGGAGTGCTTTAATCTACTGATGATGGTATGTACTGGGAGTGTTTTAATTTATTTATAATTGTGCCAGGAGCCCAATGGAAGTCTTACACATTTGATAATGAGCTCTTTTATAGCAATTTCAAGGGCAGCTGCCCTCACAAATATTATGAGTTATTGTTTTTTAATTAAATATTAATCTAAAGGTTGAAAGTTATGTATGTATTAGTGTAAAAACAAAAACTCATGGTCAATACAGTTTTAGAGTGCTTGCCACGTTAAATGGTCCAATTTCTAGCTTGAGATAAGACTTGTCAAAACACATTTTAAGTGTTTGTCGGTTTGAATCAGGTCTATTTCTGAAGGTCTGAGAGTCCAGTCAATGCTTCCAACATTCAACCCGTGTAATTTTCAATTTGAGAAACTAAACTCTCAGCCTGGTTGTTTGGAAGTATAGGACCTTCCACTTTTTTTTTAGAAAAGACACTAATAAATTGGCTAAACTCTCAACCTGGTTGTTTGGAAATATACTCTTCTACTTTTTTTTTAATGAGAAACTACACTCATAAATTAACTAACCTCTCAACCTGGTTGTTTCAAAGTATAGTCTTCTACTTTGATCTTTTTTTTAATGAGAAACTACACTAATAAATTAACTAACCTCTCAACCTGGTTGTTTGTTTCAAAGTATAGTCTTCTACTTTGACCTTATTGTCATTTTTGGAGTAGAAATGAGATATAAAACATGTTGGTCATGGAAATTGTCTTCAGTTATATTTTAGTATGAAATTCTGTTTGGAAAAATGGCGAGGAATTGAAGTGTAGAGTTTCTATCCAGTTTGCTTTAGAATTTCTATGCTTCAGGTTGGTTGACTATGTTGTTCTATGTCGTCTATGCAGGCTGCATTCCCAAGCCTTGACATTGGCAGCTTTAACAGGAGCTGCCATTGTTGAATACTATGAACATAGAGCAGGAGACAAGGCAAAGCGATATGAAAAACATCTTTAGCAAAGGCCTATGACTGGTTTTCACAGATTTTAGACCACACTGAAGCATACGCAGCACTGAAAATGTGCAGGCAGCAAGTCATGTTCGAATTTATACATTTGTACCTTCCAATACTGTGCTTAACGTGAGTTTTGATGAATTCATAACTGAATCGAGGAAGGATATTCTGTTTAAGCTTTCAGTAAAGCTCCACTAATGGTGCTAGTATTTATCTATATTATCACTTACAAATAAAGTGCATTCCAAGAGTTACCGTTGCTCTCTTTGATATTTTCTAAATTGTCATGAACATTTCTAAGTGGTGAAACAAGCTCACTCACCCCCACGATGTTTAGTTCTGAATTGTTAGACTATATTTTGTTTTCTTGTGCAATTAAGGATCAACCTATTTGATTGTTGTTTTCATTATGCCTTTCAAACAAAAATGTAAGGATAGCAATTTTTATGTTAGTCCAATCTGGGGAATCGGAATCACAGGTCTCAGTTTCAGTTTTCATTATGTGTGTTTTTGAAAATTTGGCATGATGCTGGTTCTAGTTTTGAATTTTTGTTTGTTTGAATAATAATATCTTTTATAAAGTTGTATTATTAAACATTGTTGATGTTGTATATAGTTTAATGTATGTATCTTGATTTGTCAAACAAACAGCCTATAATTTGAAAATAATAACTTGAAAACAAAGCTGCAGAGATGTGAGAAGGATGTTGAATAGAACTGGAGTTTACCCATAGTTTTTCTTGTGAGACTTTCCTTCACACTTATTTAGCAAATTGAGTGTAGTAAATGTCCATATATGTATGGACACTACTTATTTGACAAAATGAAGGATATAAGACTTTTTCTGATTTCTTGAAACCCAAAATTGTTATATAAACAAAAAAAACCTTCATAGCTTTGTTGGCGTATATTGTGGGTGTCTTGGTTCTCATCTTCATTTTTGTTCACTGGATTAATACAGTTATTTTTCTTCTAATGGATTTTAAAGCCATCCATGACAATTGTGAAGTCATATAGTGTTGATCTCTTGCATATGTTGTTAGAGTGGATGTTGCTTCTCATGTCTTTCAGCACTTCAGTTTCTATAGGATGTTGCCTCCCATGTCTTTCAGCACTTGAGTTTCTATTGGATGTTGCTTCCCATGTCTTCATTACCGAGTTTCTTTGTCATCACTCTAGTTTCTATGCTCTTGCTTTGATCCAAAATGTTACTCGCAAATTTCACTATTTAATATTTTATCCTATACAGTATTATGTTGTTTTCCCTCAATTTGACCTTCATTCCATTAGAACAGCATTGGCTCAATTGATTAACAATTTTTATTAGTAATTCACATTGAGCTTTCCTTCCCATTAAAGGACTTTTCTTTGCTCACTATGAAAGATGTGTGGGTACTAAATTTGAGTTTTGGAATATGGGTGAGTTTGAAAATTGTTTTATTTAAAATTGCACAAATTGGAGGAGAATTTTCAATCGTTGTTTTTTATCTTTAAAATTAAGTTCACTCATGCAATTCTCCAAATTGGACTATAGTTATCTATTTTACAAATACATACCTCTTTATTTTAAAGTTATTTACTTTGCATATTCAAACCTCAATTTTTAGACAACACTTTGCATATCTATGTCACTTAATTTGATCGTCACAACATCAAATCTGAGCCACTTAAGTTTATTTCATTTGCATTTGAGCTGAAAATCTAGATTTGGACTATTTTGGCTTCAACCTTAGCAGCTTTGTTTTCAAGTTGTTATTTTCACTTGTAATTGAGTTGACTCAATCTAGAATTTAGCTAATTTGTCTACCACCTCTTTTTAGTTTATGGAAGGATACAATTTTTTTTAATTCTTTTTTATAAAGGTCTTAATTACACCCTTAATGCTAACTTGGGCACATTGTGTGTTTGTTTATCTTCTCATAATAGATATAATTTGGTCCTTTATTTTATTATTTTCATATTTAATCACACACTTTTTGGGCATCTTATTACTATTATTTTCATATTTAATCAATATTTAATGTTTATGTCAAATCTTACACTTATGAGACACTAGAAATGTTATCATAATCTCAATTTTGTGTAAAAGTGGCTAAAATTTATCTTGACTTTAAATTATATGGCAAATTGTGTATTTTTTTCAATATTGTAGCTAAACATTGGACCTTATAGTTGTGATTATAATTTTCTTAGAATTTCACACATTTGTTAGCTAGAGATTATTCTAGATGTCAATAGGAAGCTTACGCAATAGGATTCATAGAATCTTTCTAATTATATTTCAGGTTGAGAAGAGTTTTGCATAATGTTAAGTTATGTTTGAACTATTATGTTATACTTTGTACTTGTATTGAGAATGATATAAATGGTTTAAATCTAACATGCCAATTTTTTAGCATGAAGCTTTTACATGGTAAATTAATTATGAATCTTAATATGGACTTTAACAAATTGTAGCTTTAAGTTAGGACAAATTTGAAGACATATCTTGAAATAAATGTTTAAGGAAAACAAAAATAAGGACAAATTAAAAGGAGACATGTAATACCCCAATTTTGAGCCCATGGTATTTAATTGCACATAATGTATATATCGTACGAAAATCATGGCAAGGAGCTCAAGGCCGAGGCCTTGCCATTGATGAATGTTTTGTGGATAGGTGATCAAGGCTGATACCTATGGTGATAGTGCTAAGCCAAGCATGATATATATCTTTTGATATATCATGTAAATGTAAAAATTAATAAAATACCATAGCTAGCTATGCAACTGTAACGTGAAAGAGATGGGGGCATGATTCCACAAGAGAATAGAGTGGAGAGTTAGTCAAACCCCCTGAGCCAATAGGGTGTGACCAGATGTTAATGGGAAAACCCATGAACCCTCAGATACTCTTGTCCTCTGTCCTTAATCATCAATTTCTTCCAGAAGTTGGTTGAGGCAGTTAATGCCTTAGGCAGAGCAAGGCATGGCAGTCTGATTGTGTGTTTGAGAAAACTTGTAAGTCTGCAGTCTGCAGACACCGTATTCTTGCTTCTACAGCAAGTAAACCCATGTGAATGTGTGCCCAGTCCATTGTTAGGTTTTTACTTGTGCATTCTATCATTCATTCACTCCTGGATCATTTGTTTTGCTTTGGAGACGAGTAGTGTGCTGGTTCGACTACCCTGCGTGTGAAAGTATAGCTTTGCAATTTTTTCTTTGAGTGATAGTCTGGGCATTCGGTTCAGGAAGAAGGCATTATGTTCATTATTGTCCAGGATCATTATGCACGAGGTATGTATGAGTTGTTCACTCACGATTGTGCATTGTTCTCCTAGCCAGAATCGCGAACAAGTGGTTCCGTAGTGATTCTTTGTGTTACAGAGTAAAGCCTGTATGGTTGTGTTTTCTTTGAGGATTGTTGTGCAATGCATCCCTATTTAGTTTGAAGACCTAGGAGTGGAGTCGGGCTAGAATTGGATGATAAGCCTAGTAAAAGGAGGAACCACACAAAAAGATCAAAGGCGATGGTAAATCTGGCCTGCACACCTGCGTGAGCACTAGAGGGAAGGTATGGCCTAAAAGACTGTATAAGTGGAGAAAGGAATACTTCCTTGTGTAGTGTAGGGTGGATTCAAGGAGACCAAGCCAGATCTAGTGTAGGTATCCTTAGCTTTGGGGTTGATCTCATTAGCCCAGCACTTCTACCTATCCATTGCCTTAGCAGCCTTATAATCCCAATTATTAGTTAGTTGATTATGTTCTAATGTGTGTTGCTTGTGTGTAAGCCTATTGTTCCCTAGTCCCTTGTGCAAATCATGCCCAACTCGAGGGAGGCAGTGTGCTGAGAGATTATGAACACACTGGCCTATGGTTGCAGGATAGCTTTATCTGTATCTCTATTATTATTTTTATGCAATGTATTTTCTTATGAATGACTATATTGGTTATGTAGAATGCTTATGAATATGATGAATTGCTATGTTCACTTGTGTATGAATGTCCTTGTATTTGTTTGTTATGCCTTGTATGTTTTATGCATTTTTGCTTAAGTCCTTGGAGGATAGAAAAGCTTGGTTAAAGAGTCAGTTTGGAGCTGATCTAAGTGTTTATGCACCCTGGGATCCGTGGTGAAAGGCAGAATGCGGGAGGTGAAAGAAAGAAGTTTTGTCAAAGCAGAATGTGGGATTTTCGACTTCTAGGATCCGCCTACAGAAGGCGGAAGGTGAAAGGTGCAAATCAAGAGAAAAGATAAGGCACGAAGTGGGATTTTCACACCCTGAAATCCGCCTACGGAAGCGGAAGGTGGGAGGTGGAAAACCGAAAAAAGGTTAAGGTAAGAGTTGGTCTTCTGATTCCCGACTTCTGCATTAGAGGTTGGAAGGCGGAAGGCGAAAGGAGAAACTGTGGTTGAACTATTGTCCATTGAACTTTATATTTCTGATTTCTGAGGTCGAAAATGCAGAACGTAAATTGCAGAAAGACAAGTTCAGTGCGGAAGAAGGTTTCCTATGCACAAAGTGGATGTGTCAAGGGAGAAACGATTGTTACAGTGATTTGCAGGGGTTCTCAAGCCTGAGAATGAAGGTGGGCATGTGTGTTAATGCCCATACTCGGTGTTTGAAAGGAGAAAAGCTGTTATTGAGGCAAAAAATTTAATTAATCCGCATTATGGGGTATGGGGACGTTACAGTTTGGTATCAGAGCTGCGGGTTGGAGCATTAGGCATGGATGGGCCAAAAAGAGATAAGAGTACCCTCTGATACCAACATTTAAGTACACTACATTGTGGTATTAGAGCTGTGGGTTGCAACATTGGGCCTTGATGGGCCAAGTGAATAGTTTCCAAATCTATTGGTTCCAACGTATTGTTAGCTGCATAACAAAGATAATTGTCGTGAGCAGTGGGTAAGTGAATTTTATATTCTGACATTAGCTAACAAATAATGTTGTTCACACATTTTGCAGAGTCATAGTGCAGTTTGGAAAAGTGGGTTTTTGGCTCAGCCATGAGAACCTATAACATGAATGATGCACAAGATCCCTATGAGCATGAGCAATATGTCATAGGGTAAAATGTTTGTGTTGGGAATGCGGAGACAGAGACTAAAAGGAGAAGATTCCAAGAGAATCCGCTAGATTTTGCAGCCACCATGAGAAGCCTAAGGGTGGAGATGCAAAGTTATCAGGCAGATAATGAAAGAATGTTGAAAGCTCAGGAAGAGTAAAAAAATTTGAATGCATCCATGATGCAGAGTTTGATAGACATCCTATTAAGGCTACACCCTAGGTGTGGGGCAGCAAATCCAGAAGGAAGTAAGAGCGACGCCAGAAGAAGAAAGAGGTCTTCTAGTGGGTCATATGACTCTGAAGAATCCAATGGGAGGTCAAGTTCTTCTTCTCACAAGGATAGAAGAAAGAGGCATTACCAGAACAGCTCACGTGATGAATTCAGAAAGGCAAGGCCTCCTATGTTTAATGGTGAGATAAAGAATGGTCAAGAAGTTGAAGCCTAGATTCTTGGGATGAGGAAATATTTCCAAGTCCAAGACTACTCTGGAAATATGAAGGCTAGGGTATCCATATTCAATTTGATTGGAAGAGCATCCATATGGTGGGAGCACTTCAAGTAAGTAAAGAAGATCAGTGAAAGGAAGATTGTGCGGAAACGGTTCCAGAAGTTTTTCAGGAAGAAGTACCTCTCTAATAGGTACTATGATGGTAATATTAAAGAATTCCATGAGCTGAAATTGGGGCAGCAGACCATGGAAGAGTATGCCAATAAGTTCTTGGAACTATTGAGGTATGTTAGGTATATCGGGGATGATAAGTTAAAAATGCAGTGTTTTTTGAGTGGGTTTCCTCGGTCTTACAAAGACAGAATTGAGTTCTATGAGCCTAGAACTCTAAAAGAACCAATTAGGAAATTTAAATATTTCTATGAGAAAAGTGAAGGAAAGCCTAATTACCATAAGAAATGGAAGGAAAAGAAGAATGAAAAGTTTGATTAGAGGAATAAATGTTTCAAACCTTCTAACTTCCAAAACAAGCAAAAGAGGCCATCACAAGTGGTGGCTAAGCCAACCAAAGTGATAGAAGAAAATCCAAGATATCCAAAACAGATCATAGAACCTCTCCAATGTTGGAGATGTGGAGGACTCCACACCCACAGGAACTATCCTCATGAGGAGGGGTATGTAAGGCCAGCTTACAACATTCAAGAAGCAAAAAATGTGGATCAAGTTGCAAGGACAATACCTACGATTTATGCAGTACCGGAGGACCACCAAGCAGATCATCAGTCAACGGTGTTTGAGGTTGCAGGTAATATTGTTAAGCAGTCTATTTCTGTTTTAATTGATCCTAGATATATTCATAGTTATATCACTCCTAGAGTAGTTGAGGTTTGTTCTTTTAAGAAGTTAAAGCATAACAAGTCATGGTTAGTCCAACTAGCCATTGGAACCAACAGAAATGTTAGTGAAATGCTAAAGCAATGTCCATTGGTCATGAATGGCCTAGTCACTTGTGTAGATATAAATGTTCTACCCCTTGGTTCCTATGATGTTCTCATTGGAATGGATTGGTTGGAAGCACACATAGTAAATCTTGATTGTTATAACAAGACTTTTGAATGCATAGATGAAGAAGGTAGCCTAAGGGTTGTAAGAGGCATTTCAAAGGTGATTTCTGTTAGGCAGATCTAATTTGTGTCATAGGTGTCATAGCATATTCATCATTGTTTTCATGGAGCTAGGGAATCTAGTCCAAGTGTCTCACTAGCTCCAAAATTACTATTCCTCTCCCATGTAAGTTACATTTCCTTAAAAATTCGAACTATGATGCATATGGCCAAGTGTATTAGCCTTCTAACTCATCCAATAACATTTAGGTTTCCCATGGATTCAAAATTGCAAGAGGAGGATGCCATGTGGAACATAAATTCTAGATTGTGTGGGCCCCATAGTCTCCATGTGTCTCCATGCTCCGTTGCCATTTCATTTTTTTCTTGTATTTATTTAATAAGCTCTATTATTAAATATTTATTCCATTCTAATTTCTGAACATCATTTATTGTCCCCCTTATTCCAAATCCCAATGCTTCCACCCCCAACCTAGGAAACTAGTAATTTTCACTATAAGAAAACCCTACTATTAGCGTCTCTTTTAGCTTCCTTTTTAGCGTCCATTATCACTTTTAGTGTATTTTTCATCATTTTTTGGACAAAGTGGATGCTTTTCCACGAGATGGCATTTTTTGCATCCCTTTTTAAAATTTGGCGCTATTTTGGACGCTAATTAGCATCCCAATTAGTGTCCCAATTAGCATCCTAGTTAGCATCCCAATTAGCATCCCTTTTTAAAATTTGGCACTATTTTGGACACTAACTAGCATCCCAATTAACATCCCAATTATCGTCACAATTAACATCCCAATTAGAATCCCAATTAGCGTCTCAATTAGAATCCCAATTAGCGTCCCATTTTAAAAGTTGGCGTTATTTTGGATGCTAATTAGCATCCCAATTAACATCCCAATTAGAATCCCAATTAGTGTCCCAATTAGCATCCCAATTATTGTTTCTTTTTAAAAGTTGGCGCTATTTTGGACACTAATTAGCATCCCAATTAACGTCCCAATTAACATCACAATTATCATCCCAATTAGAATCCCAATTAATGTCTCAATTAGCGTCCACAAAATCATCCCATATAACGCCAAGAATAGCCTCCAAAAAAATGTCATGAATAACATAGCACCATATATTAATCCAGGGTTAACGATAGGAATTGCGCCATGAATTTCGGCAGGAAAAAATCCAACATAGCGCCTAGTATAGGTCCATGAATTGCGCCTAGAAAACATCCAACATAGTGCCAGGTATAGATCCAGCTATAACACTTGGAATAATGCCAGAAATTTCGAAGGAACTGCGCTAGGACTTGCACTAGGTTTAGAGCTAGGAATTGTGTTCGGGAAATGTCTGACATAATGTCGAATATATCAATGTCAATGATCATGTTCCATGTGATAGTACTTTTGGATCTTGATTTATCATAGTGGAACCTAAATGATCGTAATCATGGAACT
Organism: Pseudotsuga menziesii; assembly: GCA_001517045.1. Lineage (NCBI taxonomy): Eukaryota > Viridiplantae > Streptophyta > Pinopsida > Pinales > Pinaceae > Pseudotsuga > Pseudotsuga menziesii. Next base: position 115,847 of record LPNX010849104.1, read on the forward strand.
TTTGGATCATGATTAATCCTAATTAGGGTTAAATTACCTTAATGTCACCTAAATTGCTCTTATGGCATTTTAGTGTCCCCAACAACATTTGATAGACCCTAATGGCATATGATTGTCCCTAACAACATGACAATGATGCATTACAATAATTATGATGGAGTGCATGGATATGATTTGATAAGTATAAGAGTATATCATCCATTCTTATGAGGTAGTATGGCTCCTTGCTCATTATTATCACAATTGTATTGATGATGACTACGACGATGAATATGATGTTGATTTATTGTATGATGATGATGACGATGTGGATGTCAACGATGATTATGCATGTGGTATCACTTTTGGATCCTAATTGATTTTAATGGCACCTAAATTTCTGTAATGACATCTAAACAACCCTATTATCATCGAAATGACTATAATGACATATGACATTAGAGAGAATTTGAGGTCAAAAATGGGCCTCAAAAGGACCAAAATGTACTATAAAAATCAACCAATTACATTCTAGTAGATGACATCATCCCNAAGAAAAAAATATGTTAGTTATGCACATAAATTAAATTCATTTTTGTTTAATTTCATTTACAAGTTCAATGCAAATAAATGCTAAAGGACAATAATTTTTTGAGAATTTACAATGAATCTTAGTCACATCATTGTAGAGTTATTTTATTAATTTTATTTATAGTCAATTTAGAAAAGTAACTCAACCATGGTTATTTATATTGTGCATAAAAAGTAGTGTAGGAGATGAGTTGTCATATATACCTACCCCATAAAATCCCTAACTCATAATATTTTAATATATCTTATATATTTGTAGTACATCTCTTAGGAGGCCCATTTTTGACCTCAAATTCTCTCTAATGATTACCTTAACAATTACATGACATGAATCCTAATGGTGATGAGTGATTAATAACACTTATGGCATATGCATGACAATAATAACAATGATGACGATGATTTTGTTGATGATGTACTTGATGCTGACGATGATGATGATAACGAGGATGATGATTAAGATGATGTTGATGTATCATATGGCATTGATGATGATGATGACAACGTCGATGTCCACGATGATGATGCATGTCATAATACTTATGTATACTATAGGACTTGAGATATTGGAGTTAATAACAAGTAATAGAGGTTGTGAGGTGTTGACCATAAAAATATTGTTAGCCATTGTGAGGTTGTGGGTTTTACATTGGCTGATATGGCCATTGGGTTTAGTAGTTTCCCCACACCCCCCCTACACCCCCCTTGCATAAAGGTAGTACAATACCACCTATCATGGTGCTACCAAAATGTCACCCTACAAGGTTGTTTTGGACACCCCCCCACCCATACACTAATTTTTACCAAGAACATCCAAGGCACAAGAAGTGGATATCAATCTTAACACAAAAGCTAATTTTATTTGTACTCTTAAGGAAATTTTGGTCTTGGTTTAAAATGGAATGAAGCAACAATCATTTCAATAATTCTCATAGTGTTACTTCAAAGAAGTGGACCAATTGTTTTTACATATTTGGTGTTATAAGCGCACATCTCTTAAGGAAAAAAATAGTTAGTTGCTCAAGTTTTATGGCATTGGTGGATTTTCCATTAAAGATTCAGAATAATTGCTTCAATTTTTGGCAATTCTTTTGAGGTTTGTCAAATTTCTATTAAAGTTTAAAGCAGTTTCGTTTATTATGTAAAACACCCTTCAACTGACATATTTGAGTGTTATTTTGCATTATACCTACTGCGAAGCCAGGCGACAAACTTTGATAAACTTTATCGAATATCTTTGTTGTGCACTATGGCAAGTCTCAGGTCATGGGATGCAGGAGTGTCCTATGGCTAAAGTATTCCTTTGAAATAAAATGTTACAATTTCAATTACACCATTTATGCAACATGTTAACCTTGCAAAATTTGGTGTGTTGCATTACATGTGGACCGGCATTAACCTCTGAGAATGGAACATAGTCTAAGAAGAAAATCATGGATGGTTCACAAGGATTTTTTACACCCTTTTTTTTATCTTACGAGATATTGATACCCCAAAGAAACTTCACATACTTTCTTTTCATTTGATGTAATTTAGATAACCTTTTAGATCATGGAAAAAGTGCCTATGTCTATTGTCAAATTTATGTTGTCCCATACCTTTATCTAAGGTAATATTGCTCATTGATCAAGTAAGATACAAGAACATTATTTTGAAATATCTACTTCTCATACTAGTACAGGGAATTATTTGTCTTTTCGATATGAGATTGGGTAGCATTTGTCTTAGCCTGTTTGTTGGGATTTTAGACAGGACCACAATTCCTTGAGGAATCTCAAAGGCTCACTCAAAGTGACCAACTTTATGTTTAGTTAAAGTGAGCCAAAGTTATGGTAAATTTTATCTAGGTGGGATATAATATGTTTAAATAATTAATTAGTTATACCGATATGCCCACTACTTACTTTAGGTACCAAATCCTTCCTAGACATGGTATTTAGAAAGTTTTCTCTGCCTTATTTTTAGTCCTAAATCCCCATATCTTTTACTCTTGGCTCAACATAAGAACCAAGACCTCCATGGGACATAAAGAGTACAAAAATTATTCTTCCAAGCAAGGTATCATACCAAGCTCAAGGCTCGTCAATCTAGAGTGTCCATAATCTTTCCCTAACCTCTATGCATTACACAAGAACAAGCCTAGCTTTACCCTCTACCATGAATTTAGCAGCTAGCTTTACCCAAAGTCTCTCTTCCAACTGTGGAGAATAGGCCACAGATTAGGCCATTAAAATTAAACTAATAAATTAAATTACTATTTTTTTGCATACAGCCCTCCATTTGAAAGGACATGCCATTCATCCAAAACCAAAAGGAATATTTGTTGTAGTGAAGGGGGAAATACTGAGAGTGTTGCAGACACGTACAGGAAGTCTTGGGGCATTGAAAGACCAAATACAACATATACAATTAAATACTGGGATGCTAGAATTTTATCAACGTATACAATTAAATACTGGGATGCTGGAATTTTATCACGGGATGTAGCAGTGTCGTCGGTTGTAGAGGAAACCCCAACATCTCCACATTTTGAGGACAAAAATTTGTCGATGAATTGCAAAAAAGTCCCATGCGGATAAGGTGGCGTGGGAGTGGGGCCACATACGCTTTGCTAGGTTTGCATGGTGGTTAAATATCCCATGCATTGTCCATGAGTATTAGTTGTAAAGTTTATAGGTTAATACCTTCAATTCCAACCTCTACCTATGGAATGATCCCCAAGGATCATGCTTAGTTTTATCAACCTTGACATTTCCACCAAATCACACTTGTAGGAAACAATCTCTTATGAAGTATATGCGTGATGATTTGGAGCCTCATACATTTCCTATAAACCACAATGATAAATTTTATGGCCTAATAGGTACCCTATATTTCATCCTTAAACCATGGTCTAAGAGGGGATGCAAAATATGACATATAATGGACAAACCAAAACCTAAGAAAACCATACAAATATTTTCATATATATATAATAAAATAAAAAATAACAAAAAAATGGAAACTTAAAACAAAACATTCAAAACATTCAAAACACTTACCTCACTTACCTCGTGTGCACTTCCAATCAGACACATCGCCTTCCATCGGGGACATGCATATACCCATTGCTTAGGAACATGCGTTCAAAAACATGTTCGAAGACTGGGGATATGAACTCCTAATGGAGCCTCAGAGATGGGATTCCTCATGTATGTTGTTGTTTCTCTTAACTTAGTAGGATTTTGAACTTGTGGGGGAGGGCCAGAGGCCAGTAAAATGACCAATAAGGCTCCAATCTGCAATGTTCATTGTTGTCCAGCAAGGGCATTCTACAGGAAGATCGACTGAGGGTATGCTGTCTAATTTCCTGACAAATTTCTATTGATTCAGGCTGATGTTCCTCTTACTGCATGCTGCTACCAGGCTCTTGAAAGTAGCAAGCTTAGGGGGAGGGGAAGGAACACCCCCTCCGGTAGCCATGAATGCTGGAAATGTGTAGACCTAAATTGAGGAGGCGTCGTGTGGGCTTAGGAGCAGTGGACTTGGGAGCAAAAAAAATGAGATTGTTCATACATAAAATTTTAATAAACATATATTTTTATAAAAATAAAATAATAAATATCATCATTTATGGGAAAAGTTGCTAAATTTTTAGCAATAAATGTCAGAGGTTTTCCATTTTTTACGGTTTCTTTTTCTAGTTTGTTTTTAACATAATACGGTAGACATTTTAGATTAATTATTGAAAAATCATATAATAATGGTTAAACTTACATAATTTTGGTGTCCCTCGTATATTTGAGCACGCCAAATCCATTTATGCATTCAAAAACATGATTTGGACACTTCAAAATTGAGATTTTGTAAAAAAAAACTAATTCCAATAAAAAATTCACCAAAAAATACAAAACGTCTAACAAATAGACTAATCCAATTTTTATATATCCATAAGACATTGAAAATTACAAAAAAATATACAAACTACCACACAAACATTTGACTCAAGAAATGTTATCACCTTGTCTAGGATTGACTAAACCCATATGAACTTGAAAATGACCATACAAACACTAAAGGAATCCAATGACACTAAAATATGACATTCAAAGTCCATAGTGTTGAGAGAAATTCAACATAGCTATGTTGATTTCAACAAAAATCATGCTTTCTCGGTTCATATGTCCACTTAACTGAACCATAACCCTTCTAAATACAACATATATAGGAACATGCATTAAACATAATAATACTAAATACTTAACAAGGCATGAAAAACACAACCGCCCATGATTTTATCCAACTATAGCATGAATGGCAACAATCTTCAAATTGGACATACTGAAAATGCAAAAGAAACACAATGAGACTGCTTGTTTTAATAGTATACATTTGGAAGGAGAAAATAATTAATACTCATTTCATTATAACAACATTTCCATCAAAATGCTCACATGAATCTCAACAATTAAAATTTTTCAAATTTATTATTTTATTCTCTAATGTATTGAAGAAATATACCCTTATAATGTCCTTTCACTATGAGAAAACAATGCCATTTTAGGGTAATCTATACTATTTTTATAATGTTATAATGCCCTGCAAGTGGTAGCATACATGGTCCATATTCATAAAATTCTATAGCTTTGTTAACAAATGGTCATTGGAAAATTGCAAGAAATCTATCATGTGCTTTTTGTAAGTTGGTTTATTATTTGTATACATTCATTCAACTTCATTCTAATATAAGACATGCTATTGGATTTTCGGGAACCTATGTTTGGTGAGAGTTGTAATTGTCAAGATGAGGGACCTATGATCATATGGGATGCTTGCATAAAATCATTTCAGAATGAAATATTAATAGATTCTAAGAGTTGATAGTCCCATGTACCGAGCCTATAGATGATGGTAGATAAATAGTTTAATTTTACAAAGATATAATCATAAGTTGAGATGAAATTTCTCACTGGTTCACCACTAATTTAAGATCCAATGATCATTTAATAGGGCATAATAAAACACACATGATAATGAAACACAAATAAAAATAACAAGGCCATAAAGATTTAAAACATACAAACTTCAATTCTTGAATTTTTTGTGGTCTAATTTAGAGCAAGGAGATCATGGCATGGAGAGATGGACAAAATATATAAGTTGGTTGGGTAAAAGTCATGTATGTCGTTGGTATAAATGCACCCAAAAAATTGTATAAAATTATTTAATGCCTCATAGTGCACATTACCTTTCAAAACTTGGAACACTCGCTAGATCCCATATCCCCAACTGTCACCACACCATTATTGATCATCAACAGAAAACAAAACAAAAAATTCAAAGTGAAGATAGTAGCAAAAAACAAAGCAAAAAAAATGAAGTGGAGATAGTAGTTGCATACATGCTTAGTGGGATTATAATTATAAGGGTCATGGATGACTTATTAAATTATCTCAAGATAGTGCAATGTAATGTAGAAATATCATGTAGGGTTCTCTAAGAAAGGGAGAGACTATCATTTTGAGCTATTCTTGGATATAGCACCCCCAATAGGTCTATCATAATAGCCACTAGAAGGGTATGTGGTTCAATATAATGAAAGATCAACACAACATTTTAATCTCTCCATAAACATTCACTTGGATTTATTTATATGTTATTCCCCATAAACCTTCACTTGGATTTATTTATATGTCATCATCCATTTTATTGATCATATAAACAAGAACCATTAATTCATAAATCTAGGGAGAATCCCCAAACATGTAAAAATATTAATAAATTTGTTATAGAAATTATAACTAAAATGTTTAAGCTAATTATTTTGAACCAAAAAAGCTTTTCGAGCAAAATATTAATAGATAAAAGTAACATAAAACTAGATACAAGTACCCAAAAGGAGGAATGAAAAAATTAGGAATTTTCTTAATTTTAGTTTAAAAAAACAATCATTTCACCTCCAATAATAACCTATCTACTTATTATTGCATTTTCTTTTTTGGGGGAAATGGCTAGTTATTAATAGATAAAAGTAACAAAAAAACTAAATACAAGTAGCAAAAAAAAAGAATGAAAAAATTATGCATTTTTTTAATTTTAGTTTTGTTTTTTAAATCATTTCATCTCCCATAATAACCTATCGACTTATTGTTGCATTTTCTTTTTTGGGCAATGGCTAGTTATTACTGCCACAAATACAAAGTCAAAACCTGCGATCTGCAGATTCCATCGTGAGCCCATTCCTCCAAGCCACGAAAATATTGCCACTTAAAATATTATATTTTGGGCAATGGCTAGTTATTACTACCACAAATACAAAGTCGAAACCTGCTCTCTTTAGATTCCATCGTGAGCCCATTCCTCCATTTTCCAAGGAGACACAAAAATAGTGCCACTTAAAATATTAATCAATAATTTAACAGGTACCTAATTGTTATGAGGCATTGATACTATTGTGCATCAGGGCCAGGGAAAATTGTGGAAGAGGAGGACTGGGAGGGTATAATTCTAGTTTAGGGTATGGCAGACATGAATAATAATATGGGTTACATTTGTCGTTGCCATGAGGGTTTTACGACATGGCACTGGATAAAAGACGAGGAGGCAAAACAACTGCCTGCAGACAATGGAGGCTCAGAAATCTTGTGCTCGCCAAGGTCAAGGGATTTCCGGATGGCTCGCTAAGGTACGCCAGTCTATTTTTCATCCCAAGTTGTTTGCCCTTATTTGATGTATGCGATGTATGTTTTTGCTGTTGTTTTCATTTGCCACATCAAATTATATACTTCTTCTGCCCTGTTTTTATGTTGTTGTTGTTGCTTGCATTTGCCACATAAAATTATATACTTCATGTGCCATGTTTTAATACCCTATTGTCATCCAAGGGTTTGTGTGAATGTTTATAGATTTTCATAAAGTTTCATTTGATCCATTGCACCTGGATTGCAATGGCTATCAGCATCTTTTTAGATTGCCCAATATGTGTCGATATTTTCTTCTTAGTTCTAGAATTGCAAAACCTGGTTGCCACACGGGATTCTCTGAAACCTGCATGATAAATCAAACCCTACATCAGATATTAGTTTTTAAACCCAAGCGATGCATTTAGCCAGTTTACCCAATAGCTCCCCAGCTGATGTAGGATGGGTTGGCTCGAACTAGTGTACACTTCCTACAGGACCAGGACTTCATTCCAGTAAAGTGCAATAATTGAAATGATTGTTCAACTAACTATCTTAAGAAGGGTGTACAGACCCGCTTTATATTGCCCTTTCAGGCCCCTATAGTTATTTCCCTCAATTACACCTATATTTCTTCCCTTCAAAGGGAATGATTGACTTGCCTAATCTGATAGTAAGTCAGCCAACCAAGTAGATGTCTTTCCTTGCAATAGATCTGGATGATTGCTTGCAATATTGGAGCCTTTAAGAATTCTTTCTGATGGGTAATACCTCCAAGTCGTGTAACAGAAGAGACTATCACTACTAAGTGAACCGAACCTGTACTACTAAGTAAACTGAACCTGTAGCAGCGTTACCCTGTGAAGGATGTCTCCTGTGTTGAAAGTCAGACATTTTGAAGGCCATCTACAACACTTTAATTGATCACTTTAGGACAAAGTAACAGTCTTATATTTTCTCAAAGAGAGTTAAATCTAATATGTTTTCTCTTTGGGAGTCTCGTTCTAGTCTTATGTTTTATTACTGGTTTTATTACTGGGTTTTGAAGGGAATGGCCAATTTTCTGGAAATACCCTTTTCTTTGTATTTTATTACTAGGTTTGGAAGGGAATGGCCAATTTTCTAGAAATACCCTTTTCTTTGTATTTTATTACTAGGTTTTAAAGGGAATGGCCAATTTTCTTTGTTTAAACAATAGTGTTTGAACTTGGTTACGAAGGAGCGTAACCTTCGAGTCAAAACCAAACATTATATCAAATGGGCCGAAAGGATATACTAGCTTTGCCATCTTTAGGAGACTTAGATAGAGGAGCACCTCATCCTTCGCTACCCCATCTATTACAAGATCAAATAATAGTATTATTGCCTCGTCAGGAAGGTCGTAGGGCTCCCTCACTACTGTCTTCAAGTATCGAGTAGTGCGAAGTCGAAGTGGTATATTCTAACCTTACTAATCTTGATAGATAGGTCTTATCAGTCTTTCCCTTTCATCATCATTTTTTAGTAATAACATTTTCGCTATAGGATTGGATGGATCAAGGAAAAATTGGATTCATATCAATTTATGAATCAATAAGGTGCGTACTACTTATACTCATCCTTTCCCTTACAACTAGGGCAGAACTCGATTTATTCTTGTATCCTGGATACTTCTTTTTCATCCTTACATTAAGTTGTTGGCAGTCTATACACGGTCTCAACATTCCATATGTATTTTCAACGAACATCTCAACATGGGATAGTTACTTATGTTTATTCTTTCATTTACTACTACACTTACTACCAGTTCCATCAATGACCCTTACCACCAGTTCCATCAATGAAAACACAAACAAATGGAAAGAACACAAGAACTTTTATCTATGCATGTGTTAAAAACCAACATATTGCTCATTCTTCTATACTCCATGAAACGGCTTTGAACATATGGTTATTTCAGGCAGACAATCAATGACTCAACTAGTAGGAGCATTATGTGGCCCTTCAACAAGTTCTATTTTGACTCCTTATGCCTTAGGCACTCAGTCTCTCTCTTTCATGTTGCAGGCAGTAAAGATATGATATATGTCGCCATCAAATCATGTCTTTTCAAGCGCTAATAATAATAACTACCTATCATTTCCAATTTGCTTACCAGTTGTTCGCTCTATTATAATAGTGGGATGCTAAGGAATAAAAAGATCCGACCATGATCCAACAATGAAAATCCCATCTTACCTTGGGAGGAATGGAGAAAGCCTTCTCATTCATGCACATTACTTAACAATTAATCTTCTTCCCATAATCCGCTGAACTTCGACTATCTCATAGTTTAGTGTAATATACCCCCTCTTTGCCATTTTGATAGTGTTTAAGTCATCCGCCACGTATTGTGCCAGGAAATCCCCCAGGGCAGTAGAGCCACATCCCTGTGGAGATAATACTGCTCAGTCCTTATCCTTCCTCCCTTCTTTCTTAAGCAGATGGTGGTATGTTTTAGGATACAGGGAGCTCAGGACTTGCCTTCTCATGACTGCCTGATGTAGGTAGCGAATGAATTGCCTTATCAGTCATGCCTCTAGGACCACTAGCTATTACCTCCTGTAAATAACTATCTCTTTACAATGCCCTTAAGGAACATGCTCCTAGTCATGGAGAGCTGGTCACATACAACTGGTGGGACAATTATACTTACCAGAGGCTTACCAAACAACATGAGCCATAAGCAACACCCATGGAACCACTTTGAAAACCTACCTAAAAAAACCTGAACCATCAACAAACCGGAGGAGACCAGAAAGACAGAGACCAGAGCAATGGATACATCCTCTTCCCCACCCACCACCCCGGGATAAACCCTACAATCCCTTTTACTAATTAGGTATAAACTTTATTTTTCGAATCTTTGTTTAGTTATGACGTGACTCTATGTCTATAGAGTTATGTGAATTATATAAGCACCAAGATGAGTTTTCTCTACAACTGTATGTTAAATGTTTTACTATTGTAACCTTTAATGCTAAAGACAAACTCTATTATTTAGAGAAAGAGAGCTTATTATGAGCCGAGATCTTGCTAGATAAAATATGTATATAATTGTATAAAGTTTATTTACCATTGTGTGGGTTATTAAAAGAGATATGAACTCTCTCCATTATTGATTACTTTATATGTGTTGAGTGCCTTAAGATCCAATAACTTCTCTGTTATGTATTATATATAAATATTTTTATGAGTCTATAATGTTAAAACTTAGTGTCTTGGTTATATATATATAAAGGTTCTCATGTTATAGATGGTTATAGAAAAGTGTTAATGTTTAAATGTGAATACTCTTTTTTATGTTATTGTGTTATAGGTGTGATAGCAAACTCTATCTTTATATTGGATCATTAAGAATTGAGAGTTTAAAACCTTATTATTACTTAAAATTGAACTTTAATCAATTAAGAACTAAGATTAAGATAACCATAAATTATCAGAGATATTTTATTATTGGAAACCCAAACCTACCTTCCATGAAGTGGAATATTGTATTTACAAAAAGTAACTATGGTGGAGATGATATATCTGTAGCAACATTTATGGGCACACCAATTTATTTACTCAGTCATTTCAGCGCTTTATTACCAGGCATGTGAACTCTCTCATATTTGATATGTTCAGATTTGATTTTGCTTAAGAATTTGATGTCATGAATGAGTTGTTAATGTAAAATATCAGTGCATGGTGTCTTTCTCCCAAAACATGATAAGTGACAGTCACTTACAGCAATAGTATGTAAATGTTTGTTAAAATGCAAATATCACATAATCAGTTAAAATGGTCAAATCTGGTGCAATATTCTTGGTTGTGTATTAATGTTGGGAAATACATATTTATGCATGAGAATATAGTTGGTATGTTGGTCCTATCATAATACTTCAGTTGTTATTTAGCCAACAAACACCAAACATAAGGAAGAACAATCTTAAAAGGGGCAGCAATAGACATACCAATACTAAGTCATCAAGGATGCTAATAAATATATAAATTCAGCAGTACACCTAAGATACACACAAGGAATATTCAGTTTGTCTTTGGAAGACCCACACAGCTCAGCCATTTTAGAAAAATAACACCCTCCAACCACTCTTGTTGTTATTGGCAAAGTATCATGACAAATATCCCTTTCTTAGGGAAGCTTGAAGAACTCAGCTCAATGTTATAGAAGGTTACAACACTTGGGGTTGAGGCGTATTGAGGAACCCTTTAGGCCTAAGGACCAACCAAGAGGAAGTGAAGGATAAAATCTCTAGAATTGGGACTAGGAACATTACAGAGTCATTTTGATGGCTTACCAATTGTGGGGAGTCCTTCGACCCCTAGATTGACCAATGGAAAACAAAGAGATGACAATCAGTGTGACCGTGTTTCACCTCGTAATATGAAACAGGTCATAGAACCAACTCCTGAGGGCTTTCCTCAAAGGAATTGGAAAGAGAAACTCCGTCAAGCATCAACTGCTATTTCTGATAAAGGTGCCTATACTATGTTGTTAACCAACAACTAAAAGTTACTCTTCCATCTAAATTACTTCCAAGAGATTGTACCCATATCTTGGGAGAAACCATGTAGATAGCATTAGATGGAAAATCCCTCTTGTGAGTGGAAATTCTCCCCAAGTGGCACGATTTGGTTGTATGATGATTGTTGTGTCTTACAGGTGTGAGTAAATGCACCCAGATGAAGAGTACGCCCACTTTCCAAACAATATGCAGTAGATATGAGTGTGTGAAGTCAACCCTCTCAGGTATTTGGCCTCTAACAAGAACTACAACCCCCCATAGATGACTTTGAATTCACAGTACGCTGGTGTAACTGTAGTCCCCCTCTTCCGGCCTCCAAAATTGTTTTGTTGAGTTTTCCTTTCAAGCTGGAGGTGATTTCCAACTACAATGTACACTTTAATGCTTAGAGATGGAAGTGCACTAGCACAAGAGTCGGCAAATCACTAAGACGCACTCAGTAGTAAATTAAAGCCCAAAAAAACAAATCGATCTCCCTGAAGTGTATTTCCTCTCCTCAAACTGTGCCTTTGTATGTAAGATAATTCCATATAACCAAAACACTAAATATTAAATGCCCATTACAATTTTCCATGGCCCAACCCATCTATTAATGGATTATGGCAGCGAATGCCATTGAATGTCGTTGTGTGAACAGTGAATTCAACATTTTGGTATTTGGTGTATCTCCCATGGTATTTTTTGGGATAGGAGATATGTGATGATTAGAAGGAACTTAAATTGGAGTTTTTTGGCTCGGCTGAATATTGGATGAATGCATTGCCTGTGGGAAATGGTCATTTGGGAGGCATGGTGTGGGGTGGAGTCCAGTCCTATTTATAGAAGCTCAATGGTACATTTTATTGCTATTTATATCACTTCTGTTTTTCAGATTTCTCATTTGAAATTGCATATGAATGATTAGTCTGTTTTTCCATTCTCCTAGTCATGGATTACTGTTGTTTCTTCCCCCCAAATGCAAAAGAAACAGGTGAAATTGAAATCAAAACCATTGGTGGGTGTCATTGGTGGTTTGTGTCATAAATTACTGTTGTTTATTCCCTACCAAAAAGAAGACAAATACAAATGACATTGAAATCAAAACCATTGTTGGGTGTTCTTGGTGGTTTGAGTCGTAGATTACTGTTGTCTCTTTCCTCCCAAAAATCAGGAAAAAACAGATAACATTGAAATAACCATTGGTGGGTGTCATTGGTGGCTTGTGGATCAGTGAAAGTTGATATCGCACTCACCATCGTTCGAATCTCTCTAAATACATACTTGTATTGTGTTTATGCCACTGCTAGTAAAAGAGATTTGGATTGGGTATTGGTATAAGTTTGGGGCGAATTTGTCTGAAACCAAGACATGCTTTTATTTTTGTTTGTACCAATTCCAGTGAAATGTATTAGGTCTTGGCATAAGTTTGGGGCAGCTTTGCTTGAAACATCAAACAACTTCTTAGCTGAAAGAATCTTGAGGAGTTAAATGTTGCAAACTGGCTTTTCTTATTACCACTATTTTTCATAATGGAAGTTAGAAATATCAGGAAAAAAACATTGCGATAGACACCTAAGGAAATATAAGCTAGATAGAGTCAACCATTGTTTAAACAACCAACAAAAAGACTTAGAACTTGCAACCCGTTTTGAAGATAAAGTCTCACATCTACTAGCTTGACTGTAATTTGTCTTCAGAAATGTTGATAGCATCAGCAAAGCCATTGCTGAAAGCAATTCCCTTGGGAATGACAAATCAAGGTCTGAATGCATTTATCTAACAAGGTACAATTCTCAATATTTCGGCCTTATCCAAAGTTAGAATTGATTAATCAAAAGAAATATTGGAGTGATTAACAAAAAGAAAGATTGGAATTTCTTTAAGATTTTTTTCAAAATTATTTTCAGATAATTTAATTCCTGCAGAGCTGTTTGTTTAATTTACAAGCGAGGAAACTTGAACCTTGGTGGATGCCTTCACCACCTGGAAGACCCTATGACTTCATTTAGTTTTTGAATTGGATATCTATATATGGATCAGATTTTCTTATAAAGTAGTCTCGCCTTACTCAAACATGTATACATTGCATTGAAAATGACAATGATTTTTAAACAATCCTTCAGACAAACTCTAAACATATTGTACATATGATTCATTTTCAAAGTATGGAATTCATAACTGCTACTGGTATAGGCTGGCATAGTTCATTCTCTATTACCTTGTCTTGCAATGGCTTTTCTTTTAAGATTTTCCCACTATAGGATTTTTCCAGTCATCTATACAAGTCGCCTGGTACTTGCTTTAATCTTGACATTCATATCAACTTATCTAGTACAAAAGTTTTCAGGGTAGAGAGGATAACTTACAAACCTAATCTCATCACATTTTTCATATTTACTACTTGAAACCCATTTGAAGCAAGGTATGATATGTGTGCCTCAACGATTGTATACTTGTAATTTATATTTTATTCAGAAAAAAAAACACTATTTGTTATTCGAAGATGCGGAGATGGTATGGAAATTACATGCAACATGTGCATATTGCATTTGTAGAATTAATTGATATTTCATTTCTGCCCTTATAAAAAATAATCCTCGATCCTACTCTTTTTTTCTTTCTTTCTTTTTTAAATCAACCCACCCCATTGGAAAGGTTCTACAATATATTTTTTTCTTTCTTCTTTTTAATCTCAATCCACCCACTCAACCCACTTTATTGGAAAAGGTTCTTCCACAATCCTCTTTTTTCTTTTTTCTTTTTCTTCCACATTAAATTTCTTCCATAGGAAATAGTTGAATACTAGACAAACACATCTTGCTCTTAAGGTTTGTGAAATTGGTAGGCATTGTTGAAGTTCTTTATCCCAAACAAACAGTATGATGCAATTACACAATATAGGAGGTATGTATAGTGAAAGGATGTCTTTCCTTGCCATACTATAGTTACCAACCAATCCCAAGTATTCACTCTTTCACCAACTAGTGATTCACTTATTCTTTGTAACTGGTTATCATTTTTGTGAAGATTCCAACTCTGAGATAAATTATATCAGACCTTATTTTTCCAAATATTATTGTGGTGAATGTCTTTTAAATATGCAATACTTTCATTATATATATGGTGGATCTTTCTCTTGAGGTTTGTGAAATTGGTAAACATTGTTGAAGTTCTTTATCCCATTTTGAAGCAAATACACATTATATGAGGCCTGTATAGTGAATGGGTGTTTTTCCTTGCCATACTATAGTTACCATCCAATACCCAATGCTCACTCTTTCACCAACCAGTGATCCATGTTTTCTCTGTAAGTGGTTATCATTTTTGTAAAGATTCTAGCTCTGAAATAAGTTATATCAGGCTTTATTTTGCCAAATATTATTGTGGTGAATTTATTTTAAATCTAGAGTACTTTCAATATATATATGGAGGATATTACTCTTGATAATTGGTAAGAATTGTTGAAGTTCTTTATTTCAGACAAACAATCTGAAGAAAATACACATTATAGGATGTTTGTACAGTGAAAGGGTGTTTTCCTCCCCATACTATAGTTACCAGCCAATACCAACTGTTTATTCTTTCACCAACTAGTGATCTACGTATTCTTTGTAAGCAGTTATCATTTTTTTGAAGATTCCAGCTGTGAGATAAATTATATCAGACCTTATTTTGCCAAATATTATTGTGGTGAATGGATTTTAAATCTGCAGTATTTCATGATATATATGATGGATCTTTCTCTTGAGGTTTGTGAAATTGGTCAACATTGTTGAAGTTATTTATCCCAGTTTGAAGCAAATACACATTATAGGAGGTCTATACAGTTTGAAGTATGTTTTTCGATATATTTTTATCTCATAACTTGGGAACGCTATCCACAAGTTCTCGATCAAGGAACTTGTACCTATGCAAGGTCTCCAAATACTCTGGGCTGCTGGTATATCTGAATTTTTTTGAGTCTCCATCCTCAAAACATATTTGGTTTTGATTTTCTTTCTCACCTTAGTAAGAGAATGACATTATTTTCCTATATCCCACTCCAGATAAACTAGACCAGAAGCTTTCTTTTCGTATTCTGAATCCAAACAGGGATGTAGACAAGCAAGTGTCAATACATGTTAAACATAGTGCATAGGTACAAGCTCATGGCCGCAAGTTATGAGATAGAAATATATCGAAAAACACCCTTTCACTGTATAGACCTCCTATAATGTGTATTTGAGAAGTCACGATACATGTTGTCGTGAATTCTCCTTATACAGTGATGATAAAATTGTATGGAACACACATGACAATATACCTTGAGAGAGAAAAGATTAATGTCCTTGGTCTTGTCAGTCCTGTGGGTAAAAGGGGTTGTTTCCCCACCTTTATTGTACACCTTGGTCTTATGGGTATGGGGGTTGCCTTACCACCTTGTTTTGACACTTAGTAGACTTATGGTCCTTTTGGTCCTAGCACCCTTGTTGTATGTGGTACCATGAGAACCTTTGGTATGATGACTTAACCTTATTTTTTTTATTTTATATGACCACTTGACTGTTAGTACCCTAACATAAGTCAACTTAACATTATTTTATGTTATGTTTGGTAACAACACTAAAAGATAGGGGTTTGTGGATTAACCTTTCTAGAAGGCTTGTTAAGATTATAAATTCAAGTCTTGAATTTCATTTTAGAGAGTGTGTTCACAAGAGAAATTTGAAGATATGATATTTCACCTGTCTAGGATTTGTTGATGCTAATAGATTGACGTCTAGAGTTTTGTTTCTATCTCTGAGCTTCCACCACCTCTCCTCTCAGGCTGCTAGTGTTTTCGTCTTCCTATTCAAGTTGTTGCTGTTATGAATAAGTCATGTCAATCTTCTCAGCTTGTTAAGGGTTTCCTTGACGTGTGTTGATCTTCCTTGAGATGGGCATAATCTTTTGTAGGATGCTAATTCTAATAGAATCCCTTCTTGGGGAGGCCATGACTAATAAACACCTTTCTGTTAAGGGTTGTGACTAATAGAATCCCCTTGGGGTTGGGACGTGACTGATCTAATCCCCTTAGATTTGAACTATGATTGAGTTGCTAGCTGGGCCATGACTATGTGGAACCCTTCTTGAGCTGGGTCATGACTAGGTGAAACCCTTCTTGGGTAGGTCATGATTGTTTGACCTTACCTTAACTGAACCATAGAATTTTGATGCTTTCTCTAACAGATCGTGACTATTGATGACTTTTTTTAGCCCTCTTGGACATGTCATGACTTTTTTGTGACTTCTTAGATTTGGTCGTGATCACTGTTGCTTGCCCAGACTTAAGATGTGACCCTTCTACTATTTGTTAGAGCGGATCGTGACCCTTGGGACTTGGGGCTATTCATACTTGAGCTATGACTCTTGGATCCCACTTGTGTTGGGCTGTGACTGTTGTGTGTGCTCATTGAACTTGAGTTGTGACCTCTACGAGGTGGTTGTACAGAGTTATGATTCTTGTGGGTTGTCAGGACTCTGACTTGACCTTGTTGGGTTGCTAATATCTTAGCTGTGACTTGTGTTAATCTTCTTGAACTGGTTGTGATCTTGATGGTGCCTAACTGTGTTTGGGGCTGGGTATCACTGTTGGGGTTTTCACACTTGGTGACTGAGTCATATTGACTGCTACTGTATGTGCCTAACCTTTTCTCTCTCAATGTATGTCAACTGTTTCATTGTTGATCTTGTCCTTTTAGTGACAATATTTGATCCTAAAAGTATCTGAGTATAAGGCTGATTCAAACCAGATATGAACCGGCATTGTTATTTATTAGTTGTCGGTCATTAGTTTGTTTTTTGTACTATATTATTGTTTATGTTCTGTACATTGCATTTTATGAAGTGGATCTCAAGGACCAACTTTAACATAGTGACCATCGAAGTGTTAAAGTTAAAAGAGATGAAACTTATGTTTTCTAAATTTATCTTGCCTTGCTACATTTGTACCAATTTTGGGGTTGAGTATCACTTCTAGGGTTTTCACACTTGGTGACTGATTCATATTAACTGCTATTGTATGTGGGGCAGAGTATCACTGTTGTGGTTTTCACACTTGGTGACTGAGCCATATTGACTACTACCCCATATTGATCTACCCCATTTAGATCAGTTTTTTGTTGAGCAATATGTAATTTTTAAAATTTCTGGTTGTTAAACATCTGCTAGATTATAAATTGTTTTTCTTGGATTTGAACTTTAGAATTCATAGTTTAAGGACATATATAATGTAATGTGTATATGATTGCAGAGAATGATAGGATGTAGCATAGAGTAATATTGAAAGTACTTCAAATCCATCCCATTTGGATTATATTTTCTGAACACTTTGAAGTGGGCGACCAATAAATCGTTTGAGTAGCTGGGTTGATGATAGTTAGCAACTTAGAGGAATGAGTGTCACTACGATAGAATTAGGAATTGAGGATAATTTTGTTTCTCAGTTATAAAGGGCTCAACTAGTTGATGACACAAAATCAGGTTAGGCCCATGATGCCACCAGATCACAGGAAAAAGGTGATGCTACTGCCTCACAAGTTGTAGATGTTGGTACTGTAATGATAGAAACTTCAAAATCATAAGATAATGATATATAGAGAACCAAGGAACGTAATCAATCCCATGTTGAAGATAATACAATCTATCATCCTTTGTCGACCATCAGATACTCAAAGTTGTGTATTAATCTTTTTTACCATTATAGAGGACTCTGTAAGTTAGGTTCCCAAATTCTTAAAGGGTTCTAGCTCAATGGAAGAGCGCCTTCCTTACAAGCAGGAGGTTGGTGGTTCGATTCCTCCATGACCTAATGATACTATAATATCGGTTAAAAACAACTAAATTAGTAAGCAAAAAATAAGAGATAGGTGACCAAACAAAATGACCAAAACTTGTATATAAAATTACTAAAAATGACTAAATTAGTGACCAAAACATGAGAGATGCGAAACTAGACATTAAAAAGGATGCAACACGTGGTGGTAATGATGAAGCCAAACATGGCGTTGATATGGTAGAAAAATAAGATTTTACTTTGGATGCAAAAGATGGCACTACATAGGAAGCAAAATATGGTGCAACAATAGAAGAAATATTTGGCGTCATTTTGGTAGCAAAACACGATGCAAAAAAGGAAGAAAAAATTTATGCAAATTTGGAAGCGAAAATTGGCACATATTTGGAAGTGAAACATGGTGAAAAATGGGATACTAAAGTGGTAGCAAAAATGGATGCAATATTGGATGCTAACATGGTGCTATTAAGGACACAAATATGGCGCTAACAAGGGTGTCATTTAAGAAGCAAAAGAAGACACTCGCTAGGAAGCAAAATATGATGTTATTTAGGAAGCAAATGTCGACGTTGTTTAGGAAGCAAAGTTGGACGCTATTCTGGAAGAAAACCTCAATGTTGTTTAGAAAGCAAAGTTGGACACTATTCTGGAAGCAAACCTTGACGTTGTTTAGGAAGAAAAGTTGGACGCTATTTTGGAAGTAAAAAAAGAGACGTTATTTTGGATGCCATAAAGGATGCTATTTAGGAAGCAAAAAAAGGCGTTTTTTGAGAGGCTTTAAGTTTTGTCCATGACACGTCCCATTTAGCATCTATTTTTACCACTAAATGTAAAAAAAAATTACACTAAAAAGGGACGCTAAATGGGACGCTAATTCCAAGATTTGTTGTAGTGTTTCCTCCTTGGCAATTATTTGACCCTTAGCATCAATTTGACAAAATCTCATGAATATGGAAAATATGATTAGGCCATTGTGACTCAATAAAAAATTTGGGACATGACAAATCCTCCCTCCCCAATATTTCTTGTCCTCAAGCAATTTCAAACGTGGGTGTTGAAGAACCTACTTTTTGTATGATTCTTTGAAGTTGCCATTGAGTTGCCCAACTTTGAGTCTTTGAGATTCCATGAAGATTTTAAAGAGGAACCACCATGGTTGCTGCTGCACTACTCTGCTTAAAATCACTTTATTAAGTGGGGAATCCATCTCCCATACTACTTGTTTCCCAAAAAATTTGAAATCAATGGGACTAAAAACTATCCAAGGGTCCCATTGCTTGTATTGCACCCCAACAATTAAGAGTGCTCTCCAACCCATACCATTAGGAAAGAGAATTCCGGGATCCCATTTTCTTGTATGAATTCTTCCAAACATCATGATTACATAATATATATCATCAAAGTACATAACAACATAATAAATATGTACATCAAGGAGGTGCCTCATCAAAAAATCATGAAAGTGCTTATACCTCCAAGTAAGTAGACCACCATTTGCCAAGTGCATACAAGCTTCAAGTGACCAATCAAATCTGCTCCAATGACATAGGTGATGATCCCATGTCCTATAATTCTGCTCCAAAAGGATGTGATATGCATCAAAATATTCAGCCATGTATTCTTTCATCCAAGAAGTGAATGAAGAATCTACACTAAAATCTGAACCAAATAATGAGCAAAAAAAACAAGGAGACTTCAAATGACTCAAAGAAGTCTCACCAATTCATCCATGAATGAGAGAATCATAAGGATATAACAAAGTATGTGACTGGAAACAAAAATTTTCTCCAATCATAAATCTATTCACCCTAGTGTTGGATGAAGTTCCTCCAACATCAAATGAACCAAGTGTTGAGCAAGAAAAACCATGAGTCTTCAAGTGACTCAAATGCATATCATAGGTGCATCCATGTAGATGTGCAAGATCATAAAGTAACAAAGGATGCCGCTGAAAATGTAAATAAGAATGTGCTCCAATCGTGTCATCATAAAAAGTAAATCTAGGAGTTCCATACTCCTCATGTGGCACTGTAAATAAGAACCCTTTCACCCATACTTCATTGAGACTAATGTTGCAAAATATGGAATTGTAGGATGTAGGAGAATGAACTAACTCACCCAAATGATCAAAAAGTGCATAAGTTTCATCATGGGAATGATCCATATTGGTAGTATCATGCATCTCCTTCAAAAGTGTGAAACTTTTGTCATAGATTGGTTCCAATGTAGAGGAATCATGCTCTTCTTTAAAAATTGTATAACCTTCATCTAGAGACAATTAAAGTTCCTCTTACACCACATCAAGTGTTTGGATCTCTTCAAGTTCATCTTCAAACACATCAAGCACATTTAAAATTCCATATTTCTCATGATCCACCATGTCATGAGAATCCTCCAAACAATATGCCATTTAACAATCTGAAACATAAGAGGAAAAACAAGTATTGTAACTTTTCAAAAAGTTGCTTATTTTGAATTGTGAGCTTATTATTATCCTCATTATTCTTCAAGTATGCATCATGTAACAATTCATTAATCTCAAAAAAATTGTTTCTATAAAAAATAAAAGACATGAAATTACCTTCAATGTTGCACATTACTCTTTGAATCTTCTCCATGTCTTCAAGGAAGGATGGATCCTCCAATGAAGAAATTTTCCAACAAGAATTTGTCACCAATGCTTTAGAGTCATGTAGTATTCTAAGGTGATCTTGGATATTATTTTCATTCATCTTAAATGACCCTTCAAGAAAATGAGGATCTTGCAAATGAACCTCCTCATCTTCTTCCTTCTTCCTTGGACCAACTTCATGAAGCTCAAGTGGTGATGGGGAAGTTGATATTGTTTCTTCTTCAACTACCACAACGTCTTCATTTTCATGTTTACAAGAAATTTTTCTTGCAGCAAAATTTTGAAATCTGATCTCTATGTTACCAACATAGATTCGTGAGCACCCATTAGTAGGTACCACTTCATAGTTCAAGCATCCATCAGTAGATGCTCTTTGTTTCATTTCCAAGGTAGAATGTGTCTCAAAATGATCTTCAGTATTTTCAATAGAAACTTCTTCATACTCATGTGATGTCTCTTCATCTTTTTCAGAGTCACTTGGTAGTGAATTTTGATCCTCTTCATGTACTACTTCTACTTCACCTATTTTAGAACTAGGTGGTTCATGTGTCTCCTCCTTTTGCTCCTTCAAGCAAGCTGGTGCATTTTACCCCTTGGTTTTATTAAGATCAATATATTTTTTTCAACCTTGGATAGCCAACAATTCAAATCCTTTCATAATATTCTTGGTCATGTCTTCAAATATAGGTTCCATGATTTTTATTTGCTCCTCGCCATCATATGAGGTTCCCTTTTCATCCCTAGTCATAGTTTCCTCTTCAATAAAAGCACTTTTGGGTTTCAATATCTAATGGTGGTCCATAACTTCTTGTCCTCATAAATATCAGACCACATCAGGTTCCAATATAATTCTCTAATACCACTGTAATGTCCCTTTTTGAAAAAATTTATTAAATAACCAATTTTTCACTTTTTTCCCTATTTCAACCTTTGACTAGTTTTGATGTCTAGGTCTCCAAATTGACCCAAATGCTCCCAAATATTCTAGGAAGGTATATGAATGATATTAATACTTGAATATTATGTTCAGGGAATATTTATGACCCTATAAAGGCTTCTGCAAGCTTGTTTAAGATTCTGTTCGAGGTAGGAGTTTTGACTAGTAATTTGGGGTTATAATTCCCCCATAATGAATATTGAAAAATGGCTTCCCAAATGCACTCAAGACAACTCAAATTTCTGAATGGAATCATGGGAAATGTAAAGGAAATCAATATTAACTCATATGCATCACTATTCAACTTTTAATTTCTGCTATAACTCCCTTAAATCATATGCAAAAAGACTAGTTTCAACCTTGGGGGGAATGATAGGAAAACTTCTCCAAATGCTATGAATCTCAACAAAATAACTCCAAATTATTATTTACTGAAAATTAAACTCATATAATCCATTAATAACATTCCATGCATACATAAACCATCAGTATTTTACTTATCCATTCGAATCTATTAACATTATATTGGTTCACAACAAGGTAGTGGGGAAATGGCATTGTTTCTTCATTGTTTAACATTTATATATGAAATATTTTGGGTATTTCTTCCTAAGAGTATTCTGAACTTTTAAATACATAAATATCATTCCATTCATCCATAAACCATCAGTATTTTACTTATCCATTCGAATCCATCAACATTACATTGGTTCACAACAAGATAGTGGGGAAATGGCACTATTTCTTCATTGATCAACATTTTTACATGAAATATTTATGTATTTATACCTTAGAGTATTTTTAAATTGAAATACAGATAATTTACATTATAACATAAAATAATGGGGTATTATAAGCTTCCCCAAAGAGATCAATAACTTACCCAAAGCGCAATCCCTCCATGAGCAAGAATATGCCATAAAAACTGGAAATGGTTGAGAGAAAGTGTTGTGATAAAAGGAACCACAATATTCCCTATAGCTTACAACTGCACATACAAATCCATTAAATCTCCATGAATTACCGGAGTGGCCTCTCCAAACACCAACTTGGATGGGGATCTTTCACCTTTGAAATTGGCTAAGGCAAGAAAACTAGTCATCCACTGGCTCTCACAATTCACAAATGAACAAAATTAATTCTCTTGGTTTATTTCTGTATTTTATAAACATCCTTATCCTTCTAAGTTTACCAATCCATCCACAAACTCAATCTAATTCGAATTTGTGTGTGGGCTCAAGATTTTCCATGTGTCCTCCCTTTCCTAGCCTTCCATCTTCCCCCAATTTGAGTAGGAACCCATTGAGCTTCCCCAAATCACATGAGCACCCTATTTGATGCTCTATTTTGACCTGGCATGTCATATATTTCATATTTCATACTTCAAATATGATTTGTGTCATAAGTTTCATAGCATCTTCATCATTGTTGTCATAGAGCTAGGGAATCTAGTCCAAGTGTCTCACTAGCTCCAAAATGACTCTTCCTCTCCCATGTAAGTTAAATTTCCTTCTAAATTCAACATATGATGCATATGGACAAGTGTATTATCCTTCTAAATCATCCAAGAACATTTAGGATTCCCATGGATTTGAAATTGCAAGAGGAGGATGTCATGTGGCACATAAATTCTAGCTTGTGTGGGCCCCATAGTCTCCATGTGTCTCCATGATCCATTGCCACTTCAATTTTCTCATGTATTTATTTAATAAGACCCATTATTAAATATTTATTCCATTCTAATTTCTAAACATCATTTATTTTCCCCCTCATTCCAAATCCCAAAGCTTCCACCCCCAACCTAGGAAACTAGTAATTTTCCTCCTTGGCAATTATTTGACCCTTAGCATCAAATTGTCAAAATCTCATGAATATGGCAAATGTGATTAGGCCATTGTGAACCAATGCAAAATTTGGGACATGACGTTGATATTCTTCAAATAACCAATATCAAGGGGTCAAGTAGCCTCCTTCAGTAGAATTATGGTCTAATTCCACCTATCACACATCTATCAAGATGCCTCCATTTGCATCTCTTTGTGGATATCTATTTTAAAAAAATATTATAATTATTGATAAGAATAATAATTTGACCTAAAAAAAGAAAGACAATGTGGTATCAAATGCCTTTTCGAATATATAAGAAGCATCTAGTTTATATTCCATTATATCTTCCATTATTGTGTGGTGGAAAGAACTTTTCCATGAGTGGCAAGCATATCATTGTACTAGACAAAAAAAGAACAATGTATAAATGAATAGAAGAGCTATATGGAACATTGGGAGTGAAAAAGAAATATCCTTTGGTACAAAGATAAAATGTTTTTATTCCCTTGTCAAATATGGAAAATAACAAATACAAATGACTCTCTAATGACAGGACATTCAAGGTTACTTAAATCATACCAAAGCATCATTTTTTATAGGGAAGGAAAGAAATATATATTCCAAAATTGTAAGAAAATGTTAGGTGCATCAATTCCATAAAGGAGAGAGTCAAGCCTCCAAGATTACATCGATGTTTACACATACCTAATGAAATATTAGAAGATATAGCAATAGGTCACATTACATGTTTACCAAAATCGAAAGTTATGGATATCATTTTTGTGGTCGTGGATAAACTCACAAAATATGCACATTTTTGTGGAACTCAAAGCACACATACTGCAAGACAAGTGGAAAAGTGTTCATGAAGTAAATTCATGAAGTCCTTGATACTTTATAAATTAATTGTAAGAGACAAAGATACAAAATTGAGTTATGGAAGATGATGGAGCAGCACTAGTCATTATTTCAATGTATCATCTAGAAATAGATACATGGTTAACAAATGTTTAGAAGGGAATCTTTATTGATATTCTTTAAATAAGCAATATCTATTAAGGTTTTATATGCTAGACTAGATATCATTAGTGTTTAATCCAAATTCACAACAGTATCATATGAAAAAGTCACTGAAAGAAACACAATCACAATATAGGCACAGTCTTTATCCTATGAAACCCTAAAGGGGAAGAAAACCCAACAAAACTTCCTCTGTATAAGATGTATAAGATAAAACCCCAAAATAGGTATTCTCCTCCTTGTTGTTCTCTCTCTCTCTCTCTCTCTCTCTCTCTCTCTCTCTCTCTCCCCTATGTGCTACTCAAGTGAGTGAGTCTGTGTTATAATGAGGAACACAGCTCCTCTATTTATACACATTATGTCAACTAACTTTGACCCTAAACAAGCCGGCCCCACTAAATTGTCTGGGCTGACTTCACCTAGGAAGACTCAAAACAATATTTTATATTATTCATTGGGGTGTTAATGACCCGACTTACAATGGAGGCTTTACCTCATGACTCTATGATGACCAATTACAATAGTAACATCCCAATGGAGGAATAATAACATCTCCTTTGGGGTATATCAGTAAAATACATTTAGAATATCCTTTGAAGTTACAATATTTCAACACTCCCCCTTAACGAGAAGGGTATTATACTGACAACATAATCATAGACTATAGGAGTAACAAGAGAGAGTATCTTGAGCAGTATCGAGGTAATACATATATATGTCAAAGGAAGTTTACAACATTCATTAGTAAATGGAACAATTACTCTTCAATGCCTTCATCTTCTACAGCACATGATCACTCGGTCCTTTTGCAGCAACACTTCGATCTTTTGATCCTTCGTAGCAGCACTTTGATCTTCTTGATCCTTTGTAGCAGCACTTTGATCTTCTCTATTCTTTGTAGCAGCACTTCGATCTTCTCGATCTTTTGCAGCAATGCTTTGATCTTCTCGATCCTTTGTAGCAACACTTCGATCTTCTTGATCCTTTGCAGTAGCACTTCGATCTTCTCGATCCTCTATAGCAGCACTTCAATCTTCTTGAACCTTTGCAGTCGCACTTCGATCTTTTCAATCCTGTCTCCATGCTACCTGTAGTACACATGATCTCTTTGTGGGATGATCAATCCCTATCACTTTAGGACATAAGTCCAAGGATGATGCAATCCTCCATCATCCTAATCCCCCTTAACTAGGAGGGTACATAGTATCGACTAACTAAATCATCTACAATTGAATGTAGATCTCGACCACACCGAGATGCAGGCCCTGTTGTCTATAATAATTCATCGTAGTTCATCCTCAGCTTCAAATATAGGACCACTCCTAAGCGAGTGTTATACTATGACATGTACATGTACATGTAGGAATACTCTCCATACAAGAGTATTGTCCGCAGTTGCAGATCTTGACCGCACCTAGGTGTCGGCCCTCATCATAGGACATTCTCAGCTTGTTAGAGCTAGGACCACTCCATGCGAGTGTTATTTTATAGTGTCTGTGAGGACTCATCATAGAGAATCCTTAGCACTAAAGAAAGGAACACTGCCAAGCAAGTGTTATTCTATGGCATCTACATATAAATGTAAGTACACTCTCCATGCAAGAGTAATGTTTGCAAAGAAGATCTCGACTGCACCTAAGTGTCGACCCTATCATCCGTGAGGAATCATTGTAGGACATCCTCAGCGTGAAATATAGAACCATTCACAAGCGGATTTTATACTGTGATGTCCACAAATGAATGTGGGTACTCTCCATTTGAGAGTAACGTATGCATGGCCATCCTTAGCTAGTAAGGACCACTCTCATGAACAGAGTGTTATACCTGCAAGACGATACTCAAGAGAGGATACTATCGTCCACAAGTGAATGTCGTACCTTGTCATCATCTTCAGACATGCTATGCCTCTTTCATACTGGAGATTCACTATCATCCGTCATTGATTACAGTCTTATCATCACTCCCCATTTCTAGGAGGATCCATACCATCAGCCTACTCCCCCTTTGTCTGAGGAGGGTTCATATATTCAACCTATTCTTCCTTTCTGAAGAGGGTCCATATCTTCGACTTGTTCCTCCTTTCCGAAGAGGGTCCATATCTTCATCATGGAGTAATATTGAATATATTACCATTCATTATATAAAGAGGTGGAAAATCATTTATCCCACATGTATTTTGGGATGTTATTCTTCCATACCTCTTGGTATATAATAGAAATGACAGAGAGTTTTTGGGCATATTGAATATTGCATATTAAATGCATTATGATGTTATTTTAAAGTTGTGAAGCATATGTGGGGTGGATCTCTCTTTTAAGATTGGATATTTCTAAAAATAAATAGAGGACCAAGCCTTCCATGGATGTTTCCTCCATTTGAGGTTTTACCACGTATCTATGGTGTATTGTTCTCTTGTTCTTACATGATTATTATTGCTTGTAGGGTATAAGTATATACTAGTAGATATTTACTATTGATTTACATGTGAGTGTAAATATATTGTTGTATGTTTATGAATATTCTCAATATTCTAACATGGTATCAGAGCTAGTTGATATGCTCTACTTTCTTCGATAATTATTTGAATTTTTTTATAGCAATGATTATTCATTTTGAGAGTTGGGTTCACCATATTTTGTATATTTGGCACCCGATCTATCATATCCAAGTGGTGTTTTCTTAGATCTAGTCATTTTGTTGCATATTTATAATAATAATAATAAAACGTACACCTCACCATTAATTAAAAAAAAATCAAGTTTTTCTTGATATTTTTTGTAGATATAAAATGAAAAGTATTGTATACTAATCTAGCATCAATCTATCTGTTGCTTATAGATGTGGTGTTTTATCTATTTCTAGTTCAGGTTATTGCATGTTTCCATTTAGATGGCTTTGATGTCATTTTCAGTAATTTTTCTATAGTTTTTGGGTATTGACAAACATATACGCGCCATATACACAACCAGGGAGAGTATATGGACCCTACAATGGACCAGAGTGCACATGCCATTTTTTAGGCGAAAGTTTTGAGTTTCCACAATTTTAGTTTGTTGTTTTCTACATTTGAGATTCAAATCTATCGGTTAGTTACAGGAAGGTTTTGGCATTGTTGAGAACTTCCTGATTTGTATCGATTTTCTTCTTTTGCATCAATTTAGTTTTTGCATTTAAGGGTTTGAGTTTAATCTCACACTATGATTTTAGAAGTTTTTTATGTTCTCACACTAGTTGGATCTATCTATCTCTCTTGGAAGAGAAAGATGATTGATTTGCTTAGGAGTAAAAATCTTTGGAGATTAGCTAAAGATGGACAAATGAAACCAACCAATGCAAATGAGTTGGAAATATGGGAAGATCGATGTGATCAAGTAAGAGGACTCATTGGAAAAATGGTTTTAGATAGTTTACATGTACACCTTGAGGCTTAGGATATTCCTATTGAAATATGGAAAACCATAGCTTCTTTATTTGATAAAAATGATGATTGAAGATAGAAGAGGAACTACGTTAAGAATTATGAAACTTGACATTTTGATCCCTACTCTGGGATCATCATTAGGAGACCAACAAACCTTGAGTGAGATTAAGATTTCCCAAGATCTTGATGTATATATAGGAATGAAATTTGGAATTATTCATGTAGAGAAGGGTCGGCTTTGTAAAAAAGTTTTGGAAGGAGAGGAGACATATATAAAGCCTACAATTTTGAGGTTATTATTTTATTAATATGAAATAGTATTGTGGTAGTAAATTTAATAATAATAAAAATGATGATGTTTCTACTTACTATCTTGAAAAAAGAATCCATGAGTTAGACCCTAAATATTTTGATAGAATAGATTTTTGTATTGTTGAAGTTCAAATATTGAATGAAAAATTAAGTAATTGTGGTTTTGATTACAAGAAGAATGATAATGCTCTTACTATTCTTATTGAACAAAAGTTACCTTCATGTTATGATTTGTTCATCCAAACTAGGAATAGAGCTATTAAAATGTATAAAATAACTTTGAAACTTGATTTTGAAGACTTTTGTAAAGGTTTGATAAATGAAGAAGATATATTAATTGCTAGTGGTCAATTATTTAATAATATAGTTCTAATGGCACAAAGTAAAATGAATCCTAACAGGATTTTTTTAAATTCTGAACCACATAATCAAGGATATACTTCTTCTAATGATGATTCGTCTAACATGGTGTCTATAAAAAACAAAGTGTATAACCCTTGTAAACATTGCGGAAAAACCAACCACCGTGAAAATATTTGAATTAAATGGAGACGTGAACTTGCAACAAAAAAATGTCCTCTAAATAATAGTCAGTATCCCTGTGTGCCTATTTTGTTCAACTAAGTAAGTCATCTTCTAATATGGAATGTATAATGGATTCTAGTGCATCTAAGAATATGTATGGTACAACTTCTTTATTAATATTTATGACACTAAAAAGCACATAGAATATAAAGTATCTATAAGTGATGGTAATCATCTTTCAATTTTAGGATATGGTAATGTTGATATTATAATGGTACTTTCGAATATGTATTTCATGTTCAAGGAACACCCATCAACTTGCTTTCTATTTATCGTGCATGTCAAAAAGGTTATAAATTTGAAGCTTGGCCTAATAAGTATGTGCTAAAAGATATCAAACAAAACTTCAGAATTGTTTCTTCTGGTTCTGTTGATCACAATGCTAGATTATATAAGTTTATTGGTTTTAATTCAAGCAAAAATCAACCCTTTTATTCTTGTATTGCTCACAATGATGAACTAAGTAAATTATGGCATGAAATATTAGGTCACTTGAATTATGGTAAAATGCAAATGTTGTCTAAAATGGTATATATCTTATCGTTAATTTCTTCTACTAAAGGTATTTGTGAAGGTTGTGTACTTGGTAAACATCATAGGGAAATGCTTGATAAAGGTAAGGCTTGGTGTGTTAATGAACCATTGCAACTAATTCATAGTGATATTTGTGGTCCTCTTGAAACTCCCTCTTCATCTCATGTAGTCTATTTTCTTACTTTTATTGATGATTATAGTCGTAAATCTTGGGTTTATTGTTTTTAAACATAAAGTGAAACCTTTAGTATTTTTCAAGAATTTAAATCCATGGTTGAGAAAGAATTTGGTAATAGTATTAAGACTTTGAGAATTGATAATGGGGAGGAATTCATTAAGAAATAATTTAATGCATATTTATCTAAGTTTGGTATTCAACATTAAAATATTATTCCTTATACACCTCAACAAAAAGGAGTAGCTAAAAGAAAGAATATAACTTTGGTTGAAATGGCTAGATGTATGATTTATTCTAAAGGATTACATAAATGTTTTGGTGTTAAAGTCATTTGTTGTGCTATCTATATCTTGAATAGAGTACATACTAAAACAATTTTGCAAGTTACTCTCGAAGAAAAATGGAATGGAAAGAAACCTTATATTAGTAAATTTAAGGTTTTTGACAGTGAATGTTGGGTCGCATCTCGGATGAAAAATGGAAAAAGTTAGAACCCAAGTCTCACAAGTGTTTTTTCATTGGTTATTATGAGGAATCCAAATCGTATATGTAGTTTGATCCTTCTACTCAAGGTATCATCATTAGGTGAGATGTTCACTTCAATGAAGTCTCTCCTCCTCCTGAATCTATTGATCCAGGCTCATGTTACCTTGAAGTTTCCTTCACCTTATGTTGCTCCTATATCAGTTACTTCTTATGCTCCTTTTGTGCCTATTTTTTTATCTTGGTTCTCCTCTTCTTCAATTCCTCCTCCTTTTGCTCGAGTTACTAAAATGAACACAATAAGAACTATTATTTCTCTTATTGCATCTTATCAATGAGAAATACACCAAGTGGATGTCAAAAGTGTATTTTTGAATGGTAATCTTCATGAAGACATTTATATGAAACAACCACCTCATTTTACTATTGTTGAAACTTCAAGTTTGGTATGCAAATTGAACTAGTCTTTATATGGTCTAAAACAAGAACCTATATGTTGGTGTGCAAATATTAATGTCTATTTATTGAAGAATGGTTTCAAGAAATGTGTGTCTGATCCAAATCTGTATGGGAAGAAATTTAATGATGATTTTCTCATAATTGTACTTTATGTGTATGATCTTATTGTCACCAACAGACAGCTTACACTTATACAAAAAATGAAAAATAATCTGAAGGATGAATTTCAAGTGACCAATTTAGGCCTACTGCATTATTTTTTGGGTCTGCAGATTTGGCATATGGATAATGGTATATTTTTGTACTAACCTAAGTATGAGACATATTTACTTACTCGATTTTGTATGAGTGATTGTAATCCTTCACCTACACCATATCAGTCCAGTCTAAAGTTAACTCTTGATTGTGACACTCCTCTTGTTGACGCCACATTGTATCGTCAACTAGTGGGGATTTTGATATATTTGACACATAGTAGACCAAATATCTCTTTTGCAATTAGTACCATTTCTAGGTTTATGCAAAAGCCTCATCAAAATAATTGGACAACGACAAGGAGGATTCTCATATATTTACAGGGGACATTGCATTATGGTGTGTTCTATTCTAATATGGCTAACGTCTTAGTTATACAAATATTGATTGAGCATGGGATGATTCGTATCGAAGGTATAATGTAGAGTACATCCTTCATCTTGGTTCAAGTTCGATTTCATGGTCTAGTAAGAAGTTGTGAACTCTTTCTCTTTCTTCTTGTGAAGCAAAGTACATGGAAGCTAAGGAAGAAGCTAAAGAAGCAGTGTGGATCCTACATGTGACAATCAAAGTGCCATTCAACTTTTGTACAATTCACTGTATCACTCCATGACTAAACACATTGAATTGGATACTCATTACATTTGAGACCTTGTTGCAGATGATGTTATTTGTTTGGAGTATTGTCCCACATAAAATCAAGTAGCTGGTGTCTTCACCAAATCCATGATAGAAGCAAATTTTGTGTATCTTCTTAGTCTGTTGGGAGTTAGGAAATTTGTCATTAAGGGGGAAAGCTAGCATAATGACATCTTCCTCCATTTATGTGTTGTTCTCCTAGTCATCATTTAGGGGAAGTGTTGGAATGTGTAATTTTAATATTACATGTGTAATGATGTCTAGTATGGTGTCATAAGATGTCTTATATAGTATTATAAGGCATGATAACTCTAATCTTATGTAAAAAGGAGTTATCCCACATGAATCATGGAGTAATATGATCCTATTACCATTCGTTATATAAATATGTGGAAAATCATGTATCCCACGTGTATTTTGGGATCTTATTCTTCCATACCTCTTAGTATATAATAGAGGCGAGGGAGAACCTTTGGGCATATTGAATATTGCATATCAAATGCATTTTGATGTTATTGCAAAGCTTTGAAGCATATGTGGGGTGGATCTCTCTTGAAATATTAGATATTTCTAAAGATAAATTGAAGACCAAGCCTTTTGTGGATGTTTCCCCGTTTGGGGTTTTACCATGCATATGTGTTCTCTTGTCTCTTGTTCTTACATGATTATTATTGCTTGTATGGATAGAAGTCTAGACTAGTAGATCTTTGCTATTGATTTACATGTTAGTGTAAATGTATTGTTGTATGTCTATGCATATTCTCCACATTCTAACACTTACATCAGGGGAGAGATCTCATGTTTGGCTCATGATCACTTGAGCTAACCCTTAGATTTTTTTTCTTCTAAATTACAGAACATAACTTTTTTTCTTCTTTATTTACTTTACATCATACATGTCAATGACTCATCTACACTCCACTATAAAATGTGCCTCATTTAGTGGTTGGGATGAGGCACCACCATGAAAACAACGTAGGTCCAAACACTGTTGGGTGTCAACTCCTTATGTGTGTGTGATGGAAAAGATTTGGCCTACTAGATTTAGTGTCAAGTTGTTATGTGTGTGTGATGGAAAATGATTGGCCTACCGTATTTGGTGTCAAGTTCTTATTTGTGTTTGATGGAAAATGTTTGGCCTACTAGATTTGGTGTTAATTCCTTATGTATGTGTGATGGAAAATGTTTGGCCTACTATATTTGGTTTCCCTCCATTAGCAAAGAGACTTAACACACTTTACATAAACTAGGTTGATTTAAATGGACAATAATAAGATACTTTATTATTTATCCTTTACCTTTTAATATGATGCCTTTACCATTTAATATGATGCCAATTTTTATTTTGAAGATGGTACCTAGGTGTTGTGCCTGCAACGACTCCCATGTAATTTCACCCCAAAAGAAAAATTAATGGGCCCTCTTTTTAAAATTTTGGCTAAGTATAGATGAGGAACAACAAGACTCAAAGATCAAAATTGTTTGGATGTTTCTATACTCGTCTTTACTTGAATAAAACTCCCTCAAATTTACCTAATTTACTTAATTCATTTGCTTGAATAGAAATTATATGTATTTGATGAAATGTTAAATTGCACTTTATTTTGGGGCTGACACATCGAACCTTTTTTATTGGGATATCTTCCAATGCATAAATTTCACCTCCAGTAGGTTTTCCCTTAATAATTGGACTTTCCTCATCAAGACATTACTCGACATAAAAAAAATTGGAACTCTGATGATCACCTCCAATAAATCTCATCATCAGGATACCAATCCGATAAACAATCTAAATAAACTTCAAGATACACTATTTGCACTCCGATGAACTAACTTGATATTGTTCTATCAGACTACCTTATCAGGTTAATCCCTAGTGCACTTACTTGAAAACCCTAATACTCAAACTCTAATACACTAGTTATCTAATCCCATCAAAATTAATCCCAGAAACACATCGTTGATGAGTTTATGTGGTCCTAGCAATTATGATCACCCCAAACACAAAGAAGTTGTTCTCTGATACATTGATATTAGAGCCATGAAATCTTTCCCCCATTTAAACTTTGAAACCACTACCTTTTTGCAATAATAAACTATAGTGTTTCATTCTAATTCTTGATTGGAGGTCCTTTGGTCGAGCTAACTGTCAACTTTTAATGAGATCATATGATTTCCATTGATTGCTTTTACGAGGGGGTTGATTACTTAAATTATGCTTTTTATTAAGGTATATTTACCTTGTGTTTTTTTATTGGATTTGAACAGTTTCGGTCATGATCCTTGATGCCTAATGACATATTGATGGTTTTTGTATAGACTATCTCGACCTAATTTCAGTTTGATGTCCAATATAACCGCATCTTCTCTCTTATCTTATGACATGTGTGTGGATCATATATACTTACTTGGATGAGGATCGTTTCTTTGAATACTTTTAATAGTTGGCATCCCTTATTTTTCTTAAGATTGAAATGGAGATTGACTTTCGATTGATGGTTTGTTTACCTCGATCTTGGCTTGCTACTCTGACTTGTGAAATGTTCTTCATATTACTCATGCTTATCAAACTATATTCATCTTGCTTGGATTCCTTGAAATAAGTTTCCACATTAAACTTATCCTAAGCTTCAATTATGCATGGTAACATGTATATTAAATTACAAATAGTAGAAGAAGGATATGAAATGTCATAGGGAAGCTTTTGGGATTAGGGCTAATTTGATTTTCTTTAAGAAGATTAAACAAGGTATGATGAGGGTAAATTTGCATATATTTGGAAGATATTGGAGTTCTTAAGATTAGAGATACTCGGTCTATTTAGAGTATGGTGTGTCATATCATTTAAGTTTACTTGTTTTCACCTAATTAATATTATTTCCACACTTTCTTTACTCTTCTAAAACTATTTCGTTTCTCTGGTTGAGTTAAATATAGCTTTCAGCATTTTAGTCAATGATCTAGTTTTGCACTTAATTAAGTTTATTAAAAGCTTTGGTGTATACAATTAAAAAAGAATTTATTTAGTAAAGATAATCTACTTATTAAAAGATTACACCTTAAAGATTAAAAACAAACATGTAGGTTCTAATATGAATGATATATCACATTTTAAGAAGCTTGCATTTTCATTATATATATATATAACAAAATTTTGCACATTAAATAGTTTAATTGTTTATCTTAAAACTGAGGTTACTCAACTCTCGATATTGTGAATTATTCACTATCTTGACTTAGAATGTCATGGGATTATTATAAGACCTAAAACAAATAGTCAAAACATAAGTTATTATTTTTTGATCATTTTTGAATTTCACTTTGAAGCTTCATTAAATGATTCTCACATCTTTAAAATTAAGAGGTTTAGAAGGGTCTTATAATTTATTAAAGTTTCTTTATTCACAATTACGAGTAAGAAACAAATAATGTGGTAGGAAAAAATGGAAATAAAGTGTTAGGTAAAATAGACAAAATAGGTTTATTGTTATTTTCCATGGTTTTAGGTGTTCCATGGTATTTGCAAATAGTATTGCATGTGATGAGGCCTAATTAACGGTTAGAATGACTCCATTGTAATTGTTTCTTATACTATATATTTTTTCATTTTATTTTTCTGACATAAAAGTAAATACAACAAGATTAAAAGCAGTATAACTGCTTATTCCCTGCCATTTAACAAGAAGTTGGTATTAACAAATTGTTACAGACAATTGAGATAAAGATTGAAATTTGCAAGAAGTTGGTACTAACAAATTGTTATTGACAATTCATATAAAGATAAAGATAGCCTTTGTTATTGACAATTGACATAAAGATGGAAACCAAATTATTATTAACAATTGATATAAAGATTTAAATATGATAGACGAATGCCTTGTAAAAATACAAGCATCACAAAGTTAGGTTAATTGGACATGCAATATAACAAGGCTGACATTTTTATTGAGAGGTTTAAATATCAATACAATGGTTTAGCTTGTGAAAAATAGTCATTGTCAACGTGGGTAGTTGCAGAAAGATCAAAATTATATATCAATAGGAAATTGATTTACAACTACATACATTTATATTATAATGACAAAGGAGTATGTTCTATTATAATTCCATTACATTACGTGTCGTTTTCTTGTATGATGCTCGTGCTCGAAGACCATAACTAACTATATGTCCACATAGTGTCCACTTTTACATTTAATACTTGCCTTTGATAGATCAAGTTATGCTACGCAACATGCACTAGGCATATTAAATCTAAAGAAAACAGTTGATCATAGAATCTATTAAGTTATCAACGCAGAAAAGTGTCAATGTGATAAGATGGGCCTTGAAAGTTGCATTACATGATTTTGGGCACATTGACAAGAGCCCGTGAGCTCATATAATGCAACAAGATCATTACAATATTAACGAACTAAAATAAATTCAAATCTATCTCATATACTGGGTATATATTTAGGAAGAGAAAGTGTTGTAAAAGACCGTGCAATAGGATTTCATTTTCATTATAATGGAGTGGTTCACGGTTGTCTGGAATTCATTTTGCTGTGTCATTCCAGCCGTATTTCAATTTTTTGGATTCTGACTTTAATATCGCCATAATATTTTTGCATTTAATAGTATTTTTAGGTCATAATATTTTCTAATTTGTTTATATTTAGGATGCCAATATTGCGTGTAGTGTATGCGGTTCCAGTATGAATTAGCTCAAAAGATTTCTATTGTCAGACCTTTATTTAGATTTTGTGTACAATTGATAACAAGCACCTCCTTCCATAGGATCTCTGAGGTCTCCTATTATGACGTCGAATCGTTCATCGATGTTCTCGAGCTTAGCCCTGCCTGGAAGAATTTGGATTAAAGATTAAACTTATAAGTATAAAGTATAGTTTGAGAAAATAAAGCATTAAAAATTAGTTACCTATCATTATTGATAACGATCTCAAGGCAAGTGGCCAGAACTGCATAACGCTTCATTTGCGGAAAAAATCAACAACATCGTAAAAGCAACGTTTTATTTAAGTCCAGACAAAATTTAAAATAAAAGTAATAAAACAATAAATTAATGGAGATGCACGGTTAGACCTTATCGATGTCATCACCACTTTCTTGACGTTCTTGTGTTGTATTACCTCCTGAGCTGTGGATCCTCCGTCGCCTCCCAAGTCCCATGATGAAAACGCTTTTGAGGCTGAAATCACACACCATGACTACAAATTAGAATCATTACTAAGGGATGAGGGATATTAGCATCTGCAAATTACTTAATTACTTACAAACGAGCACTCGATGCACTAGTAATTTGTGATAGGGTTTCTGGTCGTCACTTAATATAAAAGCCTTCATTTAATGGTGTAAGTAGAAAAATAATGACAACATTCATGGACACAATTATAATACAATTATATATATATATATGTGTGTGTGTGTGTGTGTGTGTGTGTGTGTGTGTGTGTGTGTGTGTGTGTGTGTGTGTGTGTGTGTGTGTATGTATGTATGTATGTACGTATGTATGTATGTATGTACGTACGTACGTACGTATGTATGTATGTATGTATGTATGCTAAGAACTTGAAAACTTTTTTTTAGGTTTATGATGAGAGGAGGTTTAAGCAGTCAAGATTGAAACCTCCATCCTTGGCTTGGCTTGAACCCTGTCATCAAGTAGGTAACCGTAGGTATCATTAGGTAGGTATTCGTTGTCAAGTGTGGAAGCATGGAAGTCACCTGGATATAATGAATGTTTACCACGGGGATTTTATTGGTTCTTGATAATAATGGAGGTGCCATAATTAAGGCCATAGATTCTGTAAAGGGGAACAATAGTTGTAGCTAGAACTTTAAATAGATTTATCGATCTTTATTGAAAAGTGACAGAACCCTACTACCAGTAAATTTGTAAGATTCATGATTTTATTTTACTTATAATTGCTTATTCACTTTTTAAAGAAAATAATAATAAAAAACTAGTCCCCATATTTACTAAATGAGAAATAATAGTCCACGATTCAAGAAGAGATGATCTAGTCCACTATTCAAGAAGAGAATTTAATATATGCACAAATATAGTCCACAATTCAAGAAAAACTAGTTTCTCATAGGCATTTTGTTTCGAAATATTTCAATCATTATCACAAATATCTCACAAATGGCTTCTTTGACAAGAACATTGGTGCCATTGTCATCTGGCTACAACCTTCTCTTAAGTTGTAGAAGCAATCTCTTATTCTGTGTTGGGTAAAGGACAAATTAAAAGAGATCTAGAGGAGACACTGTGAGGGAACATTCATGATTCAATGTTGCTCTATACATAACCATTCAGCAAGGTAAATATAGGTTGTACACTATCTAGAAATATATTTAGAAATATATAAAATAAAGACTGTAAATAACCTTTTCCCTTAACGTCAATAAGGCTCGCCTATATTCTCACCTGTTTTGGCTCCACCTTTGCTAACAACATTGATGGTTGAGCCTTGTCTGTCTGTCGAGTGCTTGATTTCAGAGTTTATGAGTGCTCCTCCCATTTAGGAATTAGGTCAGGAAAACCACATTCCACATTTTGAAACCAAGCAGATCATATTGAAACCACATTTTGAAATCATGCAAACCATATTATTCACAAGAGACATTGAAATCATGCATTTATTATCTTCGTGCGGCATTATCCTTGTCTTCTAGCATGACAACACTATATCGGTAATTTTTCTTTTCAGAAGTTGCTTATCAGATTCCATAAAGCTCATTAATGAAGTCGTTTGTTCCTAAACATAGGCTTTAAAAGAATAACCTCTTATATTTTTTTCAAGGATTCAATTTAGAAGAAGGAAAATTTGCACTCTCGAGTTTTCTCACTATAGAAATAAGTTTTTAATTTTGCATTGTACCAAGTTGTATAGCATGTGCCATAAACATAGGTTTTCAAACAAAAATGCATCATAAATTTCTAAGGATTTAAACTAATTACAAGAAAAAAAGAATTTAAACTAGTTAAAGGAAAAAATGTCACATAAATGTTGAAGACTTGTACTAGTTATAGGAAATATGTCACATGAATTTTGAAGACTTGTACTAGTTACAGGAAAAATGTCACATAAATTTTGAAGACTTGTACTCAAAATGAAGGAAAATAATTTTGAAAATAAACTACATGTTTTGAAAGAAAAATATTAGATATATTTTGAATCATTTAAACTAAAATTGACCCAAGTTTTGAAGAAGAAGCAAATAAATATTTACACAGGTGCCACAGAAGTAAAAGGACCATTTAAACAAGAGCATGAGTATTGATTCTACAATGAGTACACCAAGGCTTGCGAGGGAACATTCATGATTCAGTGTTGCTCTATACATAACCACTGGGCAAGGTAAATATAGGCAGTACACTATCTAGTAATATATAAAATAAAGATTGTAAATTACCTTTCCTCTTAACGTCAATAAGGCTTGCTTGCTCTTGTGGACTGGCTTGTGGAAAACCTTGCGGATAGGCGCTTGTTATAGACCGAAAGTTGCAAAGCGCAGAAGTGGACGAGTTTATCAGGGGATATTTATGGAGCTGAAAAGCAATACATTTGCCACATCTCGCCTCTTCAACAATACATTGAACAACGCGGCATTCATTCCCCACGTTATAATGAAACTCACTACCAGAGCTATAATGTATCACAACCTTTGACACTATCATCATATGAGCTACCATTTTCACCCATTGTGAATTATAGGGCGGCCTAACCTCCACCAAGCATCAATCAAACTCTATTACAGGCTGCTCCAAATCAGGAATTGTACAATTGAAAGGTTTGTACACTTTAAAGTTTTTATACCTCTATGCTCATAAAAATTAGTACAATCTTCCTGAAATCAATCTTGCTAAGGAGTGAGATAAGCCCTAAGGAATGAGATAAGGATAGTCTTTTTAAATGGCGTAGGATGCATGGCCCGTGGTAGATGGAATGATATAGATGGAAGGTTCTTTGACTTCTTTGAACATATGTCGATGTTCTCGTAGTCATTTATGGAAGTTCTCAGCGTAAGAGTCATCATAGATATCGAGTTTAAGGAAGATGTCAGAAAGATAGAACAAAAAAGGTAATTTGACAATAAGAGAGATAGACATAAAACATCAAGGATATTGGTAAAATTTATGAAAAGCCATATAATACAAAACTCCAATTTAGATTGCATGGAAATCAAAACATGACCGAAAACAATATTCCCTACTTGCAAGGAATAAAAAAGGCATCCCTATTTTGCATATATTTAAATGAGATAAATAAAATCAAACATGTCCAAAAAATAAAATAAAAAAACTCGGACAAATAAATATAGATTTCCATAAAATATTTAGTTACCTAAATGTTTAATAAAGACAAATTAAAGACTAATAATTTTCATCATGAAAGGGAACAAAACAAATGTAACTGATATTGAATGCAATCAAAAAAATGAACTTATGAAACTGAAAAAAGTACATTGTAAATACATAGAAGATATTTTCCTCAAAGTAAGGAGAGAACTCATGAGAGAAAAACTGCAACAAAGGAGAACTTTTAGACCAAGGAACCTACATGAAACTACTATTAACAAAAAAAAAGATGGATTACAGTTGGTGACTTTGTTTGAATGGTATATATTGGGATTTTTCTCTATTATTATTTGATGCACTTGATTACAATGCTTAAATGGTACAAATGGTTGTAATTGTATATGGAAACCAATGTCTCAGAGTTAAAAAAAATTATTTATTGTTTATTTATATTTTCATTAATGATATAACCTATTGATAGTCGTGTGAATCATTTCATAGCAATTGTTAACACTTAAATCTCACAAACATGCGGCATTTTTGCAATTTACACAGTAAAGTTCCATCAACATATACCATGCAGCTCAATAAAGATATCATCATCATATCCAAGAAGTAATATTAGCCCATAAATGTTAAAGAATAGTCAAAAGACAAAACTACACGACCAAATATATGTTTATATGTGCGACCGTGCATATTACCAACTTGGTGTCCATGCAGTATCTGCACGGATTTTCCCTCAATAACCGCATGACTATCAAAACGATGGGATCTCAACCACCCATGATGCATTAAAGGCTCATCAAAGCTCCATCGCCTCCAAAAATTCAAAGTTGGCTCCTCATGTACTTACGCTTATTGAATTGTCCCCTTTATGTACCTTGAAGCAAGTTCATGAGGTGATGGGAATCACACTTGGATCTAGTGGTTTCTTGGCCACCTCTTGACCTATAAAAGGAATCCATGGGCATGCACCTTGAAATAATAAATTAGAGCAAGGTTATGTTTCTGGACTTGTGATTGAAGTCCTTTATAGCTCACCTCTTCCCTCTTGTTAGCATCTTCCAAGATCCCTTGCCACCTTCCTCCAAGGGGCAAGTGTTCTTCTCATTTGTTCTTCAAGCTACTTATCATCTAGTTTGGACTAGGCCTCCTTAAGGGGTATTGTCTACTTCCCTTTGAAGCTCACATCTCCTAGGTGTTGCACATGTTTGACAATTGGGCAAAACAAAAGTGGTTTGACATCTATTGGTTGTTGGAGTTTACATTCCTACTTATTGTTCTTTGCTTTTTTGTTTTTATTTTGTTTTACTTCACTAACAAACACTTGCAAGATCACTTATACCACTCCCCCTACCCATAGGGGCAAATAATATTGAAGCCTTGTTCTAGCCTATAAGGCTTTTCCCCTCACCAAGTGGGAATGATTCACCCTTGTGCAAACTTTTTCACAACAATATATATGGATACTCCACTTAATTTTAGTTCATTTATCTTAAACTAGGATGTTATTTGTTAAGTGGATAATTTCTGGTTTATTGTGCTTTGCAGGTGAAGAGGTCCATACCATTCATCCCAGGAATTTGGCCCCCATTTGGTCGTTTTATAGCTCTTTACATAAATGTGTGGATCCCGACACTATTGTTGCATAACATGTGCACTCGCTCCTTCGACAGTCATGCTATTGTGCATGTTAACATGATTCTACCCACATAGTTCTATCTATTATAGTCTGTGCGACCCCTCTATGATATACTCGCGCAACTATGCACTAGTGAGTATTTTTTGCATGTGACAATGCCTCTATCTATCTATTTTTCATGTGGTTGTAACTTTGATTTGATTTATACATGTTTTACACAATTTCACAGCCCCAATGGTTGTTCATTAATGAATTAGATATAATTAACTTACAATAGTTAGCTTATTCTATAGTAATTAGCTGACATAGCCTAAGATTAGGGAGTAAAGGGGTCTTCCCTCAAAATCTACTTAGGTAACCAACCTTGAGGATTTCAATGGGCCTCATTGTCTTCCCTCAAAGAATCTACTCTCTCAAAGTATTATCTTCACCTCACACCCTGTGTGAGCTTCATGAATCAGAAAAGGGGGAGGAGTGTGAAATACCTCCATTGCACACTTAGTTTGTTAAAAATTTATTTTGCAAGCATCATTAGAATCTTTAGAGTTGAAGTTAAATATCCATTTGAATTTACTTTATGCTCTTTATTTAATTGCAACAATCTATTTTCTTACTTCACATGCGTTTTCCCACTAGCACACACTAAGGGATCTAAAATCTCTTCCAAACTGGGTATGTTATTCACCTCACATTTCATACGATCTTGGTGAATCAAAAAGGAGGGGAGTTGTGAAATACCTCCCTTACACACCTTAACCAAAATTGGACCCATAAAATCAACACTTGTAAATGCTAACCAACTAAAATCCTCCACAGGAGGTCACAAACAATATTTTAGTTTGGTATGATTGATTGGGCTAGCCATCCAAACAATGCCCACCATTCTAGTTTCATTAGGCGTTTTTGAAACATAGTATTGTTAACTTTTAGGGTACTACAAAAATCATGTTATAAGCAAGTGTAAAAAGAAAACCTAGATCAAAAGTGCATTGTGACCAAGAAGGTGAAAGTCAAGGTATAGTTGCCTTGCTCTCCCCTATGAGTCATTCAACTCGTTGTAGGGAGACGACACTATACTATGCAAACTGAACCATTGATCCACACTTAATGCAAGATATCTTTGTGGCTAAACTTAGGGCATCACTAAGGAGAAATTGTGGGTGCAAGCTACTCCTCAAGTCGACTATTACTATGGGGAGGTGTTGCTAAGTCTTGTTGATTGGAAAATTGGCCTCATTTTCGGTAGAACTATCTCTTTATTACCTTCACTAGTTAATTGTTGCATGGATCCCATTGTCACCTGCAACTATGATTTTGGAAGACCCAGTTACATTTGAGATGAAGGATGCTAAGTATTTAGGGAATCCACATTTTATTTTCTTTTTAAATACAATTTCACCTAACTCGTAATTAAAAAGAACCTACATGTGGGCCCATTTGCACTAAAACCGACATGGCACATATCACTCACTTATTGCACCATTTTGCATCTGTTGTGGTTGGAATATTTTTGTATCTATTTAATCATGTTGATTCCCAGCATCACTCTCACTTTGTTACTAGAATTCCACCATTGAGGAACAAAACCCCACCTAAGGTAGTCCTACAAACTAAAAGACCTATCCCCTCTCTTGAGGGGTGTTTTCCCATTTTCTCTTCGTGGTTCACGAGGAATATCACTTGGTTAGGGCCGCTCCCAAGCCACATTGATTGGATCCTCCAGGAGAGGTCGCACCTTGCTTGAATCTATCTCTCCCCTTGGAGAAAGTTTGGACCCTTTTGCTTCATCCTCTCACAGAAGAGGCTCACCTTTGTTTCCACTCCACAAAGGAAATACACCGCCTTCTTCTCTCTCTTTGGGAAGAGGTCACACAAAATCTCCATCTTCAAATAGAGGGAAAATATCACTACCACATACTCCCCATTCTCCCACTCGCGAAAACAACACTCAAAATACGAATGAGGCACCTAACCCAAACCTATCATTAATGGCTAGCTTGAATCTCCATGATTTAACAAACTTGATCAATGACCCCAGAACTCATGATGCAACGTGGCTTGATATGCTAGATAATATCCCCTTATATATCCCTAAGTTTGAAGGGAGATAAGGAGATGATCTCACCAACCACATCATGTTGTTCTGTCTATGGTGTTCTTCCAACAACATAGTAGAGGATTTTGTGAGACTCTGCCTCTTTCAAAGAACCCTCACTAGTACAACCATGAAATGGTATATGGATCTACCAGGGGCTTCCCATACCACTTGTAGGACGATAGCGACCACATTCCTCACATAATTTCAGCTACCAATGTTCCATGACCTTGACCTCAAAGTTCTCATAGAATTTTCAGAAAATACTTCTAACCACATATTAGACCATATCCATGAGTGGCATAGGCATTGCACATTATGCAAAATTGAGATTCAAACTCAATCCCTTTTGGATTGGTTCCTTAAATCACTCCAACCGACTATTGCAAAAGATGTTCCAACCGCCATGCCACAATTTGAGGAAGAGGCCATTCTAAAGGCCCAACACTTTGACCTCATTTACGCACAATCAATGTATATATACATCGCCCTTCTCGATGCCCCTCAACATCGTTATTTAGACCATCCCATTGCAGGGACGTTGTATTCAACAGATGGAATTATTGGGTCCATTTCCTCACATGAAAAATCTCCCCCTATACCAACCCTTGTACCACCCCCCATGTCGATGCAGTATTCCCCCATCCCCATTGTGTCGGCTCCCCCTACTATTGTCCTAAATCCTCCATTTTGACAGCTTCAATATGGACCCTATAGTCCTTGTTACCCAAATACAAGCCAATCACAATCGGTGCCTCCATCATGAGTGGCACAACCTGCTCCCACATCCACTTCATATGGAGCACAACAAGCAAATGTCCCACCACTGTAGTAAAACCCTTACTATCGTTACCCATGTCCTCCTGGTTCGACCCTCATTCCTCATATGGGGTTTAATTTAATCTAACCCTCTTTCCAACCACAAACTCAATAGTTTAAACAATTGAATATTGTTAAACCCCCCGAATCCTCAAAATCATGGGAAGAAGAAGGGAAAGAACAAGCAGACCTAGCAACAAGGGCAAGG
The DNA here is from genome assembly GCA_001517045.1 of Pseudotsuga menziesii. Lineage (NCBI taxonomy): Eukaryota > Viridiplantae > Streptophyta > Pinopsida > Pinales > Pinaceae > Pseudotsuga > Pseudotsuga menziesii. The sequence goes on from LPNX010849104.1 coordinate 160,773, forward strand.
GGGAAACTCCTCGCCTAGTAGAACCAAAACCTGGGTAATCAACAAGGACCAAGGGAGAAATTGGCCCAAACAAGGGAAAAATGCCAACCCGAGGACCAATTATTCTTGCTAGATTTGTGGAGAGTATGGCCACTACACTCACCATTGCTTGCTTATACCCAATTGGCAACAATTGGTGGAAGAAAAGAAAAAAATAGTAGCTAACCATCCTTAAGAACCTATTGCACCACAACCCCATCAAGTTGTCTTACAACCACCCTTTTCCAATCAAGGGGTCTTCACCCAATAGTTGGACCCATGCCCCACAGGAAATGGTTCATTTAAAAAAAAAATCATGAATTTGACAGTTGTTAACCTTCAGACCTGAAACAAAGGGTATAACAACCATGAATCTTCACCATTCATAGAAGAGGCTCCTATCCCCTCAGGAGGCCCTTTGTAAATATTGCGCCCTAACACAGAACAAATCCCGAGGATACCAAATCCACCACTTCAATGTACCCCTCATAACCCTCACATGAAGGCCATCCACAACTACAACATGTAGATGACTTGGCTTAGTCTCCAACCACCATGTCAACGTTAGAAGTCCTTCAATCATTCCCAACCAACGAAAGGCATTACTAAATGCATTAGGCAAAGTTGACCCCTCTAATTCATGCTTGGTGAGTTTTGATCTTGACAAAGGCGAACCATAACTACCCTCATCAGTTGCATTCCAAATCTCAGTCACTGCTAAAAAAATTATGATTCATTGATGCATTATCGATGAAGACACATACACTTGCATCATGTCGTCTAATGTTTGGAAAAGAATGGGCTCACTTGAGTTAGTCTCATCCTCTATCGCCCCTCCATGCATATGATGGGCGACCATCTCAACCACGAGGATTGTACTAGAATGTTCCCATCGAGCTAGGGGGGAAAATGGCCATGATCGATATTGAAGAAGTCGATGCACAACTCGACTACAATATCCTCTTGGGTCATAGCTACATGTACACCATGAAGGTGATTGCCTCATAAATCTTCAATATCATGATATTTCCCTTTAATGGGAAGATCGTCACCCTCGAACAACTCAAATACTATGATGCTCATGCTAATACCAATTCGGAGAACATTCTACCCATAATAGGTGAAGTCAAACAACCTCTTTACATTGACATATTCCTGGGTGTGTACAAAGATTATGACCTCCTAGGGTATATTCTGACCCTCCACCTAAAATCCGCACCTTAATGGACGGTCTCATGTGCACCATTTTCACCTACGAGAATGAGTCTCCCAACCCAATAGCATCATTGTCAACACCCCCAACAAGTCACATAGTAGAAAAAGAATTTAACCCCTATGTTCCTCCCATGTTCCAGATACCATTTTTGTACCCCCCCACCAGAGTGCAAGGAACGTCGGTTATGGATTAGTTAACCCTCCCCGAGCTCACTTCGGAAATCCGGTGTGGTACCTTATGCCACCATACCCAAAGATGGCCTAAACAACCCTAGCACATTATGAAATGGTGCCAGTGAGATAGGTTACTCCCTTAGAACCGCATGTTAAGCCAACGGCACCTATGACCAATCCATCATCATATGTCACAAAAACTACCCATGAGGGCATAAATCAACCTAAGTTGAAATACTCTGCCACAAACAACCAAGTCCCCAAATGTCATTGGTAGCTGCTAAGGCTAAAGCTAGGGGCACAATTTAACAAACGTTGAAGGCCCCTATCATTACTGACACCCCTACCATGCGAGTCAATCCCCCATGTGCTCTATGTGGTCAGCAACACCATGCAATAAACATGTGCTCCACCTTACTAGAGCTCAAGAATCTACTTAACACACCTGGAAGCGTCACACATGCATACCTAGTTGCGGCAGGGGCACCTTAACCTCCTCAACACCCAACAAGACCCCTAAGTCCAAATCATTACGCACCAATAAAGTGTGTTCAATTTTCTTCCAGTTTGGGCACTATACACACCATCATCTCGATCTCCCTCAATTTTGGGATTCCTTGGAAACCATACGCCCCACCCACCCTTTGGTTGAGAGTCCTCCACCTCAACCAAATGAAACGACTTGTATCAATGTTGTTACTACATTAGTAACAACAACAATTGTTCATAACACAAATACATTCATTGTAGGGAATGCTTCCCCTGAGACACCTACTACACAACCAGTCCAAATTGAGCCAAAAGCACAACATGACGGGTGTACATCCTTTGGGAGCCATTCATGAATAATCCCCAATCAACCTAGTACAAACACACCATCTCAAGCGTTGTCAGTAACTTCGGCAAATGAGCCTATACGTGCCAGAATGTCACACCCACGTTGCACATAGGGTGATACTTCCCATTATTCATTTTAGTGTCTTATTTTATGCATTGAATGAGAAGTTGTCCTCGAGCATATGTGTCTACAATATCAACTTATACACCTTAGGGTGTCTCCACAAAAATCACGTGTAGAGCAAATTATTCCTCCCTTAGTTGATACCGTTGCTAGTGTATCCTCCCTAGCCGACCCACTCACCAATGGCAATTCATCATCCTTTGACGAAGACCTAGTTCCACCACATCCATTGCATGTTTCCTACACATCAGTGGATTTCCATTCAAGTTTTGGATGCACACTCCTTAGGTGCGTTATGTTTTTACTGATTATTTATTTATTGTCAATACCTTTTTCATGTTCTCTATTACACTTGGGTATCTGCGACATGTGTGTAGGATAATGACCACGACATTTAGCTTCCAACTCTTTCAGCAATGGTGCAGGAATCATATCATGTGTATCATTCCACAACTAGCACATAGGCAACATTTTTACTTTGTTTACATTGCATTCACCAGTTCTCCTGATGATAACCACAGGGTCCTAAGTTCTCGGGAAGGATGTGCAATCAACATCCTTATTAAGAATAACATGTTTCCCCCATGGATGTGCGCACCATTTCAACCCCCATCATTATTTGGCACCCATGATGTCGAACCCCCATAATTCAAAGGAATTTGATTCACTTTGAGCAGATAAACCCATAGTTCATCATTTCATAGTTGCACATTTACTCTCCCACCTTCAACAGTTCATGCCACCAACTTCTTCGACACATGTTGCGTTCATAGATTCATAATCAGCCACTCATACCCCCATGAGCATGCCCCGATTTAAAAATATTCTTCATACCATTACTCCCACAAAGACATCAATGGGCCCCCCTCCCTCCGCAACAACCAATTCTATCAAGTTATTCCCACATGAACACTTTGTATAACATTGATTCATGGGGCACCTGTCTTTGTGTTTGGAAAATAACCCTCACATCATTTTGGAAAAGGTTCCCTAACTCACTCAAAACCGTGGGAGCTCCATCCATCATCAAAATGATTCCTCGACTCACCTGAAACCACGAGAATCCCATCCATCATCAAATTAGTCCCCCAACATGCCCAAACTGTGGGGACCCCACCAATTATTCTTTATGTAAAAACGGTTTCCCAACCCCCTCACAACCACGGGAACCACTCAATTCTTTTGGAAGCAATCCCATGGTCTTGTTTGATTGATGTCGTCGAGTCTTTGTGTCCCCAGAATTGCCAGTTTTGTTGGTCACCATTCCCTTAGTATTGTGTCTCCAACAAAGCCCTTCATCTGTAGTTTGTCTTCTTTTGTTACATCATGTCCCTATCCTTTGAAGAATGTTGCCATTAGTTTCTCCCCAATTTTACACTGATCAAAGAAAGTTATGATCCCCACGCTTATTAGCCGGTCTTGTGTTAGGCCAGTCAGTCTCATAGTTGGTTACAACATGATCTTGGTTCGTAGAATAAGACCCTCATTGTATCAGGTTCTTTAGCTCTTATCGACATCAAATCCTCATATTCTGAGAGTTGAAGTGGTTACAATGGTACCTTGGGATCCCTTTCAATCAATATAAGGGACCTTCTCGAACTAAGTAGAGAGAGTAATTAGTGCTACCTAACTTAGTGGTCTTCCCTAAGCTCGACTTCAACAAATCTATTGCATCAAGGGAAGTCATACATTTCGAAGGTAGTAATGTTCTCATTTCCAAATCATGATAGCAACACATATGGTATAGTGACGTCGCCCACCTTAAGTGACTTCACCAATATTCAGGTCCCCCACCCCTGTGGGCCTCTCATGATTTTCAACAGTCCCACTTCTTCAACACTAGTGACATCCTTTTCAAGTTCATGTACTCTCACATGGATTGAAGCCGCCTTCCGGTTTTATGAGTTGACCCCTCGGTCTCTTCATTTCGTATCCACTTTGGCAGATCTTCACGAGCATGGGTATGCCCACCTTGTTTGTAATATTATTTGTTGCCACTTCACTAGAGACCTTCCCTTCAGAGAGGAACTATTCATCCACACATGCTTCAAATGCTTTCAAGAACCAAAGAGAGAACACAAAAGAAACAATGATGAATTATTGGCTCTACAGTACCCTCCAAACCTCATACATGAGGGGGCATCTGTTAATGCTTAAATCTTGCACACATGCGCCATTTTCGCAATTTACATAGTAAGGTATCATCAACATATAACATGCAACCCACTGAAAACATACTCATCATATCCAAGAAGCAGCATAAGTATAGAAATGCTAAAGAACAATTAAAAGACAAAACTGCGCAACCAAATATCTATTTATATGTGCTATCGCGCGTATTACCAGCTTTGTGCCTAAACATTATTTGCGTGGATTTTCCCTCGATACCGTTGTGACTGTCAAAATGACGAGATCTCAACCACCTATGATGCATTAAAGGCTCATCAAAGCTCCATCACCTCCAAAAATTTGAATTTGGCTCCCCATGTACTTGGGCTCATTGAATAACCCCCATTATGTACCTTGAAGCAAGTTCATGAGGTAATGGGGTTCACACTTGGATCTAGTTGTTTCTTTGCCACCTCTTGGCCTATAAAAGGAAGCCATGGGCATGTATCTTGAAAGAAGAAATCAGAGCAAGGTTATGTTGTTGGAATTGTGATTGAGCTCCCTTATAGCTCACTTCTTTCCTCTTGTTAGCATCTTCCAAGCTCCTTTGCCACCTTCCTTCGAGGGGCAAGTGTTCTTCTCATATGTTCTTCAAGCTACTTAGCATCTAATGTGGAATGAATAGGTCTCCCTAAGGGAGTTTGTTGGCTTCCCTTTGATGCTCACAACTCCTAGGTATTGTACATCATTGACCATTGGGCAATACACAAGTGGTTTGGTATCTATTGGTTGTTGGAGTTTGCATTCCTACCCGTTGTTCTTTGTTTTTCTTTTATTTCACTAACAATCACATGCAACATCACTTGGAGCACCCCCAATACCCATAGGGACACCTCATATTGAAGCCTTGTTGCAACCTACAAGGCTTTGCCCCTCACAAAGTGGGAAGGATTCACCCTAGTGTAATCTTTTTCACAACAACAATATACTTCTTTATTTTTTTATATCTAATCCTCCTAGAGTTTATTTGTAATTACTTCACGCAATTAACATTATTGTTAATTGTTCACTTTCTGTTAATTTATTTAAATACGCAATAATGCCAATTATTTAATTTAAGAGATAATTGTGAATTGATTATGGATCCCCTGATTGTAGGGACATATGTAGTTTTCATTAATTAAATGAACTAGTTATTGTTTAGTGTTAACTGGATATGCTAGTAAAGTTTAATGTTCTAAAATACAAAGTATTTTTGTTTTCAATAATTTAATTTTATGCGTGTAATCCACCTTCATTGTTATTAAATTAATAACTAGAATAGGTTAAATTAGAATTGCATTTTCACCATAGAATAAAATTACATTTAGTGTTAGGAAAAAATTATAAAAAAGAAAGTCTCTCTTTCAGGGAGCAACCTCTCATTAGTGGTAGTTTGACCCATAACTAGTCGGAAAGCATCATTCTAAATGTGACTGAGTCTAACTTGGGACTTGCAATCCCCTTATTGTTGGTGTTAGTCATTTTGACCAATCAACACTAGGGTAACCCCTATATTCTTCAAGACACAAGGCCAAGTCAACAATAGAGCTCAAAGCCAATATAACAATATACTCATTATGAGCTCATCATGCCACTTATGGGAATATACATTGGGTGGGGAGAGTAGCACTTCATCCCACAACCAATCGAGCTACACCCAATTGACACTGCATATTTTCTTTTTTCTATTTTCATTGATTAGTATAAGGCATGTGTGTGTGTATGTGTTACACTACATTTTTATCTTGTTTTTAGAGAGATCAAAAGGAGTTGGCTAGGAATTTTTGTTATCACACAATACATGTCAAGTTCAACCCCTAACCTAGATACCAAGGACACCTGATGGCCTTTCTAGGTTTTTACAACTCTCTAAGAGTGTGTGTGGACTTCATGATGCACACAAATCTAGGCCTCCTTTGAGGAGTCTCTTTTTTAGAGAGATTTGTTGGGCCTTTGGCCTTTCTAGATCCTTACAACTCCATGGGTGCATGGATGTGGACTTCTTGACACAAATAGCCTAGGCCCTTACAATTTCACATGTGCATGTGGACTTCTTGACAAACATAGGTCTAGGGAATCTCAGGGATGATTTTAAGGAACCATACTTGTTTAAAAGTGTATAAATGTTGGCGAATCTTACCAATTTTTAAAACACCAACTATAAAATGTTTGGCGATATTTTTCAAAAAATATTTTAATTTCCAAGGATTTTATACCGTTTATATAATAAATTGGCGATTTTTAGGGTGAAAAAAGTTTACCCCATCAAAATTGGGCGAAACAGGGCTTCAAAAATTGCAAAATGGCGAATCTTTTTTTGGAGAAAACCCCCTAAAAATAGCCCATGGGCTAAATTTCGCCCCTAAAATTATCCCTACTAGGGATCCCTTCGTGTTGTCACACAATGCTCTCATGTTCAATCTTTGTCCTAGATACTAGTGGCACTCAATTGCTTTTATAAGGCCCTTAAAACTTTGTGGGTGTGTGGACTTCCCGATGCACACAGGTTCAGGTTCCCCCTTATGAGTCTTTTTTTTAGAGAGACTTATTTGGAGAGTTGGTTGGGCCTTTGTATTGCCACACAATAATTCTCATGTTCAATCTTTACTTTGGATAATAGGGATATCCAATGCCCTTTCTAGGCCCTCATAACTATGTGTGGGTGGACCTGGAAATGCACACAATCTAGCCTTGGCTAGGGAGTCTTTTTTTAGAGAGACTTGTAGAGGGAGTTTGTTAGACCATTGTGTTGTCCCACAATAAGTCTCATGTTCAATCTCCATCTCAGATACTAGAAGCATCCAATGACCTCTCTAGGTCCTTACAACTCCATGCATGTGTGTGTGGACTTCTCAATGAATACATGCCAGGCCTTTCTAGGCCTTTACAACTTCATGGGTGTGTGTCTGACTTCTTAACACACATAGGTGTAGGGTTCCCTTGGGAAGTCTCTTTTGTAGAGATATTTATTGGGAGAGTGGGTTGGCCTTTGTGTTGTCACAAATAAGTCTCATTTTCACTCCCCATCCTAAATACTAAGGACAAATGATGGGATTTCAAATTATTTTTTTTAACCATGGGAATACCAACCTTTCAAGGGTATCCAATAGCCAGTAAGCTAGATATACCAGTAACTTGTGACTCAGCCGGGAACAAAACGTCCCGAAGCTCATCGAAAAAGTCTCTATCCTAGAAATTGCATACTTTTGAGCCTTATCACACGAGGCTAATAAACAACCCTATCAAAGACTTCGTGATTGAGTATGGTTTAGAAACTTCCACACATATAGAATGATAATCCGCCTAGGAGTCTTTATGAAAGAGACTCCTATGGGGCTTCGCTCGGCCTTGGTGTGATAAATCACTTAACAGTTGTTTTAGCATGGTGAGCACGTGGCACAAAAAACGCGTTTCGTCCCTCGGTGCCAGGTGGCTTTCTGCCGTGAAAATTGACCAATAAGACCACTTTTTAAAGCGGAAAACCAGCGAAGTTGTAAACCATCGTAGTTAAAGTTGAAACCCGGCGAAGTTGTAAACCATCGGAGACCGAACCTCGGCTTCTTCCTCTTTACTCTATTTATAGAGAGAGTAACCGTGAAATCAAGAAAGTATTTTAGACTGAAGTAGCACTCTTATTTTTCGCCTCCAAGGATATTCACATCGGAAGGCCAACAAATTTCAAATTTGCAGGCAATTGTTGGTGTCTTCTGCAGATTACCAGTATTGAGAATCTGCAGATTACCAGTATTGAGAAGTACTCTGGTTGATTGAGAAGAATATCTTGTAATGGCGGAAGAAAGCAAGAGTACAATCGAATCTGCGAGAACATGGATTTCACAGAACAAACTCCGAACTGTTGGTGAGTGCATCTCAATCTATTTTCCGCTGATGATTGTTATTCTTGAAATTAGGTATTGGATCCTTTATTGAATTGTGAAGGCTTTGATGCTCTCAGGAACCCTATGGCTGTCTGGGTTGGCTGGTTCCATTGCTTACAACTGGTCTCAACCTAACATGAAAACCAGTGTCAAGATCATTCATGCAAGGTATTTTTTTTCCTGTGTCCCATTCCTGATGTATAAGTTTCTCAAGTTGATTACATTTTCTATTTGTTTCAGTAAATGCCAGGGTTTTGGATTTACCCTAGAAGTCATCTATATCCTGGATACGGGATGAGAAAATAAGTGGATCTGGTGATTGTTTTACTTGTTTGCATTTGCCAACTTGAAGGTTACTAGTTTAATTCCAATGGAATCCTCTTCCCTGTAGTTACTACTTACCAAGATTGAATCGATATACGAATACAAAAGCAAAAAATTTGGGTACCGGAAAAACTTGGGGGATATTCTCTCATTGAGAAAATTCGCCAAAATATTTGGAATTTCGGTTCGTTACATCTTATTACCGAATCCAAACTGAATAATTTTGCCCAACCATTTTTTTGCCGAATCTACGAATCTTTGTCTAACAGTATGCCAATTTCTGATTTTTTTTTTCTTTTTGTAGAATTTCGGAATATTATGCAGCAGTATGCCGTACAGTCCGACTATGATATGATCAATGTATTTCTGTCTGTATTTGATAATCGACCCATAAACCAAAAGCCAGGACCAAAAAAAACCCAGAAGCCCAAAACACATTAAAAAAACTTTTAAAAACTTTATAAATAGAAATTTAAATGGTCAAGTTTTTAAAGATGAATGCGTAGGGAAATCCAGGGAAGAGATATTTATCTACCATAGGATATTTTCCTGTTTTCTTCAACGTGATTTCTTAATAAGAAAAAAAGTTTGTGAATTTACCATAATTGTATCTGAATAAATGGCCACATAAGAGCATATTTAGTTTTGTTCTGTTACATGGTACTAGGTAGAGATTGACTAATTTCTGAATTTTAATAAATTAATTATTCTATACTAAGTTTGATTTTGGGTTGGAGCAAAGCTGGAGGCTCAAACATAATTCAATGCTTATTAAGTACCCACCTTCTCGCTATGGCTTGGGAGTCGAGGGTAAACAGCTCATAAGTCTGCTTCGTTGTCTGCCCTGAAGAGAGGACGAACCCTAATCACATAGGTGTGTGCTCATTAAATAGCTGAAATGACTTTGACTGGTCAATCCATTAAACATGATTGGAATTGTAATAATGCTTGCGTTAAGCAATTGGTAGGTGATCATTTTTATTCATCCATAAAAAATGTTGGGTGCATGAGCTCCATTCCATGTGTGGTGTACCTAATTTTATTAAAATGTCCCCAAGGTTAATTGGCCTATGGGACGGAGTAGTTTATATATCATGCAAGCAGCGACATTTATTTTACAAGCGAAAAATTTATTCAAATGTGCGGAAGATACCATATTCCATAAGGTGGGATATTGGTAATTGTAAGATTACCCCTTGGATCCGACCTGCCATGGTGGGTTTCCCTTTTCTGATGCGCATCATCTTTGTCTCCTATGTGGTTCTCCTTTTCTATTGGTATGTCTTCTATGTGGTTCTCTTGGAATCCGGCTTCCCAACTGCTAGTTTCCAATGTTAACTTCTTCCTGATATGGCCTCGCAATCGAGTAGGAAGTGTTTCTTTGTTTCCACCTCTCCTTTTCTACAACTTGGAATTTCTTGCTGTTCGGTTCCTTGGATTTCTTCCATCTTGTTGTCTTGCATCATAATATCTGTGAGCTGGTTGTGATTTGTGCCAATACCTTCTTTTCTCTCCAATGGATGTTTTTTCCAGGCATTTCTGAATTTTTTTCTACTTGGGCAGCTTTCTTCTGTTACATTCCTGCTGTCAAACCATTTTTCACATTGAATTTTCAATGTACTTTTTCTTCTTTCGAAGATCTCTTTGTTGATTTTGCTGGAATCCTTTTTTCTGCTAGTGTCCGCCGCTTTTGTCAGTATAACGAAGTATGGCTTTCAAAGGGAGGTATGGTCCTCCATTTAGTTTTCTCTTTGTTTGTCTACATGCATAGATTGACGTGTTTTAACTTTTAGTAGTAACGCTGGTAATTGTGTTTTTTGTGACACTGATAATTAATGTTACATTTTAAGGTTGTATAATACATTTAGTGCTGTTAAGTTTTATCTAAGAAAACTGTTTAAACATAACTGCATGCTTATTAGGTACCCACCTTCTAACCATGTCTTGGGAGTGAAGTGTAACAAGTTATTAGTCTGCCTCTGTGTACCCTGAAAAGAAGGCAGATTGTAAACATACAGTTGTTTGCTCATTAAACGGCTAAAATTATTTTGACCGCTCAATTCTTTGAACACACTAATTATAATAATGCTTGTTCTAGGTAAGCAACTGACAGGTGTTGTTAGTTATGCAAGGTGGACGTTTTGGTTGCTTACATTTCATTTACAGAAACTGTTCATTAGATGCGCCACTATCAGTTTTACTAACCGCTTAATTTCACTTGGGCTTTTATTAGCTTGAGACAATCGTTTTTTTCGTAAATAAGTATGGACCTCCTCTTTACATAAAGATTACCCCATTTTCTTGGATTTCTATACATAAAGATTGTTCAGATTCATTCTTTTAGTTTGCCATTTTAGCTATTCTAAGAAATTACCCAAATTTAGATTTACTTGTAAAATTGTATGATAACCAGTTTGCATTATAACAAGCCAAATAGCTTGTTACAAGGAATAGATGTGTGGTCATTCAAAGATGATGATTTCCATCTTAGGTGGGGATGCCGCTTCTACACAGGATTCACCCGAGGAGTCTAAGTCTGGATACTAAGTAGATGATAATTTTATGATTATTTTTAACTGGCATAAATAACAGATATTTTTTATTATACTAGACACCCCATTACTGGGGTGTCTGCTCTACATAAATCTTCTCAAATTTGGTTTGGGAGGCTTGTTTTTGGTAATGTCAAGATGATTTATAAAAATCATCTTTTGATGAATTAAGATAATGGCATTTCTTATAGCCTTTTTTGGCCTTTACCTTAGAAAAAGGAATCTACCCAAATGAAATGAGTGAATTGAAAAATGAGTGGTTTATTGGTGATGTATACCTATGTTTGTGTTTTGCTTAACATTAATGCTCCCCTTCTTCGTCCCCTTTACAAATAGGTTTGATTTTAAACTATCCTCTGAAGTGCAGGACTTTTACTCCTTTGTGGACATGGAGAAGAGTCCTTTTAGGTTGCGGCATGAATTAATTTGCTCTCTAGGTGGTTGGACTGGTTCCTCTGAAATTGCTTCAAGAGATTTTTGTGGGGATCCCTCCATACAAAGTTCAGACCTTGGCAGTGTCATCAAATTAACATCTCTGTGGGAGATGAGATGTTCCTTGCTTTGCTGGGTTAAAGCTTAGTCTAATTGTTCTGAGATGACTAAGGGATCTTCTAGGAGAGAATGTTCTTCATAGGCTTGCTCTCAGGTTAAAGATCCTAGCCTTATTAAAGTAACCTTTTCATGTAAGGGCTTGCTTAGATCTTACTTTACATAGACTATGGTGTAAATAGCCGACTTTCTTGGTCTAGTTAGATCTAATACCCAGATTTATGCTTTTTTGGTCTAGTTAGATCTAATACCCAGATTTATGCTTTCGCTGTTATTTCCAATCTGAGATCAAGCCTGGAGTCCAAAACACCATCTATAGGCTTGTTCTGCTGATGAATCACAACTGGCGTTCAAAGACTGAAGCTCTATCTTCTGTAGAGGAAAAAGTGACCTCTGCCAAGGCCTTAGCAGAGTCGATGCACAGCCTCCTATGAGTTTCCTAGAGCCCTATAAATCTATAGATCAATCAATTTGATTTCAACTTTAAAATGTCATCTGCCACAACTGCTGGATAATCGTGATATTTAAATTTGAAATGCTCCAAAGCAGATATCTGTCTTTAGTGGGGCACAAGATGCGCTCCATTTTGGTTTCTGTTTTAGAAATATTAGGAGCTTATAACTCGATGGGTTGTTTGCCAGAGTTTTATTAGAATTTCTATGTAGTTCAGGGGGATTCTCTGGAGTCTGAACCCCCTAGGCCGAGCAGCCTTTCTCCCTCATAGTTTGTTTGGCAGTGTGGTCATTTTTGTTTTGTTTTGAAAGATTACCTCCTTGCTCCTGAATTATTCCATTTGGATCTCTCCTCAATGCATTATCCTTGACTGGATTGAAATTGAAATCAGCCAATAAAGGTTTTAAAGCAATATTGTCAAGTTCATTTCCTTTTATATCCAAATTCACTGCCAGAAAATTCTCAGAATTTACAGCTTATTTGTTTGCAGAAGTTTAATTGAAATTTGACTATATTACCGAATTCAGATGTACCTTTTGAAAGATTCAAAATCACCAGATAAGTGGGGTAATACACTATGACATACAAAATCGAGATACAAAATGAAATATGGATACTGATTGCAGGTGATTTAGGATCTCTTTTTCATCTCAGTAAGCAACTAATATCTAACTGCTGAAACGTAGGGAGATTAGCAGAGACAAATCTGGAAATAAATTACTTGCACTGTAGAATCTTGTTCAATTTTAAACTACATTTGGAAAAAATTTCAATGTAAAACACACAAGAACCAAAGTTGAAGCTGCACTATACTGGTAAGTTTAGAACTAGAAGCATGTAAGTCATTAACATATTTGGAAAAAATTGTTGACACCTCTGTCTCCCTTCTCCATTTCAAGCATCATAATCTTTTCAAGTTTTATATCTACTTCTGCATCACTCCACATACTCTTGTAGGGACAAATACTTTCGTCCCCTTCCTCCAGTTGAGACCTAAACTCTGGTCTCAAATTCTAAAAAAAATCTTATAGCTAACCATACAGCCTCTCATAACATTTTACCTATCCTATTGATATAAATTCCTGGACCTAAACTCTGGTCTCAAATTCTGAAAAAAATCTTAATAGCTAACCATACAGCCTCTCGTAACATTTTACCTATCCTGATTGATATAAATTCCTGGATGTATAAACTTTTTGCACGGTATTGGCCATATGGGATCCCTGAGATTCTGCAGAAATTTAAAGAATGTTTCTATTTTTCAACTGCAATTTCCTTGCCTCCGGAAGCAGAGCATGCTGCAACTTTTGTTGATTCTATATATGTCTCTGCACCCCGGTTCTGCCCCCTACTTGGCCATAAAGTTCTAAATCTCCCATCCCCCTGTCTACCTTTTTTTCCTTTCCCAAGGAAAACCTCACGATACCACCTCTCTTCCTTGGAAATTTGGAATATTCAAACGAAGGGCAGCTCCAGTGCCAGCCACAATAAAGGCTGATAAACCCTAGGGACTTGACTGGATTTGAACTTGTGACCTTTGGTGGATGGTTCAACTTCATTGAATAGTCGCTTCTGTGTATATATATTATATTAACATAAAAATATTATCATTTACTATTAAAATTTATAAGCTATGAGAAGTCAACTTGGTTGGTGAAAATGGGCCCTGTTACAGCTACCACAAGGATTTGATACCTCAAAAATGTAGTCAGTGCCCTCCTACAAGGGGGCCATTGATTAGCAGTTGAGTTGTCATGGCTGTTGAGTCAGGTCGAGTGGTCACACACCGTCAAGTGTAAAACGGTGCCCCACTTGGTCATTGGTGGCAGATGCTGGATACTTCAATGTAAGATACTTCCATAGTCAAAATACCTTGTCTGATATCCATTTGTTATCTTCATAACCCCGGAGTCCTGGTATGAAATGTACAAAATTCTTGCACTATCTTATAAATCCATAGAGAACTTCATGTTTAACATCCATTTTTGCGAAAATGTCAGCACAGGTCCTATGGATAATCATACAAAATGTTAACAGTCCATAACCATTTCTTTAATGTTAGACTTTCAAGGTAGCATGTCACAATATATATATATATATATATATATATTAAAAAGTAAATGGCAGACTGTCTCCTTGCTCCAGAGTTGGCAGGTGTACTGACTGGGATATTAACCTGTCAAAATAAAATATTTACAGAACATAATAAACCACTAAATTACGGTCCTAGGCCTAACTAAATAACAGTCCATTTAAAGTAGAGAAACTACACTAGATAAATTTACCAAACTCTCAACCTAGCTACTTGGCTTGACCCTTTATCCCTTTCCACTCATCAAGGAACACGAGCACGAGCAAGGTAAGGAATAGAAATTTAGCGAGAGAGAGAACGAAAATGCAGGGGAAGAAAGACCAACAACAAGGATACACTTGTGAGGAAGAAGTAAGGAAGAAGAATAAACAATTAAGGAGGGAGGAAAGTTCGAAAATATAAAATGAAACAGAAATAAACAATCAGTTAGTTTCAAGCAGAAAAATAAGAAAAATTGCAGGTCAATGACTTGGAAATTGGTCTTATATTTTAATCTTAATGTCATTTTTGGAGTAGAAACGAGACAAAACATGTTGGTCATGGCAATTCTCTTCAGTTCGATTTTAGTTTGAAATTCTATTTGGAGAAATGGCGAGGCACTGAAGTTTAGAATTTTTATCCGGGGCTTTGTTGCTGCATATTTTGTTTGTTGATATTTGACATTCTGTTTGCTTTAGAATTTCTATGCTTCAGGTTGGTTGACTATGTTGTTCTATGTTGGCTTATGTTGTCCTTGCAGGCTGCATGCCCAAGCCTTGACATTGGCTGCTTTAAGTGGAGCTGCCATTGTTGAATACTATGAACATAAATCAGGGGAGAAGGCAAAGCGATATGAAAAACATCTTTAGCAGAAGGCATGTGACATGTTTACACAGATTTTAGACTACACTGAAGTATACGCAACACTGAATTTTTGCAGGCAACAAGCCTTGTTCGAATATATATGTTTGTACCTTCCAATACTGTGATTAACATGAGTTTTGATGAATTCATAACTGAATCGAGAAAGGCTATTCTCTTTAAGCTTTAAGTAAAGCTTCTTTAATTGTATTAGTATTTATCTCTGTTATCACACAAAATAAAGTGCATTCCAAGAATCAGTGTTGCTGTCTTTGTTATTTTTCTAAATTGTCATGAATATTTCCAAGTGGGGAAACAAGCTCACTTTTCCCCACGATGTATACTTTTATTTTGGGTCTGAATGTTGATTGTATTTTGTTTCCTTACAATTTAGGATCAGCCTATTTGATTTTTTTTTCATTATGTCTTTCAAACAAGAATGCAAAGATTATGTTAATCCATTCTGGGGGATCACAGGTTATAGGTTTCAAAGCTGCTCCCGTCTTGAACCTACTTGGAAGCATGGTGTTTAGTTATCTTTAAACGGGACTAATAAGTATATTTTGTCTTTACATTGGAACTTTATAGATACTAAAACTTAATAGAGCAATGATCTATATTGATTTGTCATTGACAGTACTTCAGACTACAACTCGAAGAGCATTTGAGTTTACTAGACATTCCTCAACACTTATTTTGAAAATGCCCATAAATATGGGCTCTACATGACTACTTGTTTAACAAAACGAAGGACACGAGACTCCTCCTTGATTTCTTGAAACTCAATTCCGTCCAGGGTATAGAAATCTATATCCTGAGAAACAAAAAAGGCCTTCATGGCTTCGTTTGTGTATATTGTGGGTGTCTTACTAGACATTCCTCAACACTTATCTAGCAAATGCCCATAAATATGGGCTCTACTTGACTACTTGTGTGACAAAACAAAGGACACGAGACTCTTCCCTGATTTCTTGAAACTCAATTGCGTCCAGGGAATATAAATCTATATCCTTGGAAACAAAAAAGACCTTCATGGCTTTGTTTGCGTATATTGTGGGTGTCTTGCTACTCATCTTCATTTTTGTCTATGTTGCATTGGTCTCAGGGATGGGGGGACGAGTTTCCGGGACGGCTGGAGCGCACCCCCGATTTTTCAAGGGACGGCAGTTTGGGGACGACAATTATATAATATAAAATTTAAAAATAATATATATAAATTATTATATATAATTAAAAATAAAAATTATTTACATTGAGATAAATCATAAAATAAAAATCTTTGCAACAGAATATTAAAATAGCTTCCATGAATTTTTATCATAAAACAATGAAACATTGAAACATTACAACATACATGTTTGCAGCCTTGATTGAGATAAATGAGTCATAAAAATGAAAAATCAAAACATGATTGCAGCATGAAATTAAAATATCTGCCACGTAAACTTTATAAAAAAACTGAAAAATTCAAAAACATAAAAATTTCAATTTCAATTTAAAAGTTAAGAGTTATGAATCATTCATGAAACATAAAAGACTAAAGTCTACAAATGTAATCACATAAATATTTTAGTCTTTAAAGTTTAGAACTTGAAATTCATATGCAAAATGAAGAGTCTAGGAAGAGTCTATCTAAAGCATAAATGAAGGGTAGGATTTTAAGTTTTTAAATTTTAATTTTTTTTTAACTTTTTTTTAATGTACAGAAAAGGGGACGCGTGGGAGTATTTGATTGGTCTAGGGACTTTGGGGACGTCCCTGAAAAGTCCCCTATGTTTTGGGGTACGTTTAGGGTATGACGAAAAAGTCCCCGAGTCCCCAATGGAGTCCTCGATCATTTGGGGACGTTGTTGAGGAGTTCCAAAGTGTCTGGAACGCAGGGAACGGGTGAAATTTTAGGGAGGATGGGTCCTTGTGCAACATAGATTTTTGTTGATGGGTTTAATAGACTCGACATCTATATCCTTAGAAATAAAAAGGCCTTCATGGCTTTGTTTACATATATTGTGGGTGCCTTTGTACTCATCTTCATTTTGGTGTTGGGCTTAATAGGCTCATTGCTCTTCTAATCATTCTTGGGGCCATCCATGACAGTTGTGAAGTAGTTTTGAAGTCAGATGGCAGTTGTGAAGTAGTTTTGGAGTCATTTAGTGTTGAGCTCTTGCATGTCTTGCTAGAATGGATGTTGCCTCCCATGTCCTTGTCACTTGGAGTTTTGATTCTCTTGCTTTCATCCAAAATATTGCACAAAAAATTCATTGTTTAATAAATTATCCTCTACAGGCCATCTTTGTCCCAGTTGTTGATTCTATTCATTCACCGGGCAAGGAACAGAGTCAACTGTTGACTCTGCAATCAGCAATCGAGATAAGCTCAGAGTACAATTGCTGATTCCATTCATTCAACGGGCAAGGAACAGAGTCAACTGTTGACTCTGCAATCAGCAATCGAGATAAGCTCAAGGTACAATACTATGTTGTTTGCGCTCACAATACTATGTTGTTTGCACTCAAGTTGACCTTCATTCATTTCCACTAGAATATCAATGAGATAATTGGTTAACATTTTTTTCGTTACTTTAATTGGATATACCTCTACGAAAGATGGTTGAGGGTACTGCAATTGAAATTTGGAAATTTGGAATATAGGTAGCTTTGAAAATTGATTTGATCCAAATTACACCAACTTTGAGATCCAGCTAGATCAATTTGCAATTGAAATTTGGAATATAGGTAGCTTTGAAAATTGGTTTGATCAAAATTGCATTAACTTTGAGATTCATCTAAACCAATTTGGAATATGGGTAACTTTGAAAATTGATTTGATCGAAATTGCACGAACTTTGAGATTCTTCTAAACGGTCACAAATGTGATTCTTCAAATTGGAGCATACTTATCTATTTTGCATATTCAAACCTCCTTGAATTTTCGATGCTTATTATTGATGATACCTTGCATACGTTCCTTGAATTTTCGATGCTTATTATTTTGATGATACCTTGCATACGTTTGTCACTTGAATAACACAATTTTATTTTCAGAACATCAAATGAGCCACTTATTTATTTTCACTTGTATTTGACCTAAGCTGTTTTGGCTTTTGTTTGGGGCGTGTATGCTAGTATATGATCTTTCTCTTTCATTCTCATTTTTACTTATAAAGGTTATAATTGTGCCAAGAGGCACATTTCTACCAGGATTCAAATTTGAAGCCTTCAGAGCCCTTCAAAGGCCATTTTAAACGTCATAGAAGGCCACAAAAAATTTTCCCATGCAAAAAAAAAATTAGTTTCATTTCCAGCACTTCAATAATGAAATTGAGTAAGCCTGAGTAAATTTGCAACAGAAGGGCAGCTAAAAAAATTGTCTTTCCAGGGGTTTTGATTCAGTGGACTATGGGAGAGTCCGGACTCAGAGTCTGCCCAAGTGCCCTTGAATAGTCAGATCATGGATGAGGATCTTGGTCCCAATCGACACGGACCACGGTGGGCCACTGGGATGCCTAGTGTCAAGTTCAACTCGATGATCCAGGATTATGCCTCGGGATTCGATGTTCACTTTCAAAGAATTTAATGACATTGGCATGCATTAATGATTCACCAACTTCATTAAATCTTGGTATGAGATGATGCCCCCTGCTAACTCGGTTTTCCATCTATCATCTTATTGTTCACCAATTCATGTGATCTCGCAACTTATAAGTCACTTGAGTATTTGAGTATATGATGTGAAATTAAATTCTCATATGAGTCATATCTATGGATGGTGAATTGATTTGATAACCCTCCATTGTCAAGGCTCTGCAAGGAAAAACTAATGGTGTTGTTTTTTGGGTTACAAATTACAAGTTGTAATTTACAATGTCTTGAGCAATCTTTTCTATATTTGAACCTAACCTGGTCCAATGGGTATGTAAGTTTCCAAACCAGGGTTTCACACAGTGCTAGACATTTCTATTATGACCACCACAAGATAGGGATGACGAATCTTTGGTAGAAGGATAGCAGCACGCCGCCCTTTGTTTGTGCTCACGAATCATATCCTATACTAGTTAGTCCAGGATTGTAGGATTTATTCCAATTTCCATTCATTTACTCGAGTCAGAATCATTTGAATTAGCACTCGCAGTCTCTCACTGTCCACCTAGGCCGCTTAGTCTACCTGTCTAATTGGAGGAAGGGGGTTAGGCAGTAGAGACAAAGGAAACTGGAATGGAGGGCCATCTAGAGAGAAGGGTTATACAATATGCATATAGTCAGCTCTAAGCGAAACAAAAGAATTTGTCATATACCTAACTAAAGATTGTCATTACTTAATCTATCGGGATGCTTACGCGGTAACTCTTGCGCCTGAGCTGTTTATGAGGGCTTCCTGTGATGACAATGGATAGAATTTGGAGAGGCTCGTTTCCATCATTATACCACTAATGAATTGGTCCTGCAAATATTGCTATTACGTCTCCCCTCCTCACTCACCTCACCTTTTGACTTGAGTCCTCTTATTCTTATTCCTCTTCCTCCTGTGGGCTCTCTGATCTATGCCATGAGCGCCCTCATAATGAAGAATGATCTCTAAAAGTCTTTGGAGACCTCGAAAAAAAATACCTAGTTTTCCCTCACCTGCACAGATATATCTATGTTATGTAGATGCAATTATAAGATGGTTTTTTTTTGTAATCATGTGAAATACAAAAACATGCATTCTCCTACCTCGGGCAAGGTAAACCAACTCCGTAGCACTGAGATATTGTGTAATTTAGATGTCATTGCTTCCTATCATCTTTCTGTAGAAGGAAACTGTTTCACACTCTATTTCCTCACTGTCTTCTGCGGTGGACAACTCGAAGGTTCCACCTTTGTCACAGTTAGGAGCAAGAGAACCAAAGGTAGAACGTTGGGTAGGCTGGATTGAGCTTTCCCGAACTTAAAGAGATTGGCAAAGTCTGTGGAAAAAAAAACATTATTTTGGGTTTATGAGTATAGGACAGTTGGAGGTTGGGACTCAAACTCCCAACTCTCCAATTATATGCTCCAGTGTCTCCCTAACTTCTATTTCCTCTAGAATATTATGCAGAGCTAAGCTGTCGACTTGGTTGTCGTGAATTTACAGGTATGTATAGCATTTTGCACTTGTGTAACATTTTATATGTGGATAAAAGTCAAATGTGTTGCTTGTTGGATTTCCTTTTGGTTCTATAAATATAAGGGTTTAAAATTTCTCCATCCAAAATGTTGTTTGAAATTTGTAATGTATTATCTAACTCTGTCCTCCAGACTAAGTCTCGAATACTCAATAGATGTAACTTTAAAAAACCAAATATTTAAATGAAATCAAAACCAAAATAGTGTATAGTTTTCATAATCTAGGACCACAACTTTGTTTCGGTGGAGGAGCAAGAAGAAAGAGCGTTGTATTTGAGTTCCAAATCTGTCAATGTTATTTATCTGTCATGAATTGTAAACATTAGGTTGAAATAAAGAACAATATTTGAATACAAGTGTTTGAATTATTCCAATTTCCTTAATGAAATCCAAAGGTTGAAAGGATAAAATATTTAACAACCGACGCTATAAATGTTGTAGACTCTGACCCCTACGTTTTCCTGTGATCCTTCTAATAATGGAAATAAGAAGTACAAATTGTCTACCAATATATCTAAACAAGGGAATCCCTCGACGGGCGTTCATGAATGAGGGACTGGGAGTGTAGTGAGCTAGAAAAGAACATAATTTCAACATCCTCGCTGTAGCAAGCCTCCCAAACGTGTGTTTATGATTCATCTTCCTTATTGACAATGGTAGACACTAGACACCCAACTTGTAGTGATATTTGTTGGAGAATTTTAAGTTCTTCCTTATTGTGGACTAATAAATACTTAGCCTTTTTTATAGGGTTGATAAACTTGATATAGATTGGAGGGACTATACATAATCTACCTAAACTTGGGGCTTTTGTTTGATCACTTCAAATTGGGGTATAAACTCGATATACATTGGAGGGTCTATCCATAATCCACCTAAAATTGGGGATTTTGTTTGATCACTTTGAACTGAGCATCTGGGGAGGACATGATTCAATTCTAAAAATAACCGTTGAATTTAGGGTTAATAAAAAAAGTTGCTCCTGAAAGCATTAGGTATTACATTCTGAGTTTTTTCTTTTAGGCAGGCCCAATCACACTTGACCAATAGAGCCACCATCAAGCGAAATCAATCATCCATTCAAAGGTCCTTCCAAATTCCAATGCCTTATTTTATCAACGACCTAACAACTGAGTATTTCACCGGCCTGGCAGAGTTGTCCCTTATCTAAGTTCAAAAAACTATATTCTCCAAGGACTAGGAGAGTAGACACTGCTTTAGAAATGTATGGACTCTCATTAGCTAAAATAATAATGATTTTGTATCCGCGCATGTGTCTCCATATTTGTATGAGATCTTTCTCCATGACATGAATGGAGGAATATGTCTCAATGGTTTCTAATGTGAATCATGTGAGGTCCATAGAGATGTGAATTATAGGTTTCCACACAATAATAGAGTGTGCAATATAGTCATCTTTTGTGGGCTCTGGGAGGTTAAATAAATAGTTGTTGCTCCTAAAACATGTAGGTGTTGGCAATGATTTTCTTTTCAATTTCCGATTTACAATTAGTTTGTGTGCATCTGAAATCCATAAACCATAATAGAACAAAAAAAAATCGAAAGTTTAAAATACATGATATTTGTTGGAGAATTTGAAGTGTTTCCGTAAAATTACTAGGATAATATGTCAATATTGGAGAGACTTGTTTATTTATTTATTTCCAATTTCTAGGATTTATATAATTAAGGGTATAGAAGGTATTTACTTTATGAGGATATCCCCTACATTAGGGAGGCCACATGGATAAGAAAGTGTAATGTATGCATTGGATGTAAACCATTTCAATTTGTATTGAATTTGGTTCTTTCTTTGTGCTCCCTCCCTTACTATAATCTACCTACTCGCCTACTCTTGCATATGTCATGGATAGATAGATTTGTTCATGAATAGATAGATTGAACCATTATAGGCACTACGGGCATTCCAACTCAATTTCATTACATTATAGGAACTACATGCACTGAAAGCAATATATACGGAGAGGAGAGTTTGTTATTACATAAGTAAGATAACTTGTCTTTCAAGTAGCATTTAACCTAGAGGGGTATATCTCCCTCTTACTATCGTGACTAGCCTCAATGACTATTCCTTTGGGGTACACACTTATTGCTTCAAAATGATTTTATTTTCATTTCCAATTTCCAATAAGTCTGTGTACATTTGAAATTGACCATAAACTATAAATTATAATAAACAAAAAAAATTACCTTTGAATATGAAAATAATAAAAGAGATGAATTGCTTAAAAAGAAAATGTTTTTTTACCATAATTGAAATGATTTACATTGTTCAAAGTGATTCCTCTCTTCAATTATTGCACTGTTCTTTTATTAAATCCAGGTTGAATTTTATTAAAAAAAGATTAGATAGCAATACAAGATTAGTTGTAGTAGATTAATCTTAAAGTTTTATTTATTTTTATTAGAATTATGTCTTTTAGGTTATACTAGAGTAAATGAGATAAGATAATTTAGGTTACTTTTTTACATTAAATATTTCTTAGGTTATGGCCAATAACTCACTAATTATTAAAAAATTCTCTTAAATTATTCTTTTATATAAAAATTTGTAGTATTTCTAGGTTATAATTAGATATTACATTTAGTTCTGTATTTTATAAAAAATAGGTTAAGTAATTCACAATTTATTCATTAAGAAAAATATTTGATATTAATAAATTTAATTTAGGCTTATATTCTATTCTAAGTTTAGAATCATTTTACCAATTTAGGGTGTTTGTTTTAATCACAACTTAGACTTCCTTATTATTTAGCTTAACATTTGTAGGGTTTGGGTTTGGTCTTAGTTATATAGTCGACATTATCTATTTCCTAGTTTTCTCTTGAAATGTGTTGTTAAAGATATATTAATAAATCTTTATTCGTTACTCAACTCGTTGACGATTACCTTGCATACCACTCCTCCAACCTATCAAACTAGAATTTAAGAGAAGAGATTGTAAATATGTTTTTTGTCAAAATGACATTTTTGAATCATGTAAGGTTCACAAAGAGATTACAGTATATAATAGTCCTTGTTTTTTGTCGGACATTTTTACATAAATTTAAGATGGAATTTTGAAAAGATAATTGTTGAAGCCCTCTCAAACTCCTCCTCGTGTGAGAGCCATATACTAGTAAGATCCACATTGAAGTTTGAAGGATACTTTTTCAATGTGTTTGAATAATTAGTATATGCACTGAGTTTTGAAAAGAGAAATGGGAATCCCTATCAATCCCTCTCATTTGACATCTAGATGTTAGTAGACTCAAGACTAAAGTTTGAAGGATAAATTTTCAAGTGTTCTAATACTTAGGTTTATTACGGTGAAGACGATGCTTAGGGATTAGGTGGAGTTTGAAATTGAATGGCTAGTTACTCACTAAGTGGGTCCATATGGACAAACATATAAATTAGCTTTGTGATGGTATTTGTAACTTTTTTTGGCCGTTAATGAAAATGTGGAGTGGAAAAAACTTCATGTAATGTAAAATACCATGGAAAAGTTATTCTTCTATTTTTTTTTACTTTTATGTTGTTTCTTTAAACCATTGGTTATGGTAATGATCAAGTGGTCACAACAAGGATAAACAATTTTAAATATCATAGGGATGTACAATGTTAGAAGTACAATAGTTTTAGGAAGATACCTTGGCACTCGACAAAAATCATCTTTTTAGTTTTTATTATTGATGTTAGGGATCTGATGATTGATCTCTTTTGGACTTATAACATAACACTTATAGTAGTGGAGCTATTCTCAAAACAATTCTAGACACAAATAAGCTTTGGTACCTCATGAGCCTACATTCATCCCCAATTTCATATTATGCATTCAAATAAGGTTGCTAGTAGTTCTCCACTACTGGAATCACTTTGGCATGATAGGAAAAAAACATTTCCCCTCACAAAATAAATAGGCCAAAAAAATGCAATACAAAAAACCAATACTCCTAATGTTTCTCGCTATGTTCACATTAATTAACAAAACAAGTGCACCAATCTCTTTCTAAATGGTCTTTTTTCCAATCTCATCTTTGATTATGGGTACATTTTTGTCACTCTCAACCTTTATTTTAGTCTCTCCTCCTCTACTCTAACTCTTGGACGTGATAAATCCCCATAAAAAGAATTTGGACGTGATAAATCATCATATACATGGTTTACCTCACTAATTCTAAGTAAAAGTTGAATCACTTAGGATTTCTTCATATTATCATTTTTTTCTATACACCGTTTTTAATAAATAATAAAATTTTGTTATACACTTTCAGTTTCAAATGAAAATAATGATTTATTTTTAGATCTCAACATTGAAGGGTTCAATTTCTCAAAACCCTTCAAAGTGAAATAGGACCTTGCCCTTCAAATTTGATCCCTGATTTCTACCATTCTTTTCTACCACTTGGCGGGGAAAGTGTACATCTTTCCAAAACATTAAATTAAAAATTTGATTTATTTTTTTATGTTGGTAAGCGTCATGTAAACATTAAATTAAAAAATTGGTTTTTTTTTTAATGTTGGTAAGGGTCACGTTGATTAAATCAATCTTATATAAATAAGTTAAAAACAAATATAGATAATACGAACAAAACAAATCACGAATACAAATTCTACTCTACGAAAGAATTTTTGGTTTATGAAAATTCCGTCGAAGAAAAAATTCAGAAAATACGGGTCTGTTTGGATCTGTGGAAGAAAACAAGTATGTAAAGTAACAATTTGGATTTGCGAATGAAATCCCACTTGATGTGTTAACTGTCCTCAATCCTTCGTAATTAATGTGCATTACATGCACATCGTTCTATCTCAATTATTTACATCTCTCAAGTTTTTATCTATCATTTTGGATTTGCCAATGAAATCCCACTTGGATGTGTTAACTGTCCTCAACCCTTTATAAATTGACTTGCATTGCATGCACATATTTCTCTCTCTTATTTACATCTCTCAAATCCTTAACTAACAATCAATTTGGACTTGCGACTGAAATCCCTTGTGGATGTGTTAACTTCCCTTAACCCTTTGGGATTGTGCATTGCATGCACATCTCTCTTTTGGATCCCTTGTGGATGTGTTAACTTCCCTTAACCCTTTGGGATTGCGCATTGCATGCACATCTCTTTTGGTTGCATGAGTAATGCTAAATTGGGAATGCATGTGTAATAGTGGTTCTACCACCTTTCTTTGCATCTTCTCTTAATAGATATATGTGTAGAAATTTTTACTTAACGAATTGGATTTGCAATTGAAATCTCATTTGGATGTGTTAACTGTCCTCAATCGTTTGTGATTGATGTGCATTGCATGCATATATATCTTTCTCTCTCATACCCATACACCATTTTGTCAATCTTTCTACCATTATTTTTAGATTTAATAAATATTTGTTAATAATGTCGAATCTTACATTTTTTATTTCATAATTTTGTGCAAAACAAATTTTATCCAATTTTTTCAATATTGCTTCTCTGCTCAACCTTAAATTTGGGATTTCAAATTTCTTATTAAGTTTCACATACTTATTAGTAGTTGCAACTTATTCTAATTATTATGGATGTCAAAAGAAAGGTTAAGCAATAAGATCAATGAAATCTTGTAATTATATTTTAAGTTGGAAGGAGTTTCTAATATTTGTAATTTATTGCATTATATTTTGCATTTATATTGAGAATGATAAATATAATTTAAATCTGAGCTACCAAATATTTTCCATTTATAATGAGAATGATATATATGGTTTAAATTTTACCTATCAAATATTTTGCATTTATATGGAGAATGATACATATAGTTTATATCTGATATGCCAAATTTTCAGTTTTGCTATATTTATATGTTATTTCAGTTTTGCTATATTTATATGTTAAAATGATTTAAGATATTTTTAAGATAATATGTAAATCAATATTTATATATAAAAATTCGAAACCCTAAATAATTTTGGCTTTAAATCGTAGTTTTTGTATGTATAAGGTGAAAAGTTTTCAGTAAAATTTTAAAATTTTTTAATTTTTTGTTTTTGTTTATTTAAATCCTAATTTTTTAATTTTTTTTTAAATATTCATTTTGCTATACCTTAGAGATAAGTTGTTTAGATAATAAATTAATTATAAATACTCATATAAATTTGAACACATCTTAACTTTAAATTAGAAAGAATCTAAAAACATTTTGAAATAAATTTAGAGGAAACAAAAACAAATTAAAACAACATAATTAAAGTTGCACTTTGGAAGATGAGATACCAATATTGTCGTCACAACAATATTGGTAATGACCAATAATATCATTTTGAACTATATTTTCAACTATATACTTTTTTTAATATTTTATTTATTAACTAATTAATTTCATAAAATTGATTTAAAAACAAGAGCCACGAGGTGGCAATGTCCCCGCTATTGTTAATAGTTATTGCTATAAGACAAATAAATTTAAAGATTAGAGTTAACTATTACAAAAATGTCTTTGCAATAAAAATCTAAAACTATAGCATAAAAAACTGAAACTTTGAGTCGACACTTTACTAAACCCTTATAGTTATATTTTTCAAAGGTTTCTAAGACTTGGGCAAAGAATCCAGGGTTCAAAGTGCCCTTTTCACCTTATGTGTAGAGGTTATATGTTTAGGTTATGTGCCAAAATGTTAAAGTTTGTATAATAAAAAATATATATATTTATTTTATTTTTTTAATTAAGGGAAATTTATTTAAAATATTAATAAGTTTTTTTTCTCAAATTGAAATAGCTTTGAGAGATATTTGTAAGTTTAAACAAGATTACAAGTATTTGAAGATTTCAACTTAACCTAGTAAAAATCAAGCGAAACTGTTGTGTATTTATAGCCCAAACAAACCCACATATCCACATAGTGAAGAGACCAGAAGAAATTCGAATAAAATAACAAAAATTAAGCTTACAACCTTGTGTAATTTGGCAGGTCATGGTTTTGGACAATTATTTGTATCACTTGGAACGGAATTATTTGTATCACTTGGTTTTGGTGCAATTATTTGTAGCACCAATTAAATGTTTCTTAGCAACGGAATTCACCAAGACATTCTTTATTCACACCAAAACGTTTCCAAGCAAGATAATTGCAAAGTTATTTAATTCATAAAAGAGATAAATTATGCAAGCTTAAACGTCTGGGAAAAATGCCTCAAAACTCAGTTAATATAAATCTCAAAATAGAGGAATCAATCAGGATTAGTATAAAGCATTAATTTTTTTTTACCTAGCCTCATTGATAATGAAGTAAAGGCGAGAACTGCAAAAAGGCTTCTCTCTTCACAAGAAGGTATTTGGGGCAAAATACAACAACATCAAACAAAACTAAGGTATTTGCGAGAAATGCAAAACGCTTCTCTCTTCACAAGAAGGTATTTAAGATAAAACCAATAAAACCATAAATTAATGGAGACTCCCTGTTAGACCACAAAATTATGCACTGTTAGACCACAAAATTGTTCTTTATATAGGCCTCTAGCTCATTTGCATTATCGTGAAGGTGGCAAGTGTAGGGTTGTGCGACTGAGTGCATGGCGATATAGGTGTGACACTGCAAATGTCAGTTAGAGACCATGGAGATGGTAGATGGCAGCCCATGGCAGATGGCGTGTGTAATTCGGAGCGTAGGTGGCAGAGATGGCAGATGGTGCCTGTAATTCCAAGCAATTCAGAGATAGCAGATTAGACAGAACAAAGCGAAAAGGAAAAGTTGTTTATAACTTTAAGAATATGAGGTTGTAAAAGTTAAGAATACCACCTTTAAATTGTTCAAATTAATATAAGTGAGCGATTCATATAGAACTTCCTTAATTTTTTAAGGATATCTCTACATATCAAAACCAAAATACTTATAAGATATCTTTTAAAAACAACAAAATTTGTATAAGTAATACTTAACATACATTGTAATATATTTAAAACAATATATTAAAGAGATAACCCAAATCGTAAAACCTAAATAGGTAAACAGGTAAAGATAATTGGATTTGTGAGCAGAATAATTACCAGAATTTTGTAAAAAAGATGATTCACCGTTTGCCCTCGCACTCTCGTACAAAGACACAAAGATCTGTAACAACTCCTCCAACTTCATTCACCTGCATTACCTTTAAATTGAATATATATATGAGCAACTGGGTTAAAATTAAAACATACACACCTGGGAAATATATGTATATATATATAATTATTAGCAGAAACAGAGTTGAAATTTAGCAATCCATCCTGTGCCGAGTGCACCTAGGAAATCTGCTTCAGCTTGGTTGTTTTAGCATTTCCTAAATTCCCAGCCGATTAAGAAGAAAAAATAAAAAACAATGAAGAAATGCAAAATGAAAACACACAGAAAAATAACAATCAATCTGAACATCAAACACCAAAATAAAGGAAAAATAACCATCAAACCTGAACACCAAAATAAGTGAAAAATAAAAGACTGTGATTCGAAAGAGGTTGTTTAGAACATTAATTTTAATAATAATAACTTAGTAATGGAGGTTTCAGCAAACCTAAACCTGCACATCTCCCATCGCCATTACAAACAGATAAAAAACCTGGAGACTCCAATTCTAGTAAGGCCTTTCACCTACAATATTTCCAGGGGGCGAGTAATAGCAGATGACGAATGTAATATCCCCCTTATCACAGCTAACTAAAGCACAACCAAGATCAGTGGAGTTCTTCCACACTAGTTGCGTATAAACTCCGCAGTGCTGATCTTCTTGCAAGCAGGAATTTGTGTTGTAATCATAGAACTTTTTCTCATCGATCCATCACTGAACAACTTCAGTGGGAGTCATAGGCCTGCCTTCTCCCCAAAGGAGATTCTCCCCATACTTCCTTGTCCCGGACGGCTTCATCTGGCACTGATCGTGATCCCTCTGAGACCTGGCAAAACGACTCGCATAAGCAGCGATGTCTTTATTCCACCGAAGGAGCGGGACTCCTACTAGGGTTGCTCTCTCTTTGTTGTGGGCATCCAGAAACGCTTCAATAACATTTATCTTTGCTGCTTCTGCTGCTGTTACACCCTGCAATTTCCAGCCTGCTGTTAACATGAGCAAAACATGAAAAGAAACCATGAAAAGTAGGTTTAGGTCACCCATTGCACGCTCTCAGCAGATCACTCCCTAACTCTCTCTCACATATATATATATATATATATATATATATATATATATATATATATT
>LPNX010849115.1:7658-43297 GCA_001517045.1 Pseudotsuga menziesii
TACTACATATTCTATAGCTAGAAGTTGATACCTCATTATTAATTGTAGTGCACGGTAATTATGGTGTACATTTGCTCTCTGTCAACTCATATGTGATTATTAGTATAGTTTGGTGTATTTTGCTTTAGTTTTAGTGTTTCATTTTAATAATTTTCATTTTTGATGTTGTTTCCTTCATCTACCATTATAATCTAGAGTCTTTATATATATAATTCTAGAGTCTACTTCATTTACATGTCTGGGACTAATGTAAATATTGATGCACGATTTCATACTCATTTGCAAATGCATATTTGATTGAATAAATTATGTAAAACATAGTCTAAAACATTTTGTTTGCATTTGTATAGGCTAGGAAAGCAGCAAAACATTCCAGGCATGCCCCTAATCGGGACTTGGGGACTATTTTAGGGATCAACAATGCTGAGTCATTTAATTACCAAAGCTCATAGCAGAGTACCCCTGTACTGAAACTTGTTTTGCATCCCTGTCTGAAAAAACACATGAAATCACACCAGGTTGATGGATTTAACTTTTTGCAAAAGAACCTTATAGCTGAAGAACCTGGTGGCTGCATTTTGGCACATGCACCAGGAACAGGGAAGACATTCCTTATGATTATCTTTATTCAAAGTTTTTTTACTAAGTACCCAGAGGAAAGGCCACTGATTGTAGCACCCAAAAGAATTTTGGGTTCATGGATGAAAGAGTTTAAAAAATAGGGAGTGGAGGAGATCCCTGTTTATAACCTATATGATGTAACCAATAAGGCAGAAACGTTGAGATGCAACCAGCTTCAGACGTTGAGAGAATGGAAAGAAAAGAAGAGTATTCTCCTTGTAAGTTATTCACAGTTCTCAAGTATAGTCTGTGAAAAATTAGAAAATAAAATGACACAATCTTGCCAAAAAATTCTACTTGAGGGAACAAGACTGTTGGTTTTAGATGAAGGCCATTTCCCACGCAACAAGGACACCAACATACTCCATGATCTTTCCCAAATACATACAAGGAGATGGGTGTTATTGTCAGGTACCCTCTTTTAGAACAATTTTAAAGAGCTCTTCAATCTTTTGAGGCTGGTAAGGCCTAATATTTTAGATTTGAACTCTTTTCAAGCCTTCTTCAGCCGGTTGATCAGTATCATTACTGAAACTGAGAGGCATCCAAGATTAATGTACAGGGGGAATGTTCAAGATACAGTTGAGAGAATTAGGTTCCCTGTGTTTTCTTTGCTCACAATTCCTCTAAACTTTGTCAGAGTTCCAAGTACAGACTCTATAAGCTTAAAGCTAGCATATGTTCTTAAGATTTCTCAGATTTCGAGTGTTGTTATGTTTTCAAATCTAAGAGCATCTCACTGTAGATTTGACCTTCAAATATGTCTTTGCAGATAATCCAGGTATTTTTTTTTTTTAAATTTCAAATACCGTTGCTTAAGCGACGGCTGCAAGTATTTTTTTTTATTTTAAATTTCACCAACCGTGGATACAGCAATGGCAAGGCGTGGCTATAGCAACGGAAAGGCGTGCCTATAGAGACAGAAAGGTGTGGCTAGAGCGACGTCTTGGATTTGCATTTTTAAAAAACCTTATACGGAGCGTGGCTATAGCGACGGAAAGGCATGGCTATAGCGACATCTTGGATTTGCATTTTTAAGAAACCTTATACGGAGCATGGCTATAGCAACGGAAAGGCATGGCTATAGCGACGTCTTGGATTTGCATTTTAAAAAAAACCTTATACAGAGCATGGCTATAGCGACGGAAAGGCGTGGCTATAGCGACGACAAGGCGTGGATACAGAGACGGCCAGGCATGGATATAGCGACGGCTTAGACATCTAACGAAATATATAACATTGTCACTCTTGCGACACAAATTAGGGGTCGTCTCTATTGCGACGGAATAGTTTCCACGGAACAAAAAACACTTAGACGTGGCAATATCCACACTTTTCCGTGGATATTGCCACGTTTTGCCGTGGCAAAATTGATCACTTGTACTAGTGATTCTAATTTTCTAGATTAATACTGGATATGCCAGGTAAATGATTATAATGCATTTTATAACCCTATGTGATTAATTTGCTGGTTAGATTCTGCTAGGATCTGTGTTTTACTACTAACCCTAAGCTGTAAGTTTTTTTACTAAATCAGATTTACTTAGGGTTTATTCATCAATTTACTTCTACAGGTTTTATTTATTTATAAAATGTTTGGCAAGGGTTCTGTACCCTAGTTTTTAATTCCTCTATTGATTTACTGGGTCAACAATAAACTAGGTTTTATGCCCAGAAATCTTATAATCGTTCTCTAGGCTTTATTTACTCTGCTGACATATTTTCATTTGTCAGTAGAGGTTTGTTTTTAGTTTTAATAAAAAAAGGAAACTAGTCCAGGAGTAAGAGATTAAATATATATATATATATATATAAATATATATATATACAAACAATTAAATAAATAGTCTATATGCTAAGATACTAAATACACTAAGTATAATCTAAAGAACGAATTAAATGTTCTACATTAAATCAAAGTTAAAATTAATCCATTCAAGACCTTCCAAGGCCTGCCTCATTAAATACAAACTAATATTTAAAACCTTTCCATTTAAATAAACATCATCATAATTGAATAAACAGAGGAGGCGTTGCGACCATCCATGTGGTCCAATATCGACACTCTGTTCACATATGTAAAAACCACAGACCAAATCTCTTAAATACGTATCGCATTCATTTGCTTAAATCAATGTATAATCCACAATCCTAATATGACAGTCATCCATTTCATAATCATAAACCATTCAAAAGACCCATCTAACTCTACGAACAACCATTCCATAACATTAACCAAGTAAAAAATGGAAACCCTTAATTTTACACAGAGGTCACGATATCGACCTCAGTGGGCTATAAATACAAGTTGCAAGCATAAATAAATTCACATTATAAAACACATACACAGTAATCCAAAATACAACACCATCCCATCGTTCTTATTAATATTATCAGCCTTACAGTTTTGTAATAAACTGTAATTGCTCTTTTATTAAAAACCCTCATCATAATATCTAACTATTCATAGTTTTTACATAGGAAACAACAAGGATTTTAAATCCTATAGATTGTTCTACATTTACCATAGGACATGCTATACTAACGCATGCAGGCGATATTATAACAGCCACAAAGCTTCTAATAAATACATCAAAACACTATTATCACAAATACTTTTCGCTACAACGACGTCACAAGACCTTAACACCGACACCTCACCTTTAACACGGCTTCAGCCATAATTTTACTAATTACAAATACCCTTACGAATGAAACCTACAGTAATGTTAGCAGTCATGGATCTTCCCCATGGCTTCCCATATGTTCCACATACATAATAAAAAAACAAATCAATAAGAAACTTAACCATTCAAGCTGGCGTAGAAACCCTAGGAAGTACCAAAGACAACATGGTATGGATTTACCCATGCGCTACCCAATAATCACAACTAAGCAATATATAATCCCAATTTATACATAGAGCATCTGATTAGGCGAATGCCTCTTACAAACTCCCGCTCTAATTAAGTACATTGATTTAATAAAAATGCAGAAGGAAATCGTATGCACAACATATCAATATTAACCATTATCATCATATAAAAATGATACATATATCTATTTGCAACAGAGTATACCAAATTCGTTTTACATAGTTTCCATTAAAGGCCGAGGACAAGGTTTATACAGGCATTTGAATGGGCTATGGCACCATTGCAAGCAATGGTGTAACCCATGGCTATAAATCCCAAAACCAAAATAATGATTTACATAACTAAAATGAAATACACAGAGCCATTGAGAGAGCTAATTTTACTCCATAACCAAAATGAATACATTAAGAACCCAATTCTATTACACAGGCTCGAAGGCGATTTGAGTTCCCATAGTAAAACCCCCTTTAGCAACAATAACCCAATTCTACCCCAAGCTGAGAAGTGACAATATTTGCTTGTTTATAATAGGCTTACCGTGGCCACATTTGCAACACATCAAAGTATACAACTAAGTATGGAGCCACCCCACCTTCGTTACCCTGCCACCTGCAACCACAACCAAACATGATAGGGTTAAAAAGTATAACTACAAAAGAGCCACGAAACCAAACATAAAATGTAGTCATGAAATCAGATGAATCTTACCTTCATCGCTAGGGCATAGTCTCCTTTGTAGCACAGAGCCAAGAACTCAATTCTCCATAAACCCTAACGAAATGACCAAACTAAATCATGAGCGAAGCCCTAAGCTTGGGCCTGCCACGGTTACCAAGAACATTAAATGCACCAGCTGGTAACCACTATCTAAATGCCAAACCCACTCTTCCATTGTTCAAGCTTCATTGCATTATTGTGGGATTCATTCACCATGCAAAAGCTTAAACCCATTTAACATATGGTGTAACCATATGTTATATTTTCTCCACCCTACACTAGCATAGTCCTCATATTATTACAATGTTTGTTAAAACATGGTTTCATACATGGTATGTGCTAGTCCATATTCGAGTCATAAGGTTTAGGTTTTTAAATAACATGTAAACCTTAGGTTTAAAGTTTAGGACTTGTCTCCTCTTTGTCACAAGTCTCAAGCATAAGAACCATGGCATACGAAGTATTCCATGGTAATATATTTACCTATATTAAGATCAAAGTATGATCAATAATAAAATATATAACCTGCAAACAAAATCAAAAGACATGTTAATACTTATCATGGAAATAACCAACGTATGATCACATAAGGACTAAATATACGCTATAGGCGATTTTAACTACGTTAAGAAAATAACAAAAGAAGTAATTTCACCTCGCTAAAATCTAATTCCGGAATGAAAAAAATAATAATGAACAGTAGGTATGCTATTAATCAATTTTCTTAGCGCTCTTTAAATATCCATCGTTAAGTACAATCTACATACAGGATAAAAGTGGTGCCTTAGTTCGAAGAACTAAGTAAGCCTGCAAGTCAAGTGAATACTTTACCTCTCAGACCATCATGGGAGAATGAGTCCCACCACTACGCCCACTTTGTTCCCACTAAAAAAGTTAAGTTAGAATGGAGTAAATAACAAGTAATCAGGCGTAGAAGTAACAAAGGCATTCATCCAAATAATTAGTACATCGACCGTAATGAATTAACATGAGAATAGTTAATAAAAAGAATCATGACATCTTAAGTAAAAAGCACTAATAATAATGTCTAAAAGTAAATGACAAAACATAAGAACAACTTACTAGTAGACAATGATACATGAAGTGTAGGGTATAAGTTTGCACAAGTTAATTAATGTTCCGTAAAGGCAATTTTAAATAGCCTAATAATTTTATTTTTTTTCGATTTTTGGGGACATTACACTATACATCGTCCTCATTAAAACTAAATGAAAAATAACAACATAATACGATTGTAATATATAATATTTATTGTCTATACCTCTCTAAAATGAATTGCTTAAATGTTGCTTGAATCATCAAAGTTTACCATTTTGATGTTCATGAAGGCTTCTATAAATTCTATAAGATGGATAAACTCATATATTTCATTTCTTACTTTTAGGATCGGTGAAAGGAAACTAGGGTAATCCTGTATTTATATATATATTTTAATTTTATTAATAGGAAGAGGGTGGGAACATTAAAATATTCAAGTGGGAGGATTAGAGGAAGCGTCTCTTTTGTATTATTATCATTTTATCTTAAAAGTGGCAGGAAAGGAATAATGAGAGAATGTTAATTTTTTGGTTTAATGAAACTTGGCAAGGTAATAGGGAGAATGATATTGAAAGGGGGGGTTTTGATATTTTTCCAAATTTAATGGAAAATTGATGAAGAGGATAATGGAAAAGTGATGAAGAGGATAATAGTGGGAATTAGTGTTGGAATTTGAGGACGTTTTGTTCGTCACGGGCATTTTTCCCGTCAAATACTTGTAAATATTTTGGGAGAATGTTAGACAAACAGGTAAACAATTTTCCAAAATGTATTTGATGTTTATCAATTTCTACAAGCTGTCATTAATTGTTTTTTTTAATTTTTCGAGAGGCTGAACTTTGAAACCAGTTCCCAAACCCAACTTTTAATTGCAGTTAATATGGATGTTGGTGGGTGTCAATTATTGGTTTGTGTTATTTTTGGTAAGTAATTTTGTTAGGTTATTGTGAAGTATATAATAAAAACTAATTTCTTCATTGCTTAAATTCTTTAATAAAAATTTATTAATGAAAGAATTCTACGCTCATGGTTGAAGGGTAACTCTTTTAATGAAAAGTTATGTGACTGGAGAAATAAAAGCTCAAAACGTAAAAAAAAATTAGTTTGAAGGGTAGAGATGAAATGAAATTCCAACCATGGTGAGAATTAAGATTTATTTGAGGATGAGAAAAAAACAAGCTGCCTTATTAAAAATGATAAATTTTAATCTTTAAAAGGTGTGGTTGGGGTGGGGTGAGAAACTCCCTTTTTTAAAATGGAGGTCATCGCCAATTTCGTGCAAGGATTTGTTGGGGGGTTTCCTTTAATTTTTTTAACTTGGGCATGATAAGAAGATTAGTAGACCAGTATGACCAGTGAATTGATGGAGGATTCGAAATTGATGAATTTGAACTGTCATGACACTAAAAATTTGACCTATCAAAACTTTGAATAACTACCAAATGGGTCAAATTATAATGATTTTGATGAAAAAAAACACTGAGAGTAATCACTACGATGAGGTATATAGCATGACACTAACTTTGTGGCATGACAATGCATGAGACAAAACACTACCAAATGGCAAGGCTTGATTTAGCCCTGAGACAATGATGCATGATGCAAACTGGGAAGTTTGTCGAAGGGGTCATACTGAAGTGAAAATTCGAAATAAGATATGGGTGTTACTAGCATATTCCATGGGTATGATTGCAATTCCCTCTATCACGTAATGCATTAGTTCTAGGGGTCATGTCGGGGTTATAGGGAAGGCATGGGACATACTTGTGATGGCCACATGAGTAGATCTTATCCTTCCATAATACTATTAGACTATGTAGGATATAATAATAATTTTACAAGAGTAAGAGAATAGTAAGAATAATATGTATTATTAGACACAATTAAACTTAATAAATCATGTTTTTGGGTTAATAAGAGTTTAACAAGGAAAATAACAAAATGTATAATTATGAGATATTTATCTATTTTAGGGAATGTTGCATGGGATAATATTGCATGTGCACATGTGTGGAACACTTAGGGGATCTTGTAAAATCTTAAATGTGAGGAAGGAGAAGGGGAAGGGGCTTCTTCCTTATGGGTTCTATGGGTAGAGTCTTGGTGTAAGGGGGGTTTGGAGGAATTGAGGAATGTAGTCTATGGGTTTTCTTTTGCTATGGATGATATCAATTGTCTTGGTATTGCTGAGTGACGGATCAGGAGATCCCATTCGATGACCAAGGGGTTGGTTGGGAGGTGAGCGGTTTCACCACGCGTGGTTTCCCTAAGGAGTTGTTGTAGAGAAGATGTTGGCTTCACATGTGAATCTGTAAGTTTACTTACAAGTCGAGGTATGTTTTCTGATTTTATTTTTTTTGTTGTGTTTTCAATTGCTTGAGAAAATAATTGGGTCTCTAGCATATATTCATTTAATGGTTGTAGTTATTGTTAATGATGCATAAATAGTAAATATGGTGGAGTAAAATTTAATATGGAAGACATTTATTTTCCTTGTTGTTAACTTAATCCTCTACAAGATGATAGTATTTACCTTCTCGTAGACTTTTTGGTATTGGGTATTATAGTCTTGTATGAAAACAAGCATTTAAATACTATGGACATTTGGTATTAAGTGGTTGAAATTGAAAAAAAAACTTAATTTCCTAGGTTTTTACAAGTCCAATTCATTCTCTTCATAGGAATTTGATCAATAAGATAAGATAATTTTTATTGGTGTCCAATGAGGGACCACAAAATAAGGTCAAAGATACTTATGGGTACAATCAATGAATGCAATGTATAGAATTTTCTAGTAATAACATTGGAATGTATGTTCCAGAATGAAAAGGAGAAGTACGATGAATAATTTTTAAGTTATGTTTTTTCTTAAAGTGAATCATGTGTCCATGGAGTTGTGTTTCATATTTTAAGTAATACATCACAAGTATGTCCCATTCATTCACTATAACCACAACATTCCCCCTAGACTCAACTAATGCATTAAGTGATAGAGGGCATTCCAATAATGGTGAAGTCAAAATGGTGTTGCGACAAAGTTCAGTAAGCTCACCTTTTGTGTCATGTTCTGACCCTTCTAAATCATGTTTATATCTAGTATCAACACATGTCATGGAATTTCTCTCAAAAATTTTATCAAACAATTGATGGGAACCCTCTTGCCTTCTACACCTAGGAGTTATGTAACACCTTGGTTTGACCATGTTTGCATTAAATTATATGTGATGTAAATATTGTATTTAATCATGCTGTGGAGCTCAAGGAAAAATCCCCACCATCAATTTAGCATTTTATGTTTCGGAGATTAAAATCGATGCTCATGGTATTTCGTGCTAGCTAGGCACATTATAATTTTGGACATCATGTAAATATGCAATTTAATTAAAATTCCCACAACCAGCTATTTCAATGTGACAATAAAGATATGGGGGCATGATTTACTAAGGAATAGGGGGGGGATAATTCAAACCCTTGAGCTAATGGGGAAAAGACAAATGTCAAAGGGAAAACCCATCAAACTATCAACTACCCATTTTGTTTTCTTGTGCCAATCATTTATTTCCGCTAGAAGTGTTTGAGTTAGTTATTGCATGGGGATGGGAAGAGTATGGGAGTCAAATTTGAATTGGGAACAACACCCATTTTTGGGAAAACGTGTTTTGGTTTAATGGGCAAGTAAGAAGCCAAAATTCATTACTCGTCCATTATGCATTCACGTCCTCTCTTCCTTATGCGTTTTGGGAGATCTTGGGTATTTTTCCTCCTAGAAGTTGTTTTGTTAATGTTCAGTGGCTCTCCTGAACGTTTTTCAGTTGTTCCCTCCTTCACACAATTGGGGAATTTTGTTTTTGGTGTTACACAGTCAATGGGAGAGTGGATCCATGAATTCGAATATTGAAGGGGCCACTTTTTCCCATGTGAATCCCATAGAATGTTTATGAAACAAATTTCTCATCCTGGGTTGTTTTTCCCCATTCACCATTATCGAATTTGGTTTCCAGGACGTTTTTGGCGATGCCTAGAAATTGTATCTGGTTGTTCTGTAAATCCTGTGTTTTGGTTTAAACTGGTTTGGAGTGGAAGAGGGAAGACTTAGCTTGATAAAACTAGTGTATAAAGGAACCACACAGAGAGATCAAGAGGGGTTGGTTATTCTTTCTTGCACATCCTGAAGAGCACTGAAAGGGAAGGCATAGCATGAGGGGTTGTGTTATAGATGATTTTACCACACATGGTAGGTCACATATATATGGACTTCC
The DNA here is from genome assembly GCA_001517045.1 of Pseudotsuga menziesii. Classification (NCBI taxonomy): domain Eukaryota; kingdom Viridiplantae; phylum Streptophyta; class Pinopsida; order Pinales; family Pinaceae; genus Pseudotsuga; species Pseudotsuga menziesii. The sequence goes on from LPNX010849115.1 coordinate 17,191, forward strand.
CTGTCCCTCTGCAGACTCTTTGGATCCCATGGACTATTTTTGTACCTTTGATGTTTCCAAGATCATCCCTTTCTTGCGTAGACATGCGGTTTTAACCCTTAAACCCATGTCCATCGGGATGTGTGCAAAAGGCCAAATATTTTTTGAGTTTTCCTTGATGTGTATCTGAGTCACTTGTCTCCTATCCTTCCATATGCATCGAGATCACTCGGATTTGACTTTCCATTACCCTAATGAAGCACTATATAAGGAAACCATTGGAGGAATTGAAGAGGAGGAATTGAAGAGCAAGGAAACTATAGTCCATTATTGTCGTAGCTTGCTTATACTTGAGTCTGCATCCCTTTGTACCTTGGAGCACTTGGTGTTCTTCCCAAGCTTTCCTTTGCTTGTGAGCTTGCTATTGAGAGATGGAGGATTGAGGTGGTGGAGGCCTAGGTGGAGGACTGAGTTTCTCCGGTTCGCAGACATGCCAACAGAGGTTGTCATTCATGTAATATCTGATTTATATTAATAGAAATATCTTCTCCTATCCAATGATGTGCATTTAAATGAATATTGAATCCATGGATGATTTTAATTGCTTATACATTATTGATTATACATGCTAGATTGGTATAACACCATTATATAGCATGCTTGTCTTGTTTGTTTTTGTTGAGAGAGCAAATTGTTAACACAAGCGGGATTGGAAAAAGCTCAACGGGGATCTACATCAACCGTCCGGAATAAGGTGTGTTTCAAGATCCTTTAGTCTTAGATTTGTTATTTCTCTTGCATATTGGGAAGGGATTGATTTCTGCAGTTGCTCTGTCTGTTGTGGTAACCCCCAAGCCATAGGAAGTTTTCTCCGTAACAGAATTGGCCACTCTACTGGGGACGTTCCTTTTTTTTCTTTGGGGTTGGGGGCACAATGCGATTGATATTATTGACTTGCTCTTTGTTTCTCCCTGTTTCTGTGTCGCATTTTATAGTATGTTCATCCATTGACACTCTCCTTTATTGGTTTGACCCTTGGCCTGCTTTTTACCACTTCCTTCTCTGTATACGCAGGTTTTTGGCCAAAAGTCGCGTACATACGCGGTTTTTTGGCCAAAGTCACGTATATATGCAGATTTTTGGACAAAATCTGCGTATACATGCAAATTTTTGGCCAAAAGTCATGTACATATGCAATTGTTCTTTAAACAGTCGTGTACATCCTCCCTTTTAGTTGAATTTGATGTTGTGGGAAGTTGATGGGTGGGTTGTGAGTGTGGTAGGGTCTGATGTTGTTTGTTGGATGCTTATTTTGTGACCAAAGACTGCTTTTTCATTGAATTTTATTTGAAAGTAGTTTCAGTCATTTATCCTTTTTGTTTTTCCATTAGTGCATTACTCTTTTTGTCTTGGTGTCTTGCTGGGCTTGTTTTTTATACTTGCTGCAGAGACTACGAGTTTTACATGAATTTGATTGCATTTTTCGTTCTTTTATATTGAAAAATACAAAGTAGTTGCATTCTTACTTGCATCTCGCATATGGATTTGAGGAGGTACTTGCATTGGATTGCTTGGATGAGAGTTGTATTTTAGTTTTCATATAGGAAGGATCGCATTGGCATTCGTAAAGGAATATATATTTTTGCATCTCATGTAGTGGCATACCCTCTTTTTCATTCTACACGATTGCACTTGGCATTGCTTGTTAGGTGTGCACTTTTATTTCACTGCTGAGTCATAAATTCATTAGTTGCACAACCATTACCCTTTCAGTAATTACAACCAATTAAAATCAACGCATAATAAAATGAACTACACATTTTTTCTTTATAGGGTTCACAAACAAGATTAGGTTTTAGGCTCTTGGAATAGTTCATTGTGAGTTAATTCTCCAAGACCACTAAACAAAACAATTAGGTGTCTGTCCAGGTGAGAGTGTGAAATTCCTTTATATAATTAGTGTTTCTCAGGATCCTCCTCTTACATGGGAGTTAAGCACGAGTCAGTGTGAGCGGTTATGATTGGGATGACCCCTGGTTGTAACTGAGTAGCACTGGAGATATTTCTAGGATTGTATTTGTATCTGAGGGCTCTTTCAAGAGTTTCGGGCTTTGCTACCCTGCCCATATGGTTGATCCCGCCTGCAACTATCCACCTGAGCATTGGTTATATTGGGGTGACCTTATTTTCCTTACCTAGGTATCACATAGGGGTATTTCCAGAGGTTATTCTATAGGTGTCCTAGTCAGGTAGGGGTCGGAAAACACAGTCGCTATATGCGTTGAAGCTGAGGGCCACTATAATTGGTTACGAACCTTTGCTTATTATGTATGGGAGTCTCAAGCCTCTCCTAGGAGATACATACCTGCTTCATTCGGGAGCTCACATATCCTCCCCTTGGTTTGTTTGTATTTTGGCTATATATTTTCTTAGGAGTGTTCTCTTTGTGCGCTAGTTGGCCTTTCGTATCACGGTTATGTGAGTATATTTATGCTCTCTTGAGTTTGGGTCCTTTTATTTTTAGCATGCCTAGTATCCTATCACACGTCCTTGGTCCTATTATGGACCCTGGTGTCAGACTTGGGGGCATCACATCCCCTTACCATGCTCATAGATTTGGGAGTGGTCACATTCTGCCCTCTACTCCATTTTTAGGGGATGTTGACTCCCTTCTCTCGGTCTTTACACAAGTGGCCACCCTCATGGGGGTGGTAGTGTATGTGTGAATGTTGGGTCAACACCTTACTTTCCTTTTTATGTCCCATCGTTCACTGCATTGTTTCCTTTGGGTGCAGTTTTCATGATCATTCCTCCCTATATCCTATAGTTTGGATTCTTTATTGACTATTTTTTGACTAATATGGTTGTCATGTAGGGTCCAATTTTTGTACACTCTCTTTGAGGTTTTGACCCATTCGTGTCTATCATAGGCATTATGTCTGAACTGACATATAGGCTATGATGTCACATCCACTTGCACTTATGCATTTCCTTATGACTGTTCCATATTAACCTTAGGTATGAACCCATTCCATGGTATCACGGAACCTTCATGCTGCTGGTAGAAGTGGTACTATGCGAATGGTAGAGATTTCCTATACATGGGTATCCTAGTTAGCTCCCTTTTGCATTTGGTACCCATTTTGTGAGTCTTGTCTTAGGTATAGGAGTCCCTTTTAGTCCCTCCATGTCCTTGAGCAAGAGCTTCATACTCCTCTTGAACTTTATGCTGGCCATTTCCCCAAGACCCCCTTGTATATGTCAAGTTGTAATTGCATTATCATGAGTTTTGCTTGCCTTTTTGAGCCTTATGATAGCTTCCCTGACTTTGATTATCAGCCATATAGCCTAATATTGTCTCATGTCTAGCCAAGCTGAGCTGTTTTCTATATCTTTTGCAACTTGACTCCCCATTTTTTACCAGGAGGGGACCTTCCCCCGAGTGTCGTTATCCTACACATGTTTCTTTCCATTGAGCATAGGTATGTTCCACTACTTGGAACTAGTTTTTTATCCCTTTGACACTCATCTCCTCCTATATTTGTAACTATAAATAACTTTTATTCCTTTTCAAGCTTTTCAAAATATCTGAAAAAGTCCAAAAAAAATAAAAAAACCAAAAAGATGGACACGAAAATATGTTATCTTTGGTAGCAGTCGAGTCGTGTTGCCTTCAAATAGAGCACTGTATATCATATCCATTGGTTGGGTTAGTAGTTCGAATTTAGGAGATGTACTCGTATCTCTGAGTTTATCTCCACCGACTGGTTAAGCTTCCAGTCCCTATGGAGCCTCTGTCGATGCCTTATGTGTCGCAGAGATGTCCCAATTTTTTATATCAAGTCTATGCTACCTACATTCAGTCACCATTCACCTTTATGCTCTTATTTGAAGGAAGTTGAAGCTTGAGTAGGCCATTCTTCAGTTGTCTTGACTTTGCATGTCGGTTATTCTTGGTACTATTACTGGTTCGTGCACATCTTGTTCGAGTCCTTCTACATTATACAACATTGTTGAGTACCTCTTGTTGGTTGATGGTGGATGCCTTAATGCCCTCCTTCCAGCAGATTCCATCCCATCGACTTCAGATCATTTATTTTGGGATAGGATTCTAGAGTTATTTGAGTGCCTTGAGACTTACAGTCACCAGTGGTAGGCTCTCTCTCCATCGACAGTTTTGGGAATACATCAATGTCCCCTGATCGATGGATTCTTCCAAGTGTTCGACCTCAACACATATATTCGTACTTGTGAGATTGCACTCTAGTACCTTGATTCCCATTTTCATTATCGGTGGGTGATATTGCGTCTGTTAACGGTATATATCAATGACCGGTAATCAGACGATGGACTACTATGTTCGACCTTGACACCTTTATTCACATAGGAGGACATGTACTCATAGCGGTTTGTGTAGAAGAATTTCCAGATTGGTGGCATTTCTTATATGCTACCTCCTTGATCGTGCTGGTGTTCATGAGATTTTAGCTCTCGTGACTTGATTCCAGTGTATGCCAGATAGATTCAACCATTATGGAGATCTTGATCCATGGTATATATTCAACTTTCATTTAGATCTTGTTCCTTTGTATATCTTCATCATGAATATTCTGATCTATTGTATATTGTACGTGGTGATGACCACACATGTCATAGTTTGTATATCATGCCTATTCATGGCCATTGTACTCTTATGTATTCGGTACTGCTATATGTATTTGTAGTCATGTGCAGAGTTTTATTATTATACTATACTGATGGATGGCTGGTTCTTCCACCTAGTTCTTCATCACTCCACTTCTGGGATGGACTTATAATGTGTTTCGGCCATCGTATTACCCCTCTGACCTCACACATTAGGTGGCATCTATTATAGTTAATTTTACCACACATGATAGATCACATATATATGGCATTCCCTATCCCTCTACAGACTCTTTGGACCCCATGGACTATTGCATTCCCTGTCCCTCTACAGACTCTTTGGACCCCATGGACTATTTTTGTACCTTTGATGTTTCCAATATCATACCTAAAAACACTCATTATTTGCTGTACGTGACTTTTAAACCCTTTATTGTGTATACAAGCGGATATAACCCTTAAACCCATGTACATCGGGATGTGTGCAAAAGGCCAAATATTTTTTGAGTTTTCCTTGATGTGGATCCAAGTCACTTGTCTCCTGGCCTTCCATATGCCTCGAGATCACTCGAATTTGACCTTCCATTACCCCAGCGAAGCACTATATAAGGAAACCTTTGGATACATTGAAGAGGGGGAATTGAAGAGCAAGAAAACTATAGTCCATTGATGCCATAGCTTTCTTATACTTGAGTCTGCATCCCTTGGAGCAGACTTGGTGTTCTTCCCAAGCTTTCCTTTTCTTGTGAGCTTGCTATCGAGAGTTAGAGGATTGAGGTGGTGGAGGCTCAGGTGGAGGACTCAGTTTCTCTGGTTCGCAGACGTGTCGACAGAGGTTGTCATTCATGTAATCTCTAATTTATATTAATAGAAATATCTTCTCCTGTCCAATGAGGCGCATTTAAATGAATATTGAATCGATGGATGCTTTTAAATTCTTATACATTATTAATTATATATGCTAGAGTAGGTCTAACACCATTATATAGCATGCTTGTCTTGTTTGCTGTTGTTGAGAGAGAAAATTGTTAACACAAGCGGGATTGGAAAAAGCTTAACGAGGATCTACATCAACCGTCTAGAATAAGGTGTGTCTCGAGATCCTTTAGTGTTAAATTTGTTAATTCTATTGCATATTGGGAAGGGATTGATTTCTGCGGTTACTCTGTCTGTTGTGGTACACCCCAAGCCATAGGAAGTTTTCTCTAGTGGAGTCACCAATTCTGTTATGTAGAAAACTTCCTATGGCTTGGGGTGTACCACAACAAACTGTTAGATTTTTATCATTTAAGCTAGCATTATATTAGGATATTTAACTGAGAGAATAACAAGCACATCAATCAAACACAAGAGACAATGAACACAATGTTTTTCCTCGGGGAAACCATAAATGGAGAAAACCCTGCAACTTCCTCAGAGATAGAATCAACACCAAAAGTAAAACCCCAAAATAGTAAAATGATCTCTCGACAGCTGTACTCTCTTTCTTTCTAGTCCCAACAACTTCTTCTCCCTCAGTTATGCGCTACAAATGAGTCTGGGTGAGTGTGTGTTAAATAGAGAGGCTAATAACTCTATTTATACTAATTCCTGACTTGACACTATCTCACTAGGGCTGAATTCTCTAGGAGAGTCTAATAACTCTAGGGTCCCGCAACTGCGGGGACTTTAACCCATGAACAACAGGAGGGTTACCCACAATGACTTGACATGACTTGTTTACATTATTGAATCTTCTGATAGGGACACCGGGACATGAAATGACTCAAATACATTACAAACATTTCCCGGAATAAAAATCAGGGTACAAGACAATAGATATACAGTGAATACATTATGAAGTTACAAATACATCAACAATCCCTCTTAACTAGGAAGGTATTCTCTCGACACAATTTATCAGCATGGGTCTTCTTCTCTGTATCATCTGTATCATCAATGAGTTCTCGTCATATTCATCTTCAAGTCATCTTCATCTTGATCTAGATCATCACTGGATCTGGATCATCACTGCTGGATCATCATAACTAGATCTGGATCATCACTGGGTCATCATCACGGGTTCTATCTCTTGATTCTTCTCGTCACAGGAAGTTATATAGAGCTAGCCCTTTTTCATGCTGGATGTACATCTATAGAGCCAGTCCTTTTTCATACTGGATGTATCATCACAGAGCTAGTCCTTTTTCATACTAGATGTGGCATCTACATAGAGCTAGTCATTTTTCATACTGGATGTGTCATCACAGAGCTAGTCCTTTTTCATACTAGATGTGGGATCTACATAGAGCCAGTCCTTTTTCATACTGGATGTGTCATCATAGAGATAGTCCTTTTTCACACTAGATGTGGGATCTACATAGAGCCAGTCCTTTTTCATACTGGATGTGTCATCACAGAGCTATCCCTTTTTCATGCTGGATGTGGGATCTACACAGAGCTAGTCCTTTTCATAGTAGATGTGTCTTCACAGAGCCAACCCTTTTTCATGCTAGATGTAGGATCTACAGAGAGCTAGTCCTTTTTTATACTAGATATGTCTTCACAGAGCCAACCCTTTTTCATGTTGGATGTGGGATCTACACAGAGCTAGTCCTTTTTCATACTAGATGTGTCTTCATAGAGCCAACCCTTTTTCATGTTGGATGTGGGATCATCACATACATATGACAATGGAAGGAGCCAATCCTCTCACCATGTCACAACTCTTACATCTGACCATGGAAGGAACCAATCCTCTCACCATGTCAGAAGGGCACAACACTTACATCTGACCATGGAAGGAACCAATCCTCTCACCATGTCAGAAAGGCATATCATGGATTCATCACTTCCTCTTAGATGGAAGCTTGATTTGGAGAACACCAAGCTTATCCTTGAAGTATTCAAACTTCACCCTGGCAAATGGCTTAGTCAACACATCAACTATCTTTTCGTCTGTTGCAACATACTGGAGCTTCACTGCTCCTCTCTGCACCATATCCTTGATATAGTGATATTTTATTTTGATATGCTTCGACTTGTCATGGAACACTGGGTTCTCCGACAACTTCACACAACTCTGGTTATCGCAATATATACAAGTAGCATCTAACTAGAGATCAAATAAATCAGATAGTAACTTCCTTAGCCATACTGTCTCACAACTAGCTAAACAAGCTGTGACATACTCTGGTTCAACTGTACCCAGTGCCACACAGGATTACTTCCTGATAAACCAAGAGATCACACCTAACCCCATATTGAAGCAACACCCTGAAGTGCTCTTCCTATTGATGGCACTGCCTGCCCAATATGAATCAACATAACCCTCTAGGATAATATTCTGATCAGCCTTATACTTGAGCCCATAATCAACTGTACCCTTTAGGTACCTCAGAATATGATTTGCAGCAATCAAGTGAACATGTCTCAGATCTGTCAGGAACTGACTCAAGGTGTTCACGGCAAATATGGTCTCGTATTTGTCATGTACATCAAGGACCCAATCATCTGACGATACATCATGGCATCAACCGACTCAGATGAAGCATCACTCAATAGCTTCAGGTTTGATTCCATAGGTGTGGTTATGGCCTTGCAGTCCATCATCCGAAATCTCTTCAGGATCTCTACTGCATACTTCCCTTTTTTGAGGAAGATTCCATCTGCATTCTACCACACCTCCATGCCTAGAAAATAGTGCATCATACCCAAGTCCTTCATTTTGAACTTGGCAGCAAGCTTTCTCTTCGTATCAGTAACCAATCCATCCATACCTGTTACAAACAGATCATCTACATATAGTATGAGTATCATTGGGTTGCGTTCTTCAACCTTGTAGTAAAGGTTAGAATCTGCTTTACTTTTGGTAAAGCCCAAACTAGATAGAAAGCCATCAATTCTGTCGTACCATGTCCTAGGTGCCTGTTTCAAACCATATAGGGATTTATTCAATTTACACACATGAGTCTCCATGTCATGTGTCTCAAAACCAAGTGGCTGCTCCACATACAGTTCCTCTTCCACTACACCATTCAAGAAAGCACTCTTGACATCCATCTGGTGTATCTTCCATTTCATCACTGTAGCCATAGAAAGTACTGATCTGATGGAAGTGTATCTAGATACAAGTGGAAAATTTTCTTCATAATCTATTCCTTCTTTATGGGAGAAGCCATGAGCTACAAATATTTATGTGTGTTTCTTCTGGATCCCTATATCTTTCTGCACCTTGGATAGATTCTCGTACCTAAGCAGGTTTCCTCTTGTGAGGATTATTCTCCTGAGGTGGATCTACAGGTTCTTGAGGTTATTCTATTTCTCGATCTTCTTCTTGATATTATTCATTCATGGTTGTGTCATGAATTCTTGGCGCTTCTATTTCTTTAGGTTCTTCAGTAGGTATCTTTCTGGATTTGTTGTAAGCTAAGTCTTCGTCAAATGTTACATCCCTGCTGATGTGGATTTTCTTGAATCCTAGGAAGTATATTCTGTAAGCCTTCGAGATTTCAGAGTATCCCACAAATATAACCTTCCTTCCTGAAGGATCTAACTTTGTCCTCTTTTCTTTCGGAATGTGTATGTACACTGGACAACCGAATATTCTGAGATGGCTGACTTCTAGTTTCTTGCCGAAAAAGACTTCTTCAGGTGTCTTATTCTTGAGTACTCTCTGTGGAGTATGGTTCTATACATACACCGCTGTTCTGGCAGCTTCTGCCCATAGATGCATGGGAAAATCTTGATCATGAAGCATGGCCCTTACAGCTTCTATGATCGTTCTAGATATTCTTCCTTTCTGCAACCCCATTCTATTATGGATTATATGGAGTGGTTAACTCCCTCTTAATCCCTGAATCTTTGCATAAATATTTAAATTTATTCAATGTGAATTCTCCGCCATTATCTGATCGAAAAATATTGATCTTCTTTTTTGTGTGGTTCTCGATCAAGGCTTTGAATTCCTTGAACTTGCTGAATACTTCATCTTTGTTCTTCATAAACTATATCCATGTCTTCTTAGAAAAATCATCAATGAAAGAAACATAGTATGCATACCCGCTTAAAGAACTAAATGACATTGAACCACATACATCGCAGTGGATGATTTCCAAGATTCCTTTTTCCTTGCTCTCACTACTTCGAAATGTCTTCTTTGTGTTCTTTCCTTTTGCACATCCTTTGTAAACACCATCATGTTTTGTTTGCATTTCTGAAAGACCTTCAACAACTTTTCCTGCAAATGGTAGTGCCCTATAATGCACATGTGCAAGCCTTCTATGCCAAATTTCATTTGGTTCTACTAAGTCATGAACCAAAGCTTCTTCTGGTTGGCCCTTCAGTTTGTATAGATCTCCTTCTTGTTCCCCAATCACTACTGCATCATCAAAAGTCTTTCCCTTTGGCCACATAAGAACTTGGCCATCTACAAAAGCATCCCTCATTCCTTTTGCATCCAATTCAGATATGGAGAGGAGGTTCTTCTTTAGTCCTGGTACAAATAATATAGTTTTCATCTTCATAGACTTTCCAAAGTCTAGCTTATAGGAGGATTCACCACTACCTTTTATTAGATACTGGTAGTCATCCCCAAGTTTCACCTTGTGAGGTGACTCATGTTCAGATAGTTTCACAAATGACTCTTTGAATCCTGTCCTATGTTTGGAAGGACCACTGTCTATAAGCCAATCATTGCTTCCATGTGAGATAGTTCCCATGAGAGCGGAGATTAACACATATTCTCCATCACTTGAAGAATCATCACTTTCTTGTCTGATTCTCTTTATGGAAGGTTCATCATCCTCTGCAGCATGAGCATGATGTCTTATCTTGTTTCCCTTTTTATTGTGAGAGTTCCTTTTGTTAGGATACTATTTGGATATGTGTACTTTCTCATCACATGTGTAACATCTAATAGTAGAGAGATCTCTTCTAGAGTGTGAATTCTTACCTTTGGAGTGATGATGGTCCCTTCTGGTTTTCTTGGTGTGGACTGTGAGAGCTTCATCTTCACTTCCCATATTTTCTTCTCGAGCTGCTATCCGAGCTTCTTCTTGAGAGCATTATTCCCATAGTCTGCTGAACTTGACTAGCTTCTTTCTGGCACATATCCCTGGAATGAAAGAGTCCCATGCCCTAGGAAGACCATTCAAGGTGGTCATCACAATTTCTACATTCTCCACTTCTTCATCTACTGCATCCAGTTGTTCCTTGATCTGAGAGACCCTTGTAAAGTAAGAATGGATGGTCTTTGCATTCTGGATATTTACATTCTTTAGTTGGTCTCTCAGAGTCATCTTTTGGTTTATGTTCTTCCCTTCAAACAATTTGGTCAGGGAATCAAACATAGCTTTAGGTGTCTTTAAAGTGGATACCTATGGTATGAGGTGATCCTTGATTGAAACAACAATAATTATCTTAGACATGACCAATTTCTTCTTGTGTAAGTCCTTAGCCTCATCTCCCTCTGGAACTGGAACCTCCTCATTGATATAGGAGTCCAACTCATTTTCTTCTAGGACCAGGGAGATCCTATAATTCCAGGCTCGGAAGTTATCAGCTCCCTCAATCTTTTCATCAATATTGGTATGATGAGACATCTTAACTGAGAACCTCAAATGGAAATACAAATTTTTTAGATCTTACTAGGTCAAGATGTTGGATCTGGATCTGGAGCTAAATTTCTGTAGTGCTGGTTCAGGAGCAGATTAGGGTTTGACTTTCCGAGAGTTCTGTCCAACCAAAAAATTTGATCTTGATCTCTAAACTTTGATTTTGAGGAGGAGATCAATCCAGGCCTTGGCTCACTCAAAAATTCCACTTCTGTGGAAAGACCTAATTTTCGGCAGCAATGTCAGGTCAAAAACTGAAAATGCTCAGAATTAGATTCTGCTTCGACAGAAAGATGTGCCCTAGAGAGGAGAGTCATCCCAACCTTCTTTTGCTGAAAATATATGGAGAGAGATCCAAAAATTAGGAAGCCCTAGTTTCCGCAGCTGGACAGTGTCTTCTTCTTAGGTTAGCTCTGATAGCATGTTAGATTTTTATCAGTCAAGCTAGCATTATATTAGGATCTTTAACTGAGAGAATAACAAGCACATCAATCAAACACAAGAGACAAGGAACACAACGTTTTTCCTCGGGGCAACCATAAATGGAAAAAACCTCACAACTTCCTGAGAGATAGAATCAACACCAAAAGTAAAACCCCAAAACAGTAAGATGATCTCTCGACAACAGTAGCCTCTTTCTTTCTAGCCTGAGCAACTTCTTCTCCCTTAGCTATGCGCTACAATTGAGTGTGAGTGAGTGTGTTAAATAGAGAGGCTCATTCTCTATTTATACTAATTCCCGACTTGACAATAACTCACTAGGGCCAAATTCTCTAGGAGAGTCTAATAACCCTACCGCCCCGCAACTGCAGGGACCTTCACCCTTGAACAATAGGAGGGTTACCCACATTGACTTGACATGACTTGTTTACATTACTAAATATTTCGATAGGAACATCAAGGAATGACATGACTCAAATACAATACAAACATTTCCTGGAATAAACATCGGGGTATAAGACATAAGATATAGAGGTGAATACATTCCGAAGTTACAAATACATCAACACAGACAGAGTAACCATAGAAATCAATCCCTTCCCAATATGCAATAGAAATAACAAATCTAACACTAAACGATCTTGAGACACATCTTATTCTGGATGGTTGATGTAGATCCCCATTGAGATTTTTCCAATCCTGCTTGTGTTAACAATTTTCTCTCTCAACAACAACAAACAAGACAAGCATGCTATATAATGGTGTTAGACCTACTCTAGCACATATAATCAATAATGTATAAGCAATTAAAGCATCCATGGATTCAATATTCATTTAAATGCACATCATTGGATAGGAGAAGATATTTCTATTAATTTAAATCAGAGATTACATGAATGACAACCTCTGTAGGCACGTCTGCAAACTGGAGAAACTGAGTCCTCCACCTGGGCCTCCACCACCTCAATCCTCCATCTCTCGATAGCAAGATCACAAGCAAAGGAAATCTTGGGAAGAACACCAAGTGCTCTAAGGGACAAAGGGATGCAAACTCAAGTATAAGAAAGCTATGCCAACAATGGACTATAGTTTTCTTGCTCTTCAATTCCTCCTCTTCAATGTATCCAAAGGGTTCCTTATATAGTGCTTCACTGGGGTAATGGCACGTCAAATCTGAGCGATCTCGAGGCATATGGAATGCCAAGAGATAAGTGACTCGGATCCACATCAAGGAAAAATCCAAAAATATTTGGCCTTTTGCGCACATCCCGATGTATGCCGGTTTAACGGTTATATCTACGTGTATATGCGAGAAAGGGTTTAAAAGTCGCATACAACAAATATTGAGTGTTTTTAGGGATGATCTTGGAAACATCAAAGGTACACAAATAGTCCATGGGGTCCAAAGAGTCTGCAGAGGGACAGGGAAGGCCATATATATGTGATCTACCATGTGTGGTAAAATCAGCTATAACAGGTTGTGTAGTAGAGAAGGGGGTGCTTACTTGTGTTGGGTGTGTAGGAGTTAGGAAAACCAAGCCAGATCTTGTGTAGGGGTCCATAGCTTTGTGGTTGAGCTCACTAGCTTATCAATTCAACCTTCCACCTCCTTAGCAATTTGATAAACCCAAATGTAGTTTTGGATTGGGTTAATTTTTGATATGTCTTTGGCTATTTATGAGCCTATTGTAGTTCCCTTATTCCTTGTGGGAATCATGCCGAGCTCGGGGGTGGCAGCGCTGCTAAGAGATTGATGAGCAGACTGGCTTATGGTTGGGTGGAACATTGCAGCGACATAGATGGTTGTGGGACAAGATTATTCTCAAGATAAGTATCTCTTGTGTATTTACCTTTGAAACTGTAATTGTCTTAATGAATTATGATGAACATTATGAATGCTTTGGTGATTGTATTTTCTTCCGCTGTAGATTACATTGCATTATGCATATGTGAATGTTTTATGTTCAATGCATTTCTTTTATTATGTTCACGGGTCTAGATTGTCTAGCTAAATGATAGCACTAGCACTTGGTCGCGTCATCTCGGACAGGAGGGGACGTGACAAATTAAACCTTTATTTTGATTCCTAAGTTAATATGTATACACATAATTTTGACATCATTCTTGCTTAAATATCTAGAAGGATCAAACCTAATTACTTATATATAAGAAATAAATCTAATTCGTAATCATGTAGTTTTTATATTTCATATTGTTTTATCCCGTGACTAAATTGGACGTTTATTTTAGTAATTTTTAGTTTTGATCACTTAAAACAGCTCAAAGTTTGTAGTATTTCACTTAAAAACATTAGTAGTTTTGATCACTTAAAACAGCTCAAAGTTGGTAGTATTTCACTTAAAAACATTAGGGTGACTAATTTTTATGGTGGTATAGTTGTTAATTACCCACGGTGACCGTCTTTTTTGGTTGCTTGGTAACTAATTACCCATTTTTCCACTAGTGGACCGTGAAGGGTTCAAGCTTTTTTAATTCTCCCAAGAATAAGGTCATAGCAAAGAGGGTGCTTGGGTTACATGACAATGATGGTTCTCTTCTCGAGGATCCTATTTTGGTTAGAATTATGTTTAGCTCCTATTTTTAGATGTTTTTTTAATCTCAATATCCTTTGACAGATAACATACTAGATGTTAGAGATACTTTCTACCATGTAGTACCTTATAAAGTTTCTTCTGGTGATAGGGACAAACAAGGCATTTCATTTTCTAAGGAAGAGTTTTGTTGCATCTTATTCAATGAATAATAGTAAATATTTCAGTATTTATGGTATAACTTATGAGTTTTATAAGGTCATATATGGTAGCATTGGTGATGACATCTGTTCTTGGCTTATAATTTTTTTGATATTGATTAGTTTTCTATGTTCCTAAATTAGGGGATGGACATCCTTATTTTAAATAATGTTTCTAAGGGTTTCATTGATGGATGGTGTTCTATCACTTTGCTAATAGTTTCATATAAAATTATGGCCAAGGCATTTGCAGTGCGATTTTTCTCAATGGAAAGAATGTGGATCATCAAGAGAAGACAATATTTGTTCAAGGGAGATTTGTTCTTGACAGGGTAGCTTTTTCATGGGAAGATATGAAGTGAGAAAGGGAGACCTAGAATAAAAATGTGATATTGAAATTAATTAAGATTAGCAAATCATATAATTGATTCAATTGGTATTTATTTTCTAATATGCTCATTTATTTGGGGGTTCACCCTTTATGCGATTCCATGGGGAACACTATGTTCACCAATGCTTCATATTATATTTATGTCAAAAGGAATAGACCTCCTCAGATTATTTCCATGGTTCCCTTGGTGCCAGGTGATGTTTGTGCCATGCCTAAAGATGAGTGATATTTGTTCGATTAATGTTTCCTCCCAACAGAATATTCTAGTGGCTAAGTGGGTGGTACAACGTCTTAAGATTTCAACTACTTGGAAAATGTTATTTTGACATCAAGTTCTTTTAACAAAACATTCAAGTAAATGTAATGTCCCCAAAAATTGAAAAGAAAAATATTAGGTAGTTAAAACTACCTATTATAGACTTTATTGAACTTGCGGAAAGTGTCGTACTCTATTTGTATTGTTGATTTGTCGTAAGTTGTTATTACGTCATACTTTCTTTCTTTCAGTTATGATTATTACAATTTTTATTGTGTTTACTTATGATGTCATAATGCTGATTACTATGCTATTCTTATGGTTACACATTGTTGTGTATGTTAGATACTTTGATTATGTACTTCATTGTTATTTTACATGTGCTTACTATTGTATACATGAATATGAATTAAGTTAGTTAATGGATAAAGGGGTGGAGTGGCGGGACTAGTTATCCCATGTAACTACCTGAGAAGTAATAGTCTCTACTTGAAATAGTTGGTTTACTTAGTTCTGTTTGAACTAATGCATTCTTATCTCATTACTTGCAAGTATACTTATCAACGGAAAACTTGTTACATAATGTTGAACGTTTGATCACTAGTACTCATACATGCAACTAGTGACACCTACTAGTTGTTATTATTGTTCTTTACAAACTCGGGTTAGTGACAAGATCACTACCACATTTATTATTCATATGACAAATATTGGTTATCTAAGTGACACTTATCATGGTGTAATTATTACCAAATGTTCATATCCTAACATATTTCTTTTATATGTTTATTTTACTAAAGAAAATAACATATATTTTTATTATATGCTTAACACGTTTATAACTCTTTTGTTAAAAACAAAACTTGCCTTTATAATTAAAAACATGCCATAGAATATTTTATATGCCATGGTATTAGGCTTAGAGCCTAAAGAATTCGATGAGGAAAGTCCTAAGGCTTATAGCCTATAGTATTCGTAACATGCATGGGTTTAAACCTTATGGTAAGATTTGGTGTGGCCGGTTTAATATGGTTCATGCACTATACGACTATGGGGTTGTTGCACATTAATGGTGGCCAGTGAGTTTCATTCAATGCGTCTTGGGAGGAGTGGCGGGAAAGCTTAGGGATTGGCCCAAGCCTTGGTTTGGAATTTCACTCCATTTGTTGTTTACTCTCATCTCTGGTTTGAGTGAAGGAGAATTAACTCACTGGTGTATCAAACAGGTAATTCATGGTTGGATTTGTGTCAAAGTTTCTTGTTGTAGCTCGTATCACCATATATTACTTCTCATCATGCTATCGTTCTGTTGCAGGGATGCAGAGGAGCGAAATAAAATATTGAGTCATGGTTCGTGGGAAAGGCCATATTCCATTGGTAAGTCCACTGTGCAAGTCGTTATTCCTTTCCTCTCATGGTATCGTGGCTATGACTGGGTGTCACTCTTCGTGGGTTAGTTTTCTTGCATTTTGTTTCAATGGATGAGTTTGGGTTTTGGGGGTTTGTTTTTAACTTGACATAGCTTTGCGTTGGTAATACTATGACATTGGGAATTTATTAATAGTTCGGGTTTTCATTTTTTCTTTGGCTTGTATTACCTTAAAATGTACATGGTTTTTTTAGAAGGGGAACTGTGTGTAACGAGGCCTCGGTAACGCCTTGACATGATCTATGCATTTTTTTTTTAAGTTTGATGATGTGTACTGGCCATGGCAGCACCATTTCTTGCAATGGTGAAAGGCCATAAGCAATTGATTGTGTAAACTAATTTAATGGATTATAATGAATGTGTTTGTGAATATGTACTGCGTTTATGATTGCAATGATTATTAAATCTAGGTTGTGTATAATTTGCATTTGTTGTATTTGTTGGTTTTATAGTTGAGTTAAGAGACAACATTATGTCTTTGGGGCCTCGCCGTGAATGGCGCTGGAACTCACCATTGGAGTTGCGATAGCAAAGTAGATTTAGAATTTACTGTTGGTGTTTATAATATGTATATACAATGTATTACAAATTGTGGGTAATAACCCCGCGTTGGCAAAGGAGAATGCGGATTACTTCGTAATATGGTTTATATAATTTAAGCTGATAATTCTTATAAATAAAAAAGGTCGAGGCCAGTGAATTGCATCGTATAAAATTTGTAAAGGGTCTTACGACCTCTGTAGATATAATTTAATCTTTATTTACAGCTTGTGTGTAAATGGTAAAGCATGGATTTGTATAAAGTTTAAAGACCCTACAGGATTTGATCCTGGTTCATTTACTGTAATGGAGGTTTATGAAATGAATGCGATTTGGCAAATGAGTGGCCAGGAGATTTGATCCTATGACTTCTATGAAAATACCTTACTTATTTAAGTGATTATTGCACATGTATTATTATCGTTGTTTTTTATTATGACATGCAATTTGGGCTTGGACGCCCATAGGGGTCTATACTGCGACCTTTGTGTATCTATAGGGATTTAAGTCATTAACTACAAACTGCATACAAAACTGTGTATAGTGTGGACTTAAAGAATGTAAAGAGACTCTATAGGATTCGATCATGGGTCATTATTTATGATGAGGATTTATCAATTAATGACCGTGTATTTAATTTACTCGTAGTTTTTATTGCGTTAAACATTGTATATTTATGGCATGCGATTTCTGTTATGTGTAATGTAAAATTGGATGGTTTGAATTAATATATTTATGCCATGGATTTATCATTGACCATAGTATTATTGCTTATGCTGTGTAAAAGTAACTTAGTATAGATATTATAAATCGTGGACCATTCGTAAGGTCTCGATTACTTGGTCTATTAATTGGTTTATGTTACTGTTTATTTATACAGACCTGGAAAGGTCTTTGCTAGTTCTTATCTTAGCTCTATTATTTGATGTTTCAATATTTATTCTTGGATGGAAATACAATGTTGATAGATTATAATTATATTTCTATTTTATACGTGATACTATATATATAAATAGTATACTGGTTAGTTTCTTGTTATTATACTTAGTTAATGGTAATTTAAATCTAGGTTTTACTTTAAGCCTAGATCTGAACTAGTATTTTATTTAAACATGACTTTGCTGACAATATGGAATCTATCAGTAGAGTAAATAGGTAAATAAACAACTAGGGATTTAATCTGATATAATTCTTAGTTTGTAAGAAAACAATATTAATGCAGTAAAAGACAATACATAAGTATTAAAACCTAAAAATATCAAACCCCTGATAATCCTGAAACATGAATTAAATTACAGCCTAGCGTTATAGCTAAACATGTAAACACTAAAAGAATTAGATAGAAACCAAAGCACATAGGATTAGAAAATATAATGTAAACATTTTCCTAGTCTAGCCAACACTTATTCTAGAAAATGAGATAGGCAGTCCAGAACCTCATACCTGTAAATTGAAGCTCCTTTAATGCCTGAAACTTGCACACTCAACTAACCAGTATTAACAATTCATAGGCATATCTGACTTCTGTATTAGATGATTGAATCACTTGGGAACTACGATGTTCCACCCAACCATGACAAGGAACCGTTTCGGGTTTCAATATGGATCCCCTCGTGCTGGTTCCAACATGAAAGTAGCTTAGAGCTCCTAAGGTAGGGTTTCCCTAACTCATATATCAAGTCTGAATGAGTCCTCCTTTTTCCTTCTAGGAAAAAATGTTCTCCAAGAACTCACTTGAGAATAAACAGGCAGAATGATGACTCCAAAAATATAGATGATATCCCCAAGCCTCTCTTTGGCTTGGGACTTTATAGACATACTTTTCAGTCAAAGGGGTAGTTAAATCAAGAATCCTTGATTTCTTGATTTATCCCTTTTTATTTAATTTGGGTATTTTTAATACTTTAACTTATGAACTTTTAACTAGTTCCTATTTAGACTTTTGTAGGTATTATACTATTTAATTTTCTCTTAGTAATAATAATAATAAATGGAGCTTCTCCTTCTTTCTTTCATTATTAACATTCTTACTATGTTTATTCTTTATACATAACATGTATAAATTAATATAATAATATAACATTTCTTAACATTTGTCTTTGGGCATCACATTTTATGATCCCTAGAATTATGACACTTTCTTCATTAAGGTCATCAAGTAGATGGTTAGGTATACTAGGCTAGGCAACTCTAAACATCCTTGCATGTTGGATTCCCTTGTATAACATGGTAGTTCTTCAGTACTTGATGAGAACACAAAAATTCAAAATTTGATTTAATCAATTATTAATAAGTCAGATGAGATCAGTATTTTTCTTGAGTCGTTTTCACTAGGAAACCATTAATTATTTTCAGTAACTCCTAGGGCTTGTCAGAGCCCATACTCAATGCTAAAAAACATGGATTTACAAACTTAGTGCAATTCGAGAGCTCTTTCCTCAACACTAATGCTAGGATGTACTTGTATGACACACCTAGGGATACAATGTCCAAGGATCCGATGTTCCAGAGCTTATTCTCAACATCAACATGGAAGGCTCCTGATATTATTCACAACACTTCCAACTTATGTTTTCATGTGTTCCAGAGCTTCACGGTCAACACAATTATTAATAATTATGTGCTCCAGAGCTTCTCACTCAACACAAAATTAATTACTCATGTGCTCGTGAGCTCCTCGCTCAACAATCATGTGCTTCAGGGTCCACGCCCAACACAAACAAGCATATATATATAATCAACAATTGGCTTACACCCAATATATAAAACAAATCATCATGTTCATATGCAGTGGGGTCTTCAACCCAATATATCAAAATAAAACATCAAGATAACATCATAATCAATAGGCTCATGCCTATAAGTGTTAGGTCCAAAATTCGGGAGATTACAACAGAGTTCAAGGAATTTTGAACTATTTGATATCATCTCATCTTCTCGTCACTTTTAGGTGTCTAGTCTCTTCATATTTTGAAAGATTTAGATTTTTTGGTAGATGGTTGTTGGTTTGGGTCATTGGAAATGGGAAGGGGTTAAGGATAGTTGGGATTTAGATTTCCCTATCATTTGGAGTTAGATGGTTTAGGATCCATGTGTGGTAGAGTACCCCATCTTTTGTCTTGTAGATTGAGTAGAAAGGGAATATTTCTTTTGGGTGATTTGTGGGCCCTTTAATCTCTCATTCTTAGAAGGAGTGGTGTGATATTTCTTAATAGTATGTTATCCTTACTTGATCATCCTTTGATTATGGATCTTTGAGGGATTATATAAGAGGCTAAGTTGTATAAATTGAACATTGGAATTCCTTGTACTTTTAGGATAAACTGGAGTTGTTGTTTTAGTCATTTGCTTCAACAATTTGAATCTTTCAATTTTATTTCATACTTCATTAAGGGCATCCATTATTTTTAGTCTCAAATCATTGTTGGATATCTAGGGATTTGGAGGATAGATGGATTTTTCTATTGCATAGTGTTTGGTATTTCAATATTTCTTATAAGTTGAGAGTTTTTGCATTTCTGGTGATTTATGAGGAGGTTCCATCTAAAGCAAGGCTACCTAAGATATTTTTTTTTTCATGATATTTGTTCTATTTATCAGTGTTCCACGATGCCAAACAATGTTGTAGTTTTCTTGAGGATTATTGTTCAAGTGTGCTTCAGGATAGTCTTCATTGGAATTCTAGGTTTTTTTGTGATTGATTCTCTTATGTTCAACCTACACTTGCAAGGATGTGGTCTTATTTGTTAATCACATCTTTACTTATTTTCTTGAAGATTAGGGTTAAGTCAAGTTTTTCCCCACATGTTAGCTCATTATATTCATTTTGTTCTATGTGGTGGGATCAATTTCACCATCTACTTCTAGCCAAAGGGTATATGTTAATCAAATATGTTCACTTTTTTGGACACCTTGAATATTCTATCCTTCATTTAGTGTTTTTTTAAACTAATTTTGTGTAAATATAAGACATGTTTAAAAAAAAATAAAAATAAAGATACGAATATAGATTTTAGGTTGATCTAGTGGGTACATTTAAATTAAATTAAAATGAAACACACAATCACTTCATAGTCATTCCTCATGGAAAGATATAATGAATTTCACTTCTTCCAAAAACAAAAATATATAATCATTCCCATTAATTATTTGAGAATATAGATATTCGCAATTATAAACAATTCTATAAAATTACATTTTGCATAAATTTGAAAATTATTCCAATGGTTCAAGTGGACATTTCACCCATCATCTCATACCCAGTGGAAATTTCACCCCATCATCTCATACATTTGCATCTCATACATTTGGAGCAATGATTAATGGGTGATTTGTCCACTCCAAACATTGGGAAAAGTTCCAAACTCAAACATGTCATTTAAATCAATAAAATCCCGCACAACTTTAATTGTTTCACTAATCAATTTTGATCTATATCAAATATTTTAATCTTATTAAAATTTATTTAATATAAATTCAAATATTTTAATATAGTCAAAATTTATTTAAGGGATGTAAATTAGTTGACATAAAATGCTTTGAAACATAGTTTTATAACAATTAAATTGGATTTTAATTATAAGAAAAAATAAATTTGGGACAAAATTTTCATATTAAAAGTTTTGAGATACAAATGAAAATATAACTTTTAACAATATCCATGAAGTGGCAATGTCCTTGAAATTTCCACCTACTATTGTAAGAATGAGAAGAAGCTATTAGCTAATAAGACAACTTCTTGTGCAAGGCTATGAGAATTTGTCTAGCAAGATCAAAGTGTAGATGCAATGTTGTGTATTTTATCTGCAATTTCACATCAAGTCTGCAATGACAAGAAGCTATTAGCAAATTTTTTTTTTCATAAGTCCTATAGCATTTGTCTAACAACATGAATGTGTAATTATAAAAAATATAAAAATATAGTTAAAGGTAATATATTAAAATTTCATTAATGTTAAAGTTTTTTTTTTTTATATGGATCCATTAACTTATTTCATTATATCAAAATAAAACTAACATGCATTTATTTTAAATTTATAGCTATCAAGTACTTATTTAGTACTTACCTAAAGTACCTATAGAAAGAAAATTTCTCGAATTACCTTATTTTTGTTTACACAAATAAATTGGATAGAAATATGGATTAAAATTTGTGTAATTTTATAGATTAAAATTTCAAATTTGATGTATTAAATTAACGTTAAGAAAAATAATGTTAAGATATTTATCTCTTAACATTAATGCAATTACATTTACAACATGTGTCAAAGCATGTTTTTATGTATGTATATATATATTAAATTCATTGTTATTCATGTCTTATATTAAACAATATTTCACATGCTTATAGATTCAATACATATGAATGGGTTTTTGTGTGTTTTAATTGAAAAGATATGATATTAGTTGCTAAAATTTAGTTTATGGATTTGTGCTCAATGCTATTGGTCTTTTTCCATGTCTCTCTCATGCATGATTTTATTTAAAGGGTGAAAGTTTTGTGTTTTTTAATTAAAATGATATGCTATTGGTTGCTCAAATGTAGTCTATGGATCTTTGTGGTAAATTCATAGGGTTTAGTGTTATTGGTTTTTCTATATATATCTCTCATGTGGTGCACTTCCACTAATTAGACATTAAAAAGTATTGTGATTAATAGCCAAAATAAAACATTTAACAATATTCAAATTCTCTTTTATTTAATAATAAAAGAGTTGGGCCGGGCCATATTGCTGCCCATCTGGATAGGTTCTTGGTTCACTCGTCCTTTCTCACGCTTGGTCTATTTGCCAACTCAGAAATCTTGCAGGCATGCACTTCTGATCACAAGCCTATCTCATTGGCCCTGACCTCCGGAGAAAAGTTGGGGCCCATCCCCTTCCGCTTCAGCCCACTCTGGGTCACCATGGACGGGTTCTTAGATCTGGTAACAGAAACGTGGAAAAAAGCAGTCTCTGGCTCTCCGTTCTACATATGGGAGGAGAAGCTACGTAGACTGAAAGTGGCGCTGAAATCCTGGGCAAAGTCCCAGCCATCTCCAATTTCGGAAAGACTGCATGCCCAATGTGCTCTCAGAAACCACCAAATGCTCATGGAGGAGTCCACGATCACAGCGGAGCTTCTCAACCAGGAAATCGATCTCCAAAAGGCTCTTCATTCAGCGCTGAGGAGAGAGGAGCAGTACTGGAGAATAAAAGCGCGCTGCCTTTGGCTACAAGAGGGCGATAAAAACACCTCCTTCTTTCATAAATAGGCAGAAGCAAGGAAAAATCAGAACAACATCAGAGAAATTCACTTCCAGGATCACGTGATCAGAAACTTTGAGGAGATAAAGTCTGCAGCTCACTCCTTTTTTAAAGATCTGTTCACTGAAGATATGGACGCCCCCCCCCTCCTATACCGATACCCTCTCTCTGAAATTCCTATGATCATCAACGAGGAAGAAAATCACAGGCTTAAGGCCCCCATAACGATTGAGGAGATAAGAGAAGCTATCCACGGAATGAATCCGGACAAAGCTCTGGACCAGATGGCTTTACGGCAAGATTCTTCATAGCTTGTTGGGACATCATCCAGAAAGACTTGATCAAAATGGTGAGGAAATCCCAGCATTGCAGCAAAATCGGAGGAAGCACAAACTCGTCCTTTCTGGATTTAATTCCTAAAGAAAAAGGATCCCTCAACTTCTCCAGATACCGGCCCATCTCGCTCTGCAACACAGGCTATAAAATCATCACCAAAGTTATCGCGAACAGACTAAAAAAAATCCTTCCAAGGATCATCCCGGAGAATCAAGGGGGCTTTATACAGGGCAGATAAATCCAGGACAACATCATCCTGGTCCAAGAGGCAATACATTCCAGCTGTCATCAAAAAGAAAAAGGTATGATAGTGAAGCTTGATCTTGCTAATGCTTTTGACAGAGTACGTTTAAATTTTCTGTTTGCAGTTATGGGCAAAATGGGCTTCCACCCCCACTTGGTAAACTGGATCAAAGCTTGCATCTCAGAGCCTTGGATCGCCCCATTGGTGAACGGGAGACCAGCCAACTTCTTTCAAGCTTCCAGGGGCTTAAGGCAGGGGTGCCCTCTTTCACCCCTGCTTTATGTGATCCAAGCCTCGGTCCTCTCCTTTCAGCTTGTCAAACGAACCCAGCCACAGTCTCTTTTGGGCCTGTCCATCTCTCCCAGAGTGAAGAGACTGAATCATGCCCAGTTCGCGGATGACATCCTACTTATGGGCCGAGCAAATCTTTCTACGGCCAGATCCTTCAAAAATGAGTTGGATGCCTTCACGGAGGCTTCAGGAAGTGAAATCAGCTTGAGGAAGAGCAAGATCTACAGTTGGAACTGCCCTCCCATCGAGTTGGCCGAGATCTCTAGAACGCTGAACATGGATGGGACCTCCCGGTGGGATTACATAAAATATCTCGGAGTCCCTCTCGTGAAATCAGCCCCTAGGAATAGCCTCTGGATGCCCTTGCTTGAAAATCTCAAGAGCAAGATCACGTCCTGGGGGGGCCTCTTGGCTGAACAAAGCTGGTAAATTAGTCCTTATCAACTCTGTTCTAGCCTCCCTTCCCATTTACCAAGCCTCGCTTCTTCTAGCCCCTAAAGGGATAGTGAAAGAAATTGACAAGCTGCTGAAGAATTTCCTGTGGGAAGGGGGAAGGAATGAAGGCAGGAAAATGCATTTAGTCAGCTGGAACAAAGTCAAAGCCCCAAAATGGGAAGGAGGGCTGTAAGTAAGAGACGTGGCTACTCAAAACTTAGCCATGGGAGGAAAGATCCTCTGGAAAATGGTCAGGGGGAAAACAACTTGGAGCTCCAAAGCATTGAGAACAAAGTACTTNCCCCATTTGGTAAACTGGATCAAAGCTTGCATCTCAGAGCCTTGGATCGCCCCATTGGTGAACGGGAGACCAGCCAACTTCTTTCAAGCTTCCAGGGGCTTAAGGCAGTGGTGCCCTCTTTCACCCCTGCTTTATGTGATCCAAGCCTCGGTCCTCTCCTTTCAGCTTGTCAAACGAACCCAGCCACAGTCTCTTTTGGGCCTGTCCATCTCTCCCAGAGTGAAGAGACTGAATCATGCCCAGTTCGCGGATGACACCCTACTTATGGGCCGAGCAAATCTTTCTACGGCTAGATCCTTCAAAAATGAGTTGGATGCCTTCACGGAGGCTTCAGGAAGTGAAATCAGCTTGAGGAAGAGCAAGATCTACAGTTGGAACTGCCCTCCCATCGAGNTGGGGGCTTGATGACAGGTGGCTTGAGTGGGACCTGGGGCCTGTCCCACCTCCTCTAGATCTGGAAGCCCGCGCTCTTCTCTTTGCTCTCCAAGGCCTCTCCCCTATTTCCTCCAAGCTAAAAGACAAAAGAGGATGGGGCTCTTCCTCCGGAAAGTATTCTGCCGCTACTGGTTATTCCGTCCTTAAAGCCATTCCATGGGCTGCCCCTGATCCCACGGTGTGGAGAAATCTGTGGCTCCACCCTTCCCTTCCCAAGATCGATTTGTTTTGCTGGAATCTTCTGCACAACAGCATCTTAACCTGGGATAACCTACTTAAAAGAGGTTGGGAGGGGCCTTCTATTTTCCCGCTCTGTGTCAGCCATGAAGAAAGCTCGTTCCACCTGTTTCTGCAATGCCCCTTTGCAATTGAAATCTGGAACATTATCCTTGATCAGCAGAACCTGATTCTCCCCTCATCCATATACCACTTGTTTGCTCATTGGACTGACTTAGCCCCCTTCCCTCTTGCTAGTTTGAAGCTGATCAAAAGATGCTGGATGTGGATTCCCAAAATCCTCTGCTGGAAATTTTGGTTGGAAAGAAATAACAGAGTTTTTCGGGACAAAGCAGGTACTCCGGCCCAAGTGGCCACTAAAGTGAAAGCCTTGATTGGGGAGCTGGTTTCCTCAAATCCAAAACTCACCAATGACACCTCCCCTGACCACAAGGATCACTGCTGGTTCCACCANGGGGCCTCTTGGCTGAACAAAGCTGGTAAATTAGTCCTTATCAACTCTGTTCTAGCCTCCCTGCCCGTTTACCAAGCCTCGCTTCTTCTAGCCCCTAAAGGGAT